>PVKU01000423.1:0-492821 GCA_004027475.1 Anoura caudifer
TTGAGGATTGGTGCCCTGTGCGGCCACTGTGATCTTCCTGTCTGTGATGTTGGGAGCGCGTCCCTGGAAAGGAGCTTGTGCATCACAGGGTGTGGAGATGACAGCAGCACATTTTCACTCTCTTCCTTCAACGTGCCGACTGCCGTGGCCCAAGCTCTACATGGTGCATCTCAGCTTGGTCAAGTCACCGTGACCCCCCCCCGCGCCCCCCCCCCCCCCCGCCCTGCTCCACTGGGTACCAGGCCCTGACCGCTGGCTTCCTGTTCTTCCCCTGGAGAGGCTGAGCCCCACCAGCACGATGTGGCTGTCCGATCCAGCAAGCAGAAGACCTCAGCCCCCAAGACCACCAGTCTGCCATCCTTCATTGTTGCCCTGCTGACAGCCTTTGTCAACACACAGTTCAGAGCCTTTGGCCTCTCGTTGTTTCCTGCTTCTCCTTCCTCTCAACGTTTTCTTTCCAAGGAGACTTGCAGGAATTCAGGCACTCAGTACTTTTCTTAAGGGAAGTGTCCACAGAACTCTTGAAGGCAACCAAGTTTCTAGCTCATGTTTCCATAGCAACCGGTAATGGTGTCACAAACAGAGGGCGTCGACTTGACGTGGGAATTAGGTGGCAAGAGGGCAGGTGGGCTTTTGGAAAAAAAGAAAAGGAAAGCATTATCCTCTATACACAGACATAAATAAAGAAGCAATGAGAGAGAATTGTTTGCAAGCAGCATCAGGGAAATTGAGGGTGGAAATTAGCAACCTGTGAGCAGTGTCTGTTTCCTGCAAGCTTGAATGGTGAAGCCCAGCTCTCCTGGGTGGTGAACTACCTGTGGATGGGGAAATTCAAGCTGCAAGAGGTGAAGCAGCTTGCCAGAGGCATGTCACCAGCTCGCTTTGAGAGGAGGGTTGACTCGGTATTCTTACTGCAAGAGAGCCGGGCTCAGCACACATTCTTTTGCAAAGGGACAGATACTACATATGTGGGAGGAGGGTCTCTGTTTCAGTTATTCAGCTCTGACTTCATAATGCAAAAACAGCTACAGCTGAAACGTGATTTATAAAAATAAGAGATGGGCCGGATTTGGCCCTAGCAGTACATTTTGAAGTGGAGGATTGCAGATTGTAAGCCCCCCATTTACATGGAAAGGCCCTTCATGATGTTACTGACATCAGACTTCTTCCTGGGACTCACAGGTTCGTGCACAATGGTGTCATGGGTGGAAAAAATAGACTGATTAAGTAGACGAGTCCCCGTTTCTACATTTACTCAGCAAACAGTTGTTGTGGATCTGCTTTGTGAGATAGTCTGTTCTGGGCGTTGGGGACGTAGCAACGCACACATCTCTGTCATCAACGTCTTTATGTTCTAATTAGCTGTGCTAGCTTGGGCAAACTGTTTAACCAACATCAGCCCAGTTTTCTCATTTCAGAAATTATTTTTTGAAACCATGAGCTACATTTGTGTACTGTGCAATTGATAGGATGCATAAGTAGAGCATAAAAGAATAAAATAAACAGCTATTTGCTCACCACCCATTTAAAAAGTAGTTACCGATACCAACAATGTTCCCAGAGTGTTTTTTTCTGAGTCTCATTTCTTCTCTTTTCCTTCAGCATTTCGTGTTATTTCTCTGCTTTTCTTCATAGTTTAATCACATATGCATGTTTCATAAAAATACGTAGTTTCTTTGCCTCTTTGATTTTTTAGTTCCTGAAGCCATGCAGTAGTATTTTCCTCTGACATGCACTTGTTAGGCGTGCATGTCAGAGGAAAATACTACCGCACAGATGTGTGTGGCTGTTGATGAAACCATGGGGGCTAAATAACCCTGGAGCCAGACCTGTGGCCAGACAATGTTAGATTTACAACTTTGCAGCAAATTCATAAATGGAGAGGCACTGGCATCTCAAAAGGGGAATTATGGGAGGTCGCATATGGGGTTTTGAAGGCCAGTGTTGGTCACAGATGATGCTAGCAGGGACTGGTCAGAATCTGTAAACAGGGCTGCTGGACCAGTCAGCAATTGCATCTTGAGAAAGTGTGAGTTCCTACAGAGATGCTGTTAGATTGTTTTGTCTGTGGTTTCATCTTGGAATGTCCCTGCATAAACTGGTATTAAAAGAGTTTGAGCTTCTATAATTTGTAACGCACAGCCTGGCTCAGTTGGACACAGTTTATCTTTCCTGTGAGTCAGGGCACATTCTGTAAGTTGTAGTTTCTAAATGATCAGTTTCCCCTTTACACCCTTACTGCCAGAAGGGATGTTAAAATAAACTGTTGCTGTGGTTTATTTGTATCACTATATAGTGTTGCAATACTCCCCTATTCTACTGTTGATACATCTGGATTGTTCCTGGGTATTTGCTCTTACAAACTGTTGCAATGCATGTTCTTGATGTGTGTATGGGTTTCTTTAGTGTAGGTTTATCCCTGGAAGAGGACTCACTGGGTGCTGGGCTGTGCATCCTGACCCAGGTAGGTAGCGTAGCAGTGGCTATACCAAGTTACCTTCCTGCCTGCTGCAGGTCGGAGTTACTGTGCTACACACACATGCTGGCTAATACCCTAAGTTGTCCAACTTCCTGTCTTCTGCCAATCTGATGAGTGCATGATGAACTCTCACAGTTGTAACTGGTATTTCTTTGATAAACAAGGTTGAATTTTTTTTTTCAAATGTTTCTGTGGGCTCTTTGGATTTCTTCTTCTGTGAAGCACCTATTTGTCTTCATTTTGCTATTGCTTTGTCTTCCCCCCACATTCTACGTGGGATCCTTTCCTCCACTCAAAGGCAATGCCAGCTCTATGATATCTCACATTTGTTTTTGGTATGTGGGTCTATTTCTGGTATCTTATTTCTGACTCATCGTTCTATTTACCAACTCTGTACCATGTCATTTGCTTTCATTTCTATCTTTTTAAATAAATGTGGTATCTAACAGGGAAGCCCTGTACTTTGTTTTGCTTCTTCAAGAGCATTGTAACTATTCTTGCCCTTTTTCAGATCTAAATAAATTTTGGTACAGGTTTCTTCCACTATCTGAAGGCAGAGCATTCCTATGAAACCTTTTGGAAGCTCTCATGGTGTAAAGGACGAGGTATTTATGAGAGGGCACATCATGGTAAGGGGTGCACTAAAAAAAATGGAGATGAAGCCCAGATGCCCACAGACGCAGCTCAGAGCTCTGGGGCTCGATGCTGAGAGGGAAGGAGCTTGGTGGCCACCCTCACCAGGTGCGAGGTGCACCCTGCCTCTTCAATGGTTCCCTGCAAAATCAATGCCAAATGCTGTTTTTGCTTTTAGCCTTTTTTCATAAAAGCAAAAGTCCTCTCAGACGGCTTTGGGTTAGCCGAAAACATGTACTACTAATGTAGCACTGTTATTAAAGTGAAATGGCATCGGGCAAACTTTTTGAAAAGCAGGGGAAATCTGTATCAGTTTAATTTGAAAACAAAAATAGAAACTCACTTCATGGGATTTTTATTGGGATTTTATTGAAATTTATATACCTGCAGGAAAAAATTGACATTTTCATGGTATCAATGCTTCCATCCAAGAAGTTTCCAAGAGCAAGTTACCTTTCTCTATTTAGATAAGGTTCTTCAGTAGTTTTCATAAAGTTTCATGATTTTTGTATAAAGTGCTTACTTATATGTCAGTTTTATTCTTGAATACTTTACATATTTATGGGCTATTAACTTAGGGTAAATATATTTTTAAAAAATGTCTTTTAAAAAAGGATTGCTACTGGTAAAAACAAATGAGATTTATCATTCTATATAAAGTTTGTATTTAAAATATTGAATACTTTTTAAATTTTAATAATTTTTTGTATGTAGGGTTTTCCATGTGAATAATCATATCCTTTGCAAATGATAGGGATTTCCTGTTCAATTCTAAGTATTTTATCTTTTACTTACTTATTTTTTCTTGTTTTTAATACTTTGGCTTGGGCTTTTCAGATCAATGGTTAGGAGAAATGGTGCTAGTATCTTTGTATTGTTCTCGATCTTGAAAGAAATGCTTTTGACATTTCACCATGAGGAATGACATTTACTGAAGTGATGTGTATGTGTGTATTTTTTATTTATGAGGTTAAGGAAGTGCCTCTCTATTCCCCATGTGCTAAAAGATTTTTAATATAAATTGATGTTGAGTTATATTAGATGCTTCTTTCCACATCTATAGTGATTATCAGTTAGTTCCCCCCCTTAATATGTTATTTAGATAAATCACATCAATGATTTTCTAATATTAAACTAAACTTGGAGTTCTGGTATAAACCCATCTGTCATAATATATTATCTTTTTTATACATTGCTTGATTAAATCAGATCCTATTTTATATAAGATTTGCATATCTGTCCACAGTTGTGAGAGGCTTGTAATTTTGGTCTTTTTTGTTGTCTTTGGTTTTTGTATCTGAGCTATGTTTGTCCCTTAATATAAGTTGAGGATATATTCCATTTTTGTTTGTCTATTTCTGTTCTCTGGGCGAGCTTGTGCAGCCTTACCATGGCCTCTTTCTCATGTATCTGGGAGAATTGCCTCTAGATTTCCCTGGGTCTGGTGCTTTCTTGTGAGAAGTTTTTAACCTATTCATTCAATTCTTTTATTGGCTCAATAATGTGTGTTGGTTTTCTGATTTCTTTCTTTTAATGTAATATTTGTTATTTATTTATTTCTTGGGGTGACATTGGTTAATAAAATTATGTAGGTTTCAAGTGTACAATTCTAAATATACATCCCCTGTACAGTGCATGGTGTGCTCACCACCCCAAGTCAAGTCTCCTTCCATCACCATTTATCCACTCTGTCCTCTCCTACCTCCCCCACCAGTTGCTTTTTAAGAAAAGCTTGGTAAGATGTCTCCCCCCACCACCAGTAATGTGTCTGTTTAATCTCAGTTTTAAACATTTGTGGCATAACTTTGGCCATATGTTCTTTAACTATGTGGTTGCAGCTTTATTTTCATTGTTAACACTTCTTATACCTGATTTGATACCAGCACTTGAGACAGTCCATTTCCCTTTGAATACCACTTCTGTCCTATATGGCTGGCATTTTTGTGTGTTATGTTAATTTTCTGTCACTGCTAAGATTTTTCTAATATCCACTATGACTCATTGTTGATGCATGAGTTAATAGTTTTTAAAATTTTTTCAAACAGATGGTGTTTGTCTAGATACCTACAGTTAATTTTGATATGAAATTAACTTTATTATGAACAGAAAATGTCATCTGCCTGCCACTCACCTTTCGGTAGCTGCTGGGGCTCTGTTTACAGCCTGATGCATGGTTGTGTCTTACAAATTCCTCACGTGTGTGCAGAAGGAACGTGTGTTCTTCAGCCATAGGCACACTGCTCGCTATGAGTCCTGTGGAATCTCCCCTGTCCTTAATCACTTCTTCGACTATGTGACCTGTCATTTTTGAGAGAATTGTGCTAACATTTCCCATTGTAATGATGGCTCTGTTAATTTTTCCTTGTTTAGTTAACAAATGTTGCTTTACCTGTTTTGAGGCTATGTTGCTAGTTGTGTATAAGTTTAGAATTATGTTGTAGCTTCCTAATTAATTGAAACATTGGTTATTGTGTACTAATTTCTTGATCTCAATGGTCTTAAAGAGAATTTTGCCTCGTAGTAGTAGTTCTTTGAATCTTCTTAAGTTTTAACTGGTGTATCTATTTCCAAAAGTATATGTATTTGGAGTGGTTTTTTTTTTTTTTTTAAATGCCAGTTGCTTCTGCTGGTTTTATTTTGTAGCATCTTGTTGCTTGTATTCTTTGTAAGTATTGAGTGTAAGATGCCAAAAGACTAGATCATTGTCTGGGGGAAATCTTTGTAATCTGAGTTGAGCTTCCTCCTCAGAGAATTTCTTCTGTCAGTCACCCAGCCACACACTCTCAGCCTGGGTCCACCTTCAGTTAAATTCTTGGCTTTTGCTGACTTTTTAACTACAGAGGTAGTGGGAGTTTGGACTGAAAACTGGCTGTCCCTGGACACCATCCCACAGTGGTGCCAGAGCCAATCAGGCAGATTCACTTGCTCTCCTTCCATGAAAGCGTGTGGTTTCTGGTCCACTTCCGTGCTACATGTACAGCCCCACCCAGTATGAGCTTTGTGCAGCGGTCCCCTATTACTTTCCTTGCCTTGGCCAGGCCTTGGGATCTTTCTGTCTCCTGGACCCTGTGCCTTTAGCAAAGCAGAAACCCAAGCTCCCTGGGGATTGGCAGGAAGCTCTCAGGGTGAAGGATGACTTCAATGCTCCCTTGTTCTCCAGGCTTTCTACTTTTACTTTGCTTTGAAGCAGAGCATACTTCTTTCTCAGGCCACCACTCGGATGCTTGGCATTTTATCCGCCTGTTCATTTGCTTTTGTGGGCAGGCTGAATTGAGGGTGTTCTGTCTACTCCATTTCCAGAATCTGAGGTCCATTTGACACATTATGTCTTATTGTCAGGGTGGTTGTGGGGACCAAGAATATATACGTGTCCAGTCACTTTAGAAACAGTAAAATGTTTGGTGTTTCCATAGTTATGTAAACCTGATTAACATCAGCAATCGATGCAAAACATGTGAGGTAGACGCCATGCCTAGAAGAAAAGTCAAATTGTTACACTTCATGGTACGGTGGCTGTGTGAGCCTTGACGTCACCAGTTGTTCGGTTGAGGATCCACAGGGTGGAGTTTCGTGTACTGTCAGGACAGAGAGTCATCTGACAGGCAGGCAGAGCCCAGGGTGGCCTGGCTAGAGGGAAGGGCGTTGCAAGTTAGACAACGGTCCACTTGAAACACTGCTCAGACCTCTGTGCTGGATGTGTGCAAGCCTTGGAGTTTAATAGTGGTGCTCCTTGTCCAGGTGTAAAATGAATCTCTGAAAGCTCACGCCTCTGACTCCATCTTCGTGTGACCTCTGAAGCTGTTTGAGGTCATGGACCATTGCTGCTCAGTCTTGCTTGCATAGTACTTTGCAAATGTGATGGACTTACTAGTGCCCTCACTTCACGATGGTTCTCCTTTTCTCTGTGCAGCCTGCCGTGTCATGCTTTTGGGAAGAGATGTAATTTGCTAGGTGTTAACCTGTGTGTCACACTGTTGTTCATCTCAGAACCCAGGTAATGGATGGTGATGTGCACCGGGAAGATTACCTGATCATTTCTGCACTAGGACAGCTTACGTGTTATGAGAAAATCTAGAGTCATAGCACGTCTCATTCAGCCCTTCATTTGTGAGTTGAAAAATAGTCCCAAGAGAGCTTGTTTGCTGTAGTCGCTCCCTGGTGTCGAGATGGGAAGCAGGTTACAGACTTTGTCTTTAAAAAGGTGGTGCCTCATGGGAAGGGTTCCTTTCTTTCAATATCACTTATTAATTTCTTCCAGTTTTCTCCTGGACCTCCTACCTCAAGTCCCCAAAGGCAGGACCTCACTCACTTCTTGAGGAAATTGCAGCCCTTCCCACACAAGCCAGGTGTTCTGTTTCCCCGACCCCTCCCTGCACTGCGTATCTCCCAGACTTGGTGACATAGACCCAGATGGATGCTGCAGAGCTCTCCTTAGGTCCAGTGAGAGTCATGCAGCTCTGTACCATGCATGATAGCCGGTGCTCTGCATCCCTCCGTCCATCAGCGCTGACCTCCCCACTGCTGCCAAGGAAGAGAGCCCTCATCACCAAGGTCAACATGGTCCTTTCTTGCCTTCTTTTTTTGTCAGGACCACACAGTCCTGTCTCATGTGAGCAGTGGACACCCCTTCGGCCAAGAAGATGTTTTCTTGCCTTCTTCTGAAGCCAGAAACACAGAATTGTTGGCTGCACTAGCTACAAGTGTCTCTCTCCTAGCCACATGGGGTGGGTAGAAAGAATTTTTTTTTTCATCTACTTCTTTTCTTCCAAACAGAAGGGAGAGGCATACAGAGGATGGTTTTTAGTTTGTTCTGCAAGGTAAATAAGTTTCAAACCCTGCAGCCAGGCTGAGTACATTGAGGATGCAAAAACAGAGGAGATTCATTTCCTTGCCTGGGAAGGTGGGCTGATGGGAATGAAGGCCATTTGAGAAACGTAATTGTGGAGGGAAAGAGACCATTAGGGCAACAATTACAGAGGGCTTAGGATGGAGGGAGGTGTACACTGACCTTTTATTGATTTTTTTTTTTGCTTATTTTATTTAAAGACAAGTGTTTGAGTTAAGCTTCTAAAAAGTTATGGCTAGAATGGAAGCTAGGTTTGAGATGAAACAAAGATTTGAAAGCTCAGCCCTAACTGGGAGCAGCTGATGATGAACATCCCAGAGCATCCAGAAGGAAGTTAAGATAGGTCAGCCATGAGCAATTGCAAAGGAGCCTCTGGCTGGAGCTGGAAGGACTGGAGATGGGTTTTAGAAGGAAATAAAACAAGGTTATGGACACAGGGAGCAGGATGTAGGAAGAAGGTGCTCCCACAACCCCCATAGCCTTGATGTCTGTGTGGAGAAAAGCAGAGTGTTCACTGGTGGGTGGGACGGTGGGAGAGTAATTTAAGGAGAATGGTCAAAGTAGAAACAATCATTCTGGGGACAGGGAAAAAAAACTGGCCAATGTTTTACAGTTGGGTGGCAGAGAGTAGCTTAGAGATTGGAGGTGGGGGAGACTGGATTTGCATGGTTTCATTCTATGTGGACACATCTAGTACTTCTCCTCAGCACCATGAGCAGGTCTGGTGGCTCCCAGGACCTTGCTGGATGGATGACCCACCATTGAGGGTGTGTGGAACTAGGGAGTGGGAAGACTGAGGAGTAAAAGGAGGCAGACAGCCTGCACTCATTGGTTCATGGACTTCGGGCTAAGGGGGTTCTTATCTGATACACTTGTGATATTCCAAACACTGGATCCCAGTTTCACTCTTAATGTGGGATGGCTAGACGTGTTGTCCTTTGCTTAGGAAGCGGGAGGTGAGCGACTGCTTCTCTGGCACTGGATTCTGTTCTTTGGATGCAGACATTCTGGTCTGAATGCAGATGTCACTGGAAATTAGTTTATTTTCATTTACTTATTCCAAGGAGTGATGGGAGCCACATAAAAGAAGATAAATTGTAGGCATATGTCCCCAACAGAAATGTTTGTATACTTAGCATTTGCTTATGTTTTCCTTGAGGCAGCGGCTGCTTTTTCCACACACATACCTTTGTGAGCATATGGTGTTTCAAGGTAAGTCATAGAGGATTCAGCTGAGTCTGTTAATTGCCAGCAGAGACAGGTATAAAACTCATGAAGGAGCCAGAATGTATCTACGATGAACCTCCGGCAGGTGTGACTTGCCTAATTAGTTGCTGATGGGAAAAAAACAAAACACCTAATTTATTTACACTCCCGTCATTTGATGTGAGATGTCTTGGTGGCCGTCAGACAGGGTGCGCTGTGGTCTGCATCCCCGGGGAGCTATGGGCAGTCTGCCTGTTCTGAAGGATGGAGGGGCATGCTGTCGAGTCCTGCCTTGGTGGTTCATGGGCTTGAGAAAGCCTTTGCTTTTAAGCCACAGTTTTCCCTGCAAAAATGAAGCTCATGATACATGCTTTTTTTTCTTATACATGGGGAGAAAGGGTGGGGACAGCTGGGAGTCGAGAACAAGGCCCAAACTGGCCTCCACCTCCACCCCAGACCTTAGGGTGCTGCCGAAGCTTTGCAATCAGTGAAGGGGTGGTTTGCACAGAGCCCAGGTGCCCAGCTGATCTCTCTGACCCAACACTCTCGCTCCATCTGCTCCAGCCTCCTTTCTCAGCTGCGTGTTTCCCATGGGGGTGGGTTTCTGTTTTTGGAAGTCTTGAACATGCTTCTGTTTTGAGTTGCTCGCCATCACTCTCTGCACCTTGCGAGAGACGCCCCTGAGGTTTCGCCGATTCAAGTAGAACAGAGTATAAACTTATTATGGAGCATAAAACATAAGAGAATCCAGCTGAAACAAGTTCAGAAAACAAATTGCATTGAGAGCTAAATGAATCATCATCACCACTTCTTGGGCTGCCTGGAACAAGGCACTTGTCTGGAATAACAACTGTTGGGAGTGACTTGGCATCCAGTGGTGCTTTTGCGCCTTGGGGGTCTGGTCTGGCTTCCCCATAGAGAGAGGGTGGGGTGTTAGTGCGGGGCTGCTGGATTCTCAGGACATTCTCCATCTCTGATACACAGTTTATGCCATGCTAGGAGCAGCGGGCAACACTCTGCCTGTTATCAGGGCCCTTGTAGACAGAGGAAAGCTTACACCCTGAACCCCTTGGAGCAGAGACCTAATGGGGGTGTCTCATCATTCTGAAAGCGATCATCAGCGTGACCACTGCCTTAGGAGGAGAGACTGGTGAAAGCAGACTGACACCGCAGGCTTCCTCCCTGCCTTTCTCTCTCTGACACACCCCTGCAGAGGGAAAGGGGCCTGGGGTATCTGTGAGGGCTGGTCCAGGGTAGAAGGCCAGGCTCCCCACTTGGCATTTGCTGGATGGACGGGGCATCAGTTTCTCTGGTAGTGTTTGGCCAGCGTGGAACAGCTATTACTGAAAGTTTTATTTTGACTTGCCGGGCTGCCCCTGTCTTGGTCATTTTAGTAGTCACAGCAGGTTTTCGTCAGGGTGCTTCTATCTATGCCTGAGTTTTTGGGTCGCTTACTTATTGGGCTCCAAGTTTGGGAAACAAGAGCCAAGAGATAACCCAGGGGATATCCCCCATGTCCTTCCTTGGGTCCTGAGGTCTCTATTTGATCCACCTTATTCTCTCTCTTTTTTTGTTGTGTTTGTTTTATGCATAGTGACCGGAGAGTTTAATTATCCTTAGTGGCAGGAATAGGGAAAGGTGTGCCTGTCATATAATCCCAGAAGTGGAGTCCTCGAGTGCCCTGTTCAGGTTCTTCCTACTTCCCTCGCCAGCTTGTAAAATGCGTGCACTGTGCCTTTTCCTGGCCTCCTTAGCAGGCCCTACAGAGATCCTGTTAGATCAGAACTGTAATCGTGAACACTTAGCCCAATCAAGTCCCCTACACTTAGGAGGACTATGGACCTTAATGAAATTTAGGTCAGAAATTTCCTTTGCCTTTACTTGTGAGCGGGCCACTTGGTCATTGCTTTAAGGAGAAAGGGAAATTAATTATTTTTTTTTTAAAAAGAGAGCCTTCTTTTAGACTTCTCTTAACCATAGAATTTCTTAGGGAAGCTAATCCATTCAGTGTGAATAAAATATTCCCCAGTTTAGATGAGTGTTTTCATGAACATAGATGTTAAACTCTGTGATTACTATTGAAGTCCTGATTTTGAAAGGCCGTGGGCCAGTGTCCCTTCCTCCTGCACACATGTCTCCTATGACCAAAGGACCTTAAATCGGTCTCTTTCCAGCTTTGTTCTCACCCTGTCATCTAATACCCTTTCTTTACTGCCGTATCTCTGTCGGCCCAGCACTCGCTGTGTTCTTGAGTGTTGTTTCAGCTTTTCTCGGGATGATCATTTGATAAATAGCTGAAGTCCAGTCATTCTTTACATAGTGTGCACAGCTGTTTGATTATGAGCTCAGATGTGCTCCTTGACCCCCATGTCCTGCCCGTCTCGGCAGCATTATACACCGTGTGACACCCAGGGCTGTATCTCCCGTTTCCTTTCCACCTGGTGGGATGGTTAAGAAATTGCAGGCCCAATAAATGAGTGAAGGAAGAAGGCAGTCCATGTGGCCAGGGTGTAGTAATGGAGACTGAGAATTACATTTTCATTCAATCAGACAATGTTTGTCTGTCCATCCATCCAACAGGCAAGCATGCAGAGGCCTGCTGTGTACGAGGCACCTAAGAATTGTAGTGATTTCAGAAATGAGTAAGAGACACAGTGACAGGGTGGTGGGAAACTGGAACTTCAGAGTTAAGAAAGAATTGAGTTTAGATCTTGGATCTGTCCCATCTGAGCTGTTTCACTTTGCGAAACTCACTTTCTCTGAGCTTTGATTTCATCATCTCTGTGTGTGTTATGGTGATGAAGTGAAAGAACAAAGGTACAGGGTACCTGGTGTGAGGAGGCATTCAGCTCATATTGGTTGTTAACAAGCCACACCTTTCTGCCTCCCAGGAGTTTATACTGTGGTAGAAAGGAAGGGATGTGCTCAAGTAGTGAGAACAATTTTAGACCCTCCTGTAAGAGCACCATTTTGTGCATTCAAGGAAAATGCACACAGCTAGCAGTGGGTTGTGCGGCCTAATTGTAGCATGCTCCTGCACACTGGGCATGTCATCCTCGCTCAGAGGGAGGGCTGATGCTCGAGGGTAGAGGTGGGTTTTAAGAATGTTCTTGGTGTGATGGGCAGTATGCACTCACCCCTGCAGCCCCCTGTATCTACTCTCTAGCCCTGGAGAGAGACTTTACAAATTGGGAGGCTAATCTTTATGGTCCGTACCAATGGGGTCCTTTTCTGGAGTGGCTTTGTTGTGGCTTGGCCAATAGAAGACCATGCAAAAGATTGGAAAACAGGAGGAGAGTGAGATTAAAGTTTCTATTCTCCTAACTTCCTCCTGGGCTGTGAGCTGGCTTCCTCCTTCCACTGAAGGTCACAGGATACCATGGCCCTTTCTAGGTAACCCCCGCCTCGAGCTCTCAGGCCTGCGGGTGGTCACAGCTAGCCCAGGGGTCCTGTACCACCCCTCTCTCACTCCACTAGTTGTCCATGCTCCTTGCTGGCAATGCTCTTACCGATACCCTGGTCTCTGTGGACATCATTCTTGCTTCCGTATCTCTTCCCAGGGTAGACGCCTCATGGTGGACACATCTAGACGTGGGCGAAGTCACGTCTGAGCCCAGGAAAGCATAGACTGAAGGGGCCTTGATGGATTTTTATGGAAGAACCAAAGATGACAAGAGGGAGGGAAACTTGGAGAACTTTTCCTTTTCCAGAGAATTCACTGGGGAAATTTGCACCGACTTTTTCAGCGCCTGTGTGTTCTTAAGTTTCTTCCTGCTCGGAGACATCCGTCTTTCTCCAGACTGTGGCCAGCAGGCCCTGCAGTGGCCGCCGCTCACAGGTTCTCCATCACCCACGTGAGCGTGTGGCAGGCTGTGAAATATAGCCCCCGGAGGTCCCAGGACTGCCTTTTCCCTTTCTCAAATGGTGAAGGATCATTGAACCGCTCCTCAGTTTCTGATATGATGTTCAACTAGAGCTGTGAAGAAGCCCATATTTCACAGGGTAGCACATTTTTGGTTCAGGCAGTAAATTTTCTGCAGTCCCGCCTGTGCCATGGGACACATTTAGAAAGGTCAGTTTGGCACTGTGTAAATTAACCAGAGGACCGCTGGAGCTGAATGAATTCTATCTTAATGGGTATGGATAGGCCTAGCACAGGGAGGGGGCACGGCTCCTATGCCAGGGGAATTTGGACAAAAAAGCAGAATTGTACCGTGGGCCTTAGACTCCCTGGTACTGTCCCCCTGAGTAATCACTGGGACACTGTGATGAGACAATGGCAGGAACTCTCTTGTCAGACTTCCTTTGGGAGTTGAGTATTGAACCTCTGCCAGGGATCGAGCTGATAGCTCAGTGTCAGGTGGCTGTATCACCTGCAGTGTGACCATCGCTATAGTGTGACACTAATAACACCACACTGTTCTCACCGTGATCTGTGGGATGGGAGCCCACTGGTGTGTAGCAGACAGGCTGTGCCTCACACAAGGGGCCGTGGGTTCACAGCGCCTGTGCCTGGAAGGTGGTGGTGGGGCCCGGTGGCCACAGCGAGGGCTGAGGGTCCCCCTGGGCCAGAGTGAAGCACAAATCTCCTCCCTGCCCATGGCCAGCTCTGGGACGTGGCTCTTACATTTGCTGAGCACCAGCATCTTCACTTTAAGAATAGTAAAATAACACCTCTGTGTGTGGCTTTGATTGTGAAGTCAGGTCATGCCCATAAGGCACATTGCTCAGCGTGATAAGCCCTTCCTAAAAGTTAGCTCCCCCAGCGCCATTATTTAAAATGCAGCCTTTCAGTGGGGCCCAGGCCCCACCACAGCCAGAGGTGGCAATGGGCACTGGGAGAATGCGGAGGGGTCCCGACCTGCCTTGCCCTCTCTAGGGTCCTCAGCTTGTGCTGGACGCCCCTGCTTTCCTCAGTCACACAGCATCATTGGTGAGCATGGAAGAGCATCACTGTCCCACAGTCAATTAATCATTTATTCAAATCTATTCATTTATTCAAAGTATATTAATCATCTCCTCTTTCCCAGGCATCGTTCTGGACTCTGGGGAGCAGATAGGAACAGAGAAAACAGTAGTGGTGACAGATAGAGATCTAGTTATAGATGTAACTACAGACATAGATATAGGGTTGGATACAGAGGAGGATGTAGAGATAGAGAGAGAGGGAGAGAGGAGGAAGGAGAAAGAGAGGTAGAGAAAATGAAGAAGGGAGAGGGGAGACTTTTTATGGATACTAGAATGAGAATTAGTAGTCAAAGACCTTGACTCTTAGCTCCCTTCTTTGGAACTCTGAGCTGCCAAGCCTTCATTAGTGGTTATGCCCAGCAGTTTGTGACACTGATAGCCAATCAGCAGCAGTTAATTGCATACCTGCTATGTTCCAGGTACTGTGCTGGGCACAGTGAACATCCGAAATTTACAGCATCATAAGAAATAAAGACATCAAAGGAAGTTCAAAAGCAATGACTGAAATACTGGCAACTGTGCAAAGCAGTGTGGAATGCTATAACCCTTACAGTGGGGAGGGAGCAGGCAGGGGAGGCTTTTCTGAGAAAGGGATGTAGAAGCTGAGGTGTGGACAATGCCTTCAAGTAGCAGGTGGATGGCAGGTGGAAGGGGGGCAGTTTCTGAAATCTAACCATTCCTAGAAGAATGAAGACATGGGGCTAGTTTTCAAAGCAGTTTCCCCCCCCCCCCACTCAAGGGTCTGGCATGAAGCCTGATGATTGGTTAGCTTTATAAATGTTCATCAGATGATGGAACAAATGGATGAACACATCATTGAATGAATGCGTGTATGAATGAATAAAATCCGTAGTAGGAAAAAACCCTTCAAGATTCTCTGGATTAGGGCAATTGGGATCTCCATAGGCTGAGAACAGGAAGCTAGTCCCTGGCCTTACACCTCTGCCCTTTTCTGGCTGCTGTAGTTTCTCTCTTCAAGCCTCCCTTCTTCCTTCATCCTTCCTTCATCCTTCCTTCTTCCTCTTCCTCTTCTTCTTTTTCCTCCTCCTCTCCCTCCTCTTTCTTTTTCCTTCCTTCCTTCCTTCCTTCCTTCCTTCCTTCCTTCCTTCCTTCCTTCCTTCCTCCCTCCTTCTTCCTCCCTTCTTCCTTTTTCTTCCTTCTTCTTCTCCCCTTCAACTCCCCCCCTCCACTGGCTATGGATAGCTTCTTCTTTTAAAGAGCATGTAATTGACAAAGGATGTGATCTCATTCTTTCCTGCCCTTTGAAGAGCAATCTTGCCCATTGAAGAAAAGGAAGCAGGGGCTTCTGGGAAGTGGGCCTCTTTAAGTTAGTTATAGCTCATGCATGCATGGAAGACAAGACACTACTGCTATTGGAAGCTTTGACGATCAGTGCTAACGATACAGTGAGCCTCTGCCTTCAGGTCCGAGCTCAAGCTGGTTTGCGTTGATCTATTGGCAGCCAGGTGGGAAGGCAGTGAAAAATTGCCCCATTTGGTGTCTCACTTACACAATATGGATCCTGGTGGAGCTTTGAGAGCTTTATTAATAATAGCATCTGATGGGTTATTGGACACGTGCTGCCCAATTACAGGATTTGACAGTACGAGGTATATATTAATGACTTATTAGGGCAGACCTGGCTGGTAATTGATCACTAATGAGGCAGACTTGCTTGCTTGCATCTAGGCAAAATAAGATTTTGAAGCTCTTTTAACCAGCCCTGCCTTCAGAGAAGTGATCTACTAAATGGGGGATGAATATTTCATGGAGAACATTTCAAAGCACCCACTTGCCTCATTTTTTAGAAGGATAACTAGGTGGTTACAGGAAAGCCCCAGTTGGCAGTTGCCTCTGGTGTACAGGACCAGCACAGAGTAATTGTGATTGTTACTGGCTTTGTCTTGCCGCCCATGACAGCAGGACCATGTCCAAGTGACTGAGTGTGTATTCCTGGGCTGCACGAGCTCCTACAAGCTTTGTATCACATTCCCAGAGACAAAGCATAGTTTACACATGGTTCTCAAATGTCACAAGAATGAACTGTGTACTTCAGGCTACTGTGATAACTGTTCAGGATGTGAAAGTGATACGTATTTTTTCTTATTTTTAGATCCAGGATTGAATAAGTCCATAATATCCCAGAGATGTTGCATGTATGTTTTACAAATTTCAATTTTCCACTTAACTCTTTTTCTCTTACGTTTATGAATTCCACACGATTGACTTGGAGGCCTCACTGGCAGGTGCTCATTCTGCACTTAAGATTGGCCTCCTGGAAAGGCGTTCTCTCGGTGATGCTGCACAGGATGGCATCTATCAACTCACTGGTCCTGGTAGAAGTTAATTTGCGCTGTCAGCTACCATTGTCATGCCCTTACCCTTAAAAAAGTAATTTTCCTCAAGATTTCATAATTCCTTTTACATTTCTTCTTTTTCTCATTGAGTGCATTTAATAAACTCTGGAAAGAGGGAAGCCTGGGTAAGAGTCATTCCTCGCAAACTGACAATGAAAGGGAGCTTAGTTTGTCCCCTTCTTTGCCAGTTTGCCCCTTACCTCTCTGTCACCTACCAGCTGAGATCTGGTGACTTCCACAGTACCTTTCCTCCTGATGCTTGCCCACCGAGTCCCTGTAAGGAAGGGGACAGGAAGGGACTGGCAGGGACTGGGAGAAATGAGGGGACATGAGAAAAGGGGACAGAGAGGATAACAGGGAAAACAGAGAGGAGGGAGCAATAGCTATGATGAGGGAAAGGGACTTAAGAGGGAAGAACAGCTCTGAAAAGCCAGAGAAACTGGGTGCCCTGGACTTGTCTGTTAAAGCCTTTACTGAAACTCGGCTCATGTTATTTTTTCTCTTTTCTGATCCCTTCAGAGCAGTGGCTCTCAATTGTAGCCAAAGATTTTCCCCCCAGGGGATGTCAACAGTGTCTGGGGACATTTGCAGTAGCCATAAATGGGGGTAGGGAGCCATGTTGTGGGTCTAGAACAGGTGTACAGGGTTGAACAGCATTCCTCAAAATTCATGTCCACCTGGGACCCGCGACTATAACCTTATTGGACATCAGGGCTTTGCAGGTGTAACACAGTTAAGACGAGGTCACACTGGATTAGAGTGAGCCCTAATTCAATGACTGGAGTTGCTGTAAGGAAAGAAAAACCAGGACACAGAGCTCAGATGCAGAGAGGGCAGACAGCCATGTGACGATGGGGGCAGAGGTCAAAGTTGTGCCTCTGTAAAGTAGGCGGGGCCAAAGACTGCCCAGAGTCACCAGGGGCTGGCACAAGGCCAGGGAGGGCTCTTCCTGCGAGACTTGAGAGGGAGCATGCCTTGTCGACTCCTTGATTTGAGCCTCCGTGTCTTTACAACGAGGAGGGGGTGGGTTTCTGTGCTGTCACCCACTTATTTTGTGACGTATTAGTATAGCAGCTCTAGTTAAGGATATGGTTAGATATCCTACAATAGAATAAACCCCCCCAAAAGTTAACAAACAATACAAATAAATACCCTACAATGTACAGGACATCCTAGAACAGCAATGAATCATATGGTCTGAACTGTTGTGAGCGTGAAGACTGAGAAACTCTGTGGAGGAGCACTGAGGTCTGCATCTCTCACATAGCACTTTATTTACTAGACATGCTCTGAGGCGGTTTCCATGTTTGGAATGTTCCTATGTGCTCTGTCACGCATCGTGACCTGTGTGTGTCAGCACGTGACTGATCGCTAATGCTCCGAGGGCCGGGGCGCACGTCTTCTTCTCTGTGTGCTTTGTAGCTCATGGCTGTGCAAGAGGAGGAGCACAGTGAATGCATCCTGAATGAGTGCACAGAGGTTGTCAGGACACGGTGCAGTTGCGGTGGCACCTGTCCCCACTCCTGTCACTAGAACATACTCTGAGGTCTGGGTGTTGCATGTTCCTCAGATGCGACTGATGTCCCTTGAGTCCGAGGAGTCCAGGTGGAACCTGCGATCCCAGTGGATGGGATGTGGACAAAGCGTGGTCTCTTGGAAGGCAGGAGAAGGGCTGGATTTCCAACTCTTGAGACATCTCATATGTTCTCTCTGAGCCTAAAACCTCCCGTCTGTAAAACGAGGTTAGTGGTACCTACTACAGCATGTTTAGCTGTTGTGCGGATTCAGCAGGCCACATAATAGGGGGCCTGAGAAAGGCACCAAAGAGCTGTTTTGTTTTTTATGCATGCAACCCACCACTAGGACAAGCATGCTTTCCTGTCCCAGGAAAGCAGCACAATCAGGAGATAGAAACGTATGCACGACAGGGCTGTGAGCTTTGCCTGGGAAGCAGAAAACATGGGGAAAGAAGTAATACTTGGTACTGAGTATCTCCTGTGTGCTGGGCATTTCTGTGTCTTCTCATTTAGTTCTTAGGGCAACCCAGTGAGGTGGCAATTGCCATTCTTAGTATGGAATTTGGGAAATGGAAGCTCACAGAGCCACCACCAGCAGCGACAGACACAGATTTGATTTCAGAGCTCATGTTATTTTAACTGCATCACGTGCTGCCTGCCAAGCTTATGGGAAAGGTCCTGAGGGGTTGTTTGGTAAATGAAAGGAAGGGTGTGAGCCCGTGTAGCATTGGAACAGAAGGAAGTAACGTGAAGTGAGCCTGTGCTTATAGGCATTGCCTCCATGTGAGGCAGTGTTCCAGGCTCACTCTTGCTGTGCCAGGTACCTGGGTTGCTTTTCTTTAATACTCCTGGCAAGTTAGCGTTGGCCACTGTGTGGCCTCCAGCCTCCCCCCTGCAGCATGTTGTTTACTGCCCTGGGCCAGACAGACGATGGTAAGCCCGGGGCTCAGGAGTTGCCTAGAGCCATCTCTGAGTTGGTGGGTCTCAGAGCTAAGCAGGGTGAGGCTCGTGGTCTGGGATGAGACACTCGGTGTGGACTGTCAGTGCAGAGGAAGACTCCAGACCTGCTGGTTGTAGCCTGGTGTATGATCATGCATTGCACTAGGAATTCATGCCCTGACAGCCACTCCGCAAGGCTGTCAGTGTCCTGGTACGCTATGTCCTGATGGAAAAAAATATGGGGGTCCATGGAAAGGTTTTCCACAGAACATTTCAAAGAAAAAACAAAAAGCAAATCCGTGCTTTTCAGTGATACCTGAGTGAATAATTTCTTGTGTATGAGACCAGAACCAATAGAAAGGAAAGTTAGTCTTCTATTTCACTTACCTGAGCGAGGCATTTTCATGCACAGCCGCGCCCAACTTGCTCTCCAGGAAATGTGTGTCGTACAGGAAGCATAGCCCATCTGCACCCTGGTGTTGCTGGCATCCCGTGAGGTTGAAGGCTGCTCCTGATACACAGGTGCAGTGCTGCCATCTCGGCTTTCCGGGTGCAGCTTTCCTCGTGCAGCTCATGTGAGTATGCTTCTAAGTGCACTTCCGCTGGGGGCCAGTGGCTTTGGGATTCCTCTCCCTTCCTCTGTGGCACCCTCTGCCTTCTCTCCAAGAGGGCGCCATTTATTTCTGTGTGCATGGTGACATCAGAAATAGTTTTATACTTTCTGGCTCATCTCGTTTTGACAAAAGACCCATGGAGGGTGGTCCTTGTGTCTTTAACTCATAGTGAAAGTCAGCTCTATTGTTGCGGACCCACAGCTTACAAGCCCCTCACACCTCCTGCCTTATTCCTGTGAGAGGTACTGCCCAGTCACTTGTCTGGGAAGGGCAGGCCCTCACCCTCAGTCACTCCTGAGCAGAAAGGCTGACTAGCAGCAGGCCTGGGGTTTCTGGTTCTACCAGACATTTCTGGACTTGCATGAAACCCCACAAGAAAGGTGTGGTTGTGGCATCCCAAGCCACTAAAGCAAGTAAGATGCGGAGGAGAATTTCATGTCCTGTGAGGTGAAGGAGGGAGGTGGTTGTCGTAATGGAAAGGAAAGTGTGTCCCATGCCTCCCTCTCATTGACTGTAGACACCCCACATGCCAGGTCACCTGTCCTTTCCATCCATGGGAGGCTGTGAGCCCACATGGCTGTCAGGAGCTGAATGGCACCCCCTCCCCTGATCATGTGTTGAAACCCTAACTGTATTTGGCGATAGGGCCTTGAGGGAGGTGATATAGGTTAAATGAGGTCCTGAGGGTGAGGCTATGATCTGATAGGACCTGTGTCCTTGTAAGTTCAGGAAGAGACACAAGTGCCGAGGACGTATGTGAACACAGCAAGAGGGTGGCTGTGTGCAAGCCAGGAAGAGGGCCCTCAACAGAAAGCAGATTTGTAGGTACCTTGATCAGGGACTTCTAGCCTTTAGAATAATGAGAAAATGTCTTTTGTATAAGCTTTGTTATGGTAGCTCAAGCAGACCAATACAGTGGTAACAAAATATTCTCATTGCTTCGCATCTCTCCTTGTGGGAAGCACCTTAGTTCTTACCAAGGCTCTCTGTTTTCTGGACCCCAGGCTGAGACACACCTCTTATGTTGAAAGAAAGTGGCTTCAGTGGTCATAAGAACATCGCACATTGGACTCTGTTCTATAACTGTGTCAGAAAAAATGCAAAGTTTTTGTTTTAATGATTTAAAAAAGACATGTTAATTTCCCCCCCTTACGTCATTCTTTTTATGAAGCATCTGTTGCAGTATGTACTAGGAAGATGCAGAGGTGGTTGACCAAAAAGTTTTGCATGTGATTTTCAGTAATTGCTCCTAGGTCCAATAAGATGTGTTCCTCCGTAGCTCTCCCACCAATGCTTTGCAGAAGAGGTGAGTGGGGGAATTGGTTGGGAAGTGGGCTATTTGAAAATGTGTAGGCTGTTGCCAGGAAAAGAGTGAAGCTGAGTTTCACAAAACTCTATTTGTGAAATTGAATTGTCCAGGAGCAGGACAGTGAAGCAGCTCCAGCCTGGGCGCATGCTTCTAAACAAAGACCATTTTTGTGCACAGCAGTGTTCCTAACTGTGCAGACTCACCTAATGGGCTTCCACTGAGGCTGGCTGGAGGTCAGGCTTCATTTACTAATGAAAGGAGAGGTAAGGACAGTGGAGAACATTAATGAAACCCATCCCCATTCCAAAAATGGAAGGCCTCAGCTTGCCAGGAGGAAGCAATAAATGTCGCTCTCCTTTCTTCGCATTTGGAAAGCTTTGCCAATTATTTTGCAGTGTGTGTGATTTTATGATAAAATCATTTGAAGGATAAAAGGGAAATAATGAAAGTGGCAGAGAAATACCAGTATAAGAGAGGCTTGTCTTGGAAAGTACAAGACCTGTTATCTGGCCGAAAGCCATTGGAATCGAATTTTGAGTAGGAGGGAGAAATATCTCAGCAGTCACAGGGGAAAGATTTGATAGACAGGCCATCCACGAACAGCATCCAGATGTTTAGGGCAGTATGGAGGTAAAGTTAGAAAATGAGGATTTGGTGTCGCAGCACATACAAGAACTGGACTGTGGAATTGTGCTGGGTGAGGGGAAGTGACGGTTGTTGCAGTTGTTATCATAAACTTGATGTGCCCTTGGCAAAGCAGCTGCTTTTTTTTTTTCTTTCTTTCATGCATGGCTCAAGACAGAGTGTACTTTCTATCACAGAATGATATTTATGAGTGAGCGTCACTGTGTGGAGGGCATTGATGATGCAGGGGATCTGCACTTAATGTCCCCAGAGAGCCAGACACTGACCTGGAAGGCTTCATGGCCTCCACAGGCTCGAGCTGGGGTCTGCCCTGCCCTGGCACCTGGAACAGCAGAATCTGCCCCATTTCCCACAGGCTGGTCCCCGAGGAGCATCCAGGTGGACTGAGAGTTAAGGTAAAATCACTGGGAGGTGTGGTTCATGTGGGCACAAGGAAGAAGGAAGTGCATTTGGGGACTGGTGAAAACAGGGAGAACCCAGGGGAGGGCCAGTAACAATCATCTGGGGGAAGCATCTGATTGTCAAAGGCCATAGGTCATTCATGGTTAGACCCTTGACAATGGGTGGCATGTGAAGATGAGTGTTTGGTGTCCTGAAGGAGGGGTGGGCAATGGCCACAGCCCACTGGTGTTGGTGGGACTGCCCCTCAGGGCTTTGACCTTTGCCACTGTGGAGATGGCTCAGGAACTCAGAAGTTGTCGGTGGGATAGCCAAGGGCTAAATAATGTTAAGTGTACTTACAAGCATGAAAGAATAGTAGAAAAGAATAGAGACATCTTAAAGTGACCTATAGTTCAGGATAATTCCCTAATATTTTAAAAATGGCTGTTAAGTTTATTGTGAAAAGAATATGGCTGGTATAGTCCCTGGAGTAAGCCAGATGATGGCCGCTCAAAGGTGTCTTTGCCCTAATCCCTGTATCTGGTGAATAGGTTACTTTACACATTGAAGGAACCATGCAGATGTCATTAAGATTACAGACCCTAAAATAGAGAGAGTATCCTGGTAATTAAGGTGGGCCCAGTCTGCTCACTTGGGCCCTGAAAAGGGAAGACCTTTCTGTGACTGGAATCAGATGTGGGAGAGAGCGGAGGCAGAAGGAGCCAGAAAGAATGGATGGAAGAGAACATGACCTGATGCTGCCTTTGAAGATGGAGGGAGGAACCTCTTGGGAGGGGTCACAGTGGCCCCTGAATGACAGCAAGCAAGGGGGCGGGACTTGGGGCGGGACTTGGGCCCTGCACAGCGAAAGTGAGTTCTGCTGAGCGAGCTTGGAGGCGGACTCTCTTTCTGAGCCTCCAGATGAGTGCCCTCAGCAGGTGACACATTGATTTTGGCCTGGTGAGACTCACGTTGAGTTTCTAACTAGAAACTGTGAAACAAATTGCTTTTGTTTTAAGCCTCAAAGGTTGCGGTAATTTGTCATGGTAGCAATAGAAAGAGTAATACATTCTCTCGTGTACAATTACATAGATATATGCATCATTTTTTAATGCATGTACACAACAAGTATCTCAGGGAAGGTGCCGTACATGATACAGCACCCTGGAATACAGTGTGAGGGTGTGTGCAGCCTTGTGGGTAAATGCTCTGGCCCTCACCACCAAGGGTGGGTCCTGGGCGTGGGATGCACTGTGGCCATTGTTAATGTCTTTGCTGATTAATTAGACTCCATGTGTGAGGTTATCCTACTATCTGCTTTTGAGAGCTGCTGGCTCACAAAAATTGGCAGAAATTCAAACTCAGCTTCACCCTTATGCACATCTTTGCCCAATTTGATAACTTTTCCAGCCAATATAGATGCATAGATTTACATGTCTGTGTATTTATGTGTGCATAGTGTATGCATAATTAGGAATATATATGTATATGTATGTGTATATATATTAAATATTTCTATTGCATTGAGAACTGACCCAGAGTTTAGCCCTGCTGTTGGAGACTTTTGCTTTCTGTGGATGGGGCTTAGCAGGTGCAGGAGGATGTGAACATTCGTTCTCTGTCAGCACTGAGCCTGTCCTATTCTCACAATAACATGTCTTGCAGGAGTGCCTTATTTGTGATGCCCTGTGTTTTGAAAGCTCACCCATGAGTTTATGCAGAGAAGAAAGCTCCTGCTTCTTTCTTAAACATCCTGGTCTCCCGGGAGACACTGCTCTGTGCTCCTGTCTCCTCTTCAGCACCAGCATGCGTGGACAGCACCCCGGGTGGCTGGGCAGCTCGCCTGCCCTCCAGGAGGTCACTGGAGTGGCCTTCGGTGTCTTAAATCCAGGTGTGGGGACAGGAGAATACTGGTTGATGATCAGCAAGGGCTGGGATGACAGGAAGCACAGCAGCAGAGGGAGGAGCCGCTTGGTGAGTCTGGGAAGGGGACAGGGAACAAAAGTGAGAAATATAGAGGCTCATTGGGAAGAAAACCAGAGGTTAGAATAGAATTCTTTAGAATTAACCTAGAAAGGGACTTGAATGGACTAACCTGGAAAATCATGCAGACATATGTATCTAGGGAGATAGACTAAGCCTTTTTTCTTAGGTAAATAATAGGGAAGAGCCCCAAGCAGTGTGGCTCAGTTGGTTGGGCATTGTCCTGCCAAGTCAAGAGTCTTTGGTTGAATTCCCTGACCAGGAACGTGCCTGGGTTGTGGCTTCAGTCCCGGTGTAAGGGAGGAAACCAATTGATGTTTCTCACATCAGTGTTTCTCTTTCTCCCTCCACCTCTCTCTAAAAATAAATAAATAAAATCTTTTAAAAAATAATAGGGAAGAGAAAAAGAAAACAAGAAGTTCAGGGAGTCCAATGTCTTCATGGAAGATCAATTAACATCAATTAACATCCAAACCTTGGGTTTCTGTCTCAGGAACAATGAGGGTGGCCTTTGTTTCTCTGTGGGTGGGGGGCAGTAAGAAGCCAGCCTGCCGGCTCTTCGAGGGTCCCGGTGGAACTTAGAAGCTGAACCCAAGTTGTCTCTCTGGGTGAATTGTATGGACTCGGCACAGAGCCTGGGCTGTGTTCCATGATGCTGAAGATCTCTGAGGCATTTCACCCTGAGGCTGCACTGGGAGGGTGTAAGCAGCGGGGCTACAGTTCTCATCACCCAGGTCTTGGGTTAGAGCAAGAGTCAGGGCTGACTTTATTCCGAGCAGATGACGTGGTGTCCCTTCTGGCAATTTCTCTGGCATTTTGTTTTGCAGTCTCTTCTGTGGAGGATGATGGGGAAGTAAGGTGATATCGATTCTCACTGTACATTTGAAGCAGCCTAGTTCTGGGTGGATACTCCGATTGTCCCATGTCACACAGTTAGCAGTGTCCACAACCACAGATTCTAATAGTCTTTATTTTTCTGGAGTCCTAAACACCTATTTTCCTTTCCATATTCCCAGAGGATTACCGTGTTTCCTGTTTTTGTTTTTTTTTTTCCTGTGAACAAACATTGAGAATATCAGTGTAGAGCTTGTTCATGGGTGAGAGAACATTTGAGGACTCAGGGATTATTTTAGCCAGAACCAAGCAGCTCATTCAGGGTGTGGTTGCTATTTTCAGATATTTGTTAGAGAGTCACGTAAAAGTAGGATTTACTCAAATTCCTGTGGTCCCAGAGGGCAGATGCAGGATTGAAGTGGAGCTGCTATAGCAAAGCAGATTTCAACCCAGGAGAAGGAAGAATTTTCATCCAATTTGAACAGTCCAAAAATGGAATTAACTGATTTATGTGATAATGAGTTGTCTGTCTCCTGAGGTAATTAAGTCCAGGCGGAAAGGATATTTGCCAGGGATGCTGCTATACGGAACGTTTATAGAACTGGCATGAGATGGGAGTGGGTTTGTGCTTGATAACGCAAATCTTGAAATGTATTGTTTCCCTCAAATTTATAACTATTTCACCTGATTTTCTTTATTGAATTTCTTACTTCCCTATGTTTCAAATTTATTCCTGATTTCTGTTCTCCAGCTAAGTCTTATTACCTACATAAGGTGAAGAAAGACCTTTTGGTTAGCAAAGTCCAAGTTCCCTTTCTGGGCTCTCTCCTCCCTCCTCCTATTTCTTTTTGATTTATCTCTTTATTTATTCAATTTATCTCTTTTACGGTATTCATCAATGTATCTCTTTTTCTCTGGTGGTCTTTCATCCATCCATCTTTTTCTCCAATGACACATTCTCACCTGCATATTCCATGGCTTTTGTACCCTAAAATGATAGTCCCTTAACTGCGCTACCCTTCACATTTCCATTCTGAATCATTTTATGAGACAACAATTTGTTCACATTTGCTGCCTCCACTTCCCAATTCACACTCATTCCACAGATTCTTACCTCATCATTCAGTCCAGTGGTCTGTATGTAAGTGTTTGTTCCAATATTTTAAAAAACATTTTTAATAAAAAACTTTTTTATTAAAAAACTTTTTTTATTAAAAAAATGTTAAAACATTCCCCTGAGACCTCCTAGCTGCCAAATCCAGCAGCATCTTCCCAGTCTTTGTCCTCCATGAATTAATTCTGCATGACCCCTGGGCACAGGTGGTGCCTTCAGCCACCTTCTGGAAGCCCTCTCTCCTCATGTTCACTCCTTGATTACTCTTCATGGTTCCCCCAGGATCCAAGCTCCTCAGGTCCAAAGTATTGCGGTCAGCCCAGGTTCTCCTTCCTCTCACTCTCCAGTCAGCACCTGGCCTGCATGTCTGAGCAGTGATGCTTTTCAAGACAGTTCCTCCTTTCCTGTTTCCACCACCTCTGCTATGTTCAGTGAGGAGATAATGCCTGTTGCCTTAGCCTTCGCAGTGTATTAACCCCAACGACCTCCATGCCAACAGAGTCTGTCCTCTCCAACCAGAACCTGCATCCTCTGACCTGATCGTTCTCCTCTTCAGACACCGCCCTGGCTTCCTCTCACTGATGGAATTAAAAACAATCTGCAGTTCAAGGTCTGCATGTCTTAACCATCGCTAGTAATAGCTGTCAATAATAGTGAACATGCAGAATGCTTCTTCTGGGTTAGGCACGGCGCTATGTGGTTTTACTAACCCTGTGAAGTAGTTATTATACTCTAAGAACTGTGCCATTGGCCACAGAGCCGGTGGGTGATCGCAGAACAGTTCTGACGCCCTATTGGCTTATTGCTGCTTGCGCCGCAGGTGGCTTGAACCTGGAATTTTAGTGCATCTGCCCCTCCTTATGATGGGAATGTTGTTTTTTTTTTTTTCTTCATCCAAGGACTCTTGACTGATTCCTGCCCTTTATTTGAAATCTCATGTTATTTACTTTGTACTTTTATATTCAACTTCTTGAAAAAATTTTTTCATAGTAATGTATATCCCTAGCCTCTTAGCTTTGATATTTATTATCTCATTAAAGACAGGGACCACCTGTCAATCGCCTTTTTTTTTTTTTGCTCCTTAAGTTACTTAGAGTGCCTTCTGTACAATGTAGTAGGGGCCTCGTTGAAATTGAACTGACTGGTAGCACGTTGACTAGGGAGCAGGTGTTGTCCTAATTCAGTGTAATGCCCCTTTTATGCTATTGTGACCATCCCCTCTAGCACTAGTGTTCGGACAACCTGAAGTAGCCTCATCTATTTATATGTCGAAGATATACGTATATAATTGATTTATTTATATGGCAAGAACTGCCCTTCTAAGAGGGGATTCCTTTTCTCTAAGAGCAAGTAATAACACCTGAAACAAGGGCCACACCACTGTCCAAATGGATTGGAACATTAAAAAAATTGATTAATTAGGCTTAATAGTCTAATGATAATCTTTTATATCAGACAGAAGAGATTTATCTGAGCTATTCAAGTCCACATGCAGTGGCCTGAACTTTGTTTTTAAAGGACTTTACTTAACTTATTTTAGAGAGAGGGGAAAGGAGGGAGAAAGAAAGGGAGAGAAACATTGACGTGATAGAGAAATAGCAATTGGTTGCCTCTCAAATGTGCCCAGACCAGGGACCGAACCTGCAACCTAGGCATGTACCCTGACCTCAAACCAGAGACCTTTCACTTTGCAGAATTATGCTCAGCCTCCCAAGCTACAGGGCACAGTCTGAACTGTTTGATTGAGTTGGTTTTGAGGAACTGACTTTGAGTTCTCTGAATTCTCTGATCCCCAAATCTTGAGTGGAGAAACCCAGTGAGAGCTCAGCTACTTGCCGCAGATCTGTGTCTCAGCTCCCCAAGTAGACGGTGCTGTTGCCCTGGCAACTGTCTGCAGGAGGGACTTGACCCTGGCCACTTGGGCACTCCCAGGGCTGAGAGTGGGTGTGGGAATTTTTGTCTCTCATACATGAAACTCAGGTCTTCAGTCTCTCTATGCTCATTCTTCTCTTTGCAGAACTGTCCAAGATGGTTTATATTTCTGATTTTTTTATTGCCTTTTCTCCCTCAGTCCTTTGATTTTCTCTCAGTCACACCCATTATTTGTCAGTACTGCTTCCATGAGCCTTTAAGTTTGTTTGGTGTGTTGTGAATAAAATTTTTAAATGTTTTATGACAGAACATGTCTGGGGTAAAGGAGTGATAAATATCAAATCAAGTGGAGGCCAGAAATTTAATTTTCTCTATCAGGACCAATGAGTGCTTCATTTTATCCTGACAAGAATTTGATATTTTATCCCTCTGATAATGGAAAACTCTGATTGTGGTGCCTTTTCATAATTTTCAGGAAAAAAAAATCTTTCTCTTCCCCTAGAGAAGCTTGAATCAAAGCAGAGTTCATTCCATGCACCTTGTAAAGAAAGTACCTTATATTTTTTCCAGCCCTTTGTGTCCCCCAGCCTGGCAGCAGGAATTTCCATGAACTTGCTCAGATTCTTGACTTCATGTGTTGCTTTCAGGTTTTATCTCTGGTTCTTCCAGAACTGTATCGAACCACGGCAGGGCCGCAAGCCTCCCCCACTTCTGTAGCCCAGCTTGTTTCGTTAGTTGAGGGTGACTGAGAAGCCTGAGATCATGTCTGAGAACTGGCCTTTTCCGCGAGCATGCTGAAACTTGGTGAAGGCCAGAGTGGGACGAATCGGTACTTACTTAATATACGCTCACATGGTTTTTTACAAACATATATTTCTAATAAGACTACCAGGAGAGAATGAAGGGAGTGGTGGAGAAACAATATTTGAGGAAATAATAGCTTAGAATTTGCAGAAGAGAAGAAAGACTTGAGGCTGTCAGAAGTGCAGTCTGAATACCACACAGGAGAATAAAGAGAAACCTACACTTCCTCACACCGAACTGAAACAGGAGGACAACAAGATATTTTTTAAAAAAATCTTTCCAAGGGAAAAAAAGACAGATGGCTTTCAAAAACATGATTAGACTGAAAGAGACAGGTCAGCAACAAGACCCAGTGTTTTAAAGGAGAATAAAGGAAATAGAAATATTTCAACTCAATAAAATATGAAGAGATTTTACTAGCAGTACCCCCAATAGAAGACCAATTTGCAGCTGTACCTCAGAAAGAATAGTAAACAGGATATAGGGGGCCTGCTATTGGAGAAAGGATCATAGAAGTTGATACATTTTATAGGAAAATGACAATGAGGACTGGCTGCAAAAACTAATGTATTGATTAATAAGATAAAGTCTAGGCAATAAAAACAGAATGGAGGACAGTATTTAATGGGTACTTAAAATATGCCAAAATTCCTGTCATGTTTGGGAGGAGGAAATACATTATGAGGAACTGTAAAAGATGTTCAGAAGATTTATAGCGTAAAGATAACCACTAAAAACACAGACATAAAAATCTATAATTTTGAAACTAATAGAAAAAGAGAAGAGCGGAATGGATTAAACTCCATCAATTTAAACGTCATCCAGAAAGTAGCAGGGAAGAGCATCCACTCAGAGCACCAGAAGGTACCGCAGGAGGAACCAGCTGAGGGAAGCTGAGCATTAAAGATGATGCTGGTTCTCATGGCCTGATGGACCGGCCTTCTCTCTAGCAGTATTTTTGGTCTAAATAACTGTACCAGACTCTCCTAAAATAAGAATACCATTTCTCCTGGTCAGTGCTGACAAGTCCTGAATCCCCAGCTCTCCTTTTTCATTATTTCTTATCAGGTCCCAAGGCCTTCTCTCGTTACATTATTTTGTATTACAATTTACAAGCCTTTTTAATTTAAGTGACATAGCAGAGTAGCTGGTTCCCGGCATGTTAATCTCGCTGCTGAGCCTGAGGCATGGGTTAGTACCGCTTCCGTCCAACAGGGGGCTGCCATGCTTGCTGGTTCCTCCCCAGATTCCAGGATTTGATGTTTGGAGCCCAGCTTTGCATCCACCACGCTCCTTCTCCTTAGTTACACGGGCAGGTGAATGCTTTGTATAACTACCTGGGGCGGGGGGACTCATGCTCAGTAACCTACTTCTTCCCATGGTAGAAAACAGACCATGAAAAAAAAATAATGGTAAGAAAGCAAAATTGCTATTTCTTGGTAGGAATTTCAAATTATCAGGTAATATCCAGGCAGCACATACCTAGGCTTCATACTTCACTTTGTCCATGGGTAGACTTTGCATGCAACCTAATTAATTACATTTAAGGAGAAATTAATGTGTACCTTATACCTTGCAAAATGCATTACATTCATTTTCATGTTTGATTTAGACAATAACCCACAGAGATAAGTATTATTTTCTTTACCTTTATTGAGATGTAATCAATATGTAACAATATTGTACATATGTATGTACAATATAAATACATAACATAGCACAGCAAAGAAATGGCGGGGCAAATTTCAGCGTTTAGAATAGAGTAGCATCATCTTGTCAGAGTTGGCGTCACCCTAATGTGCTGTCTGCCTTACTCAGGCAAACTTTAAAATAATATCGTATTTCACAAAACCCTATTAAACTGTCACATAAATTCCCCTTATTTCCCTTTCCCGTCAGTGCTGATTACCATGGAAGATATTTCTGTGTCAGTGAAAATTGTTTCCCTTCTCATCAGCCTCCTCCTCCTGCCTTGCTCTTTAGGGATCTGTCTCCTGGGTACTTCTTTGTGCCATCCTGCCAACTGTGGTAGCTCCAGTGCTGGGTTTTGCAGAAGTTCTGAGTGGCCTGAGCTTCCAGTTTGGCCCTCGAGAGGCAGGCTGGCTTTGCCGAAGCTTGCGGATAGTTATTCACTGAGCACTTACCACATGTCTGGCTTAGACACAGTCTGTCTCATCTTCTTTAGTTCTCCCAACCACATACAGAGGTGGGGTGATGGTTATCCTTATCCTCACTTGATAGCTGCAGACATTGAAGCTGGCTGTGAATCACTGATCCAAAGTCACATTGCAAGGGAAATGGCAGGGCTAGGATGGAGGGTTTGCACGGGAGATGCAGCTTTTAGTGCTGAGACTTGGGCAGTCTTGGGCAAGTCAGGGTGGCTGGCTGCCCTGGTTTAGATTCCGGTCAGTTTGAGTGGTGGGGAGCCCTTTGTCTTAACTGTTATGGGCACTGCTGCTCCCGCATGGAGCAGGATTTAATATCATAATATTACATGAATCAGTACAACAATGCACGCCCTTCTCCCTCCCCATGTTCTGTGTTGGGTTTTAGACAAACGTTTTTAAATGGATTTTTTACATTTGAATGGTTCTCATTTAAGCTAGATGTTGCCATGCCAATAATTTATTGATTGATTCATTCCATTCACTATAGCTTGAACAATAATACAATTCTCCTTAATTAAAAATTATACAACTTAATTAATTACATTTATTGAACAATAATATGTACCTTATACTTTGGAAAACACTTTATGTTCATTTTCATGTTTAATTTGGGCAATAACCCAATGAGAGAAGTACTATTTTTCCACCTTTATTGAAATATAATTGATAAACAATATTACATGAGTTTTAGGTGTACAAATGATGATTTGATATGTGTATATGTTGCCAAATGATAACCACAATAAGTTTAGTTAACTTCTATCACAGGGCACTGTTACTCCCCACTTGTCAAACCCCTGAAGCTCACTCAGAGTACTTCTGTGCCCTGACCAGGGATCAAACCTGCAACCTTGGTGAATCGGGATGATGCCCTAACCAAAGAGCCACTCCGCCAGGGCACAGGGCAGTCTTTAAGTGCTTTGCAGCAGGCCAGGCTTCCCCATGTACCTTGTGTCTTATTTAAAAAAAAATAACTGTGAGGATTCTAACTTTTCAAAAAGATTCATAGCAGGTAGTTTCAAAATTGAGAGCTCTTGAAGTAAATTTAAGGGCTGACTTGATTTTTTAAAATATCCATTTATGTGCAGTCTGCGAGGCCCACCTCTGACATGCTCCCTTGGTATGGCTTAGAGGGTTGTTTTAAACCCAGCACTGGTGGGATGCCATTGGGCTTGTATTAAATAGCTTTCTGGGGACCTTTAAATCCATATACTGCTCAGGAAAACTGATGACCCAAGATTCTCACATGATAGAATCTTTATACTTAGGGCACATTCCTCGGCATCTCTCTGTGTCTTTCTGTCTGTTTCTTTGCGTGCTTCTCTCTCTCTCTCTCTCTCTCTCTCTCTCTCTCAACCCCAGACAAGGAGAATAAATACTTCATTAAATTCCCCTTAATTTGGAAGGCCAACCATGCATGTGCATGGTTTATGAATCTGTTTTATTAAGCCCCAGCTTTCCATCTGTGGTTTCTGAAGGCTGCTCATTCCCATCATCATCCACTTTGGAGTCACGTCTCATTGGCAGTCTAGCACAGCCTCTGAAATTCTTGCCTTCAGCTCCTGCTCGATTTTCGCTAGTCTTTGCTCCTCCCATGCCTGTTTCCCTAAAGAAGCCTGTACAACCATGTGTGCGTTCACACACGTGAGCGTGCTTGCTTGTGCGTGCCAGTCACTGTGCTGGTTCCCTAGTTCCTGGGGAGACAAAATTGAATTAAATGTACACACTCAGGGCCATTTTAAACTCTTGTTAGGCCTGAGGTACGTTAAGAGCTGGAGGCCCCATCACATACGATATAAATGTAATAAAATACACTCATGTCCCACATTAAGTATCTTTTTTTTTTACTGAATTTGAAATAATTTCATGTTTGCTTTTGCAATTACTTGGCTATGGGGGGCCATTCATTTATGGTTGGCTGTGAGCCATCATTGTCTATAATCAGATATTCCTGCAACTGGATATTACTTCCAAAGGTAATAAAATTTTTATGAATACTAAATTTCACAACTGATGAAGTTGATGTTACATCCTAATTTGGGGGCAATTAAACATTTATTTCAGTTTCATAGATCCTTTCCAGGGTTTGGAGCCAACGTATACGTGCTTTCAGGTTGTGTATACTTTTCTGAGCTTTGACAAAGCATGTTGGCTCCAGGCCCGGTGGCGCGTCCTTCCCCCCTTGAAGCGCATCTCAGCACAGAAAGACAGAGAGGGAAAGCAAGAAGTGCCGGGCAGGGTGCACTCCTGCGATACACACTGTGGTAAAGCAATGTGCCTGCTGGCACAGGAGCACTGGTGCAGGGGGGTCAGTCCTTCGGAAGGAGGTCAGAAGGGAGGCTGTCCTGAAATGAGTGAAACTTGGGCTGAACTTCAAGTTCATCTGAAGTCCAAAGAGGGCACGGCGGGCATCCCCACAGAAGGGGGAGCCTGGACAGAGCTCTGGAGCAGAGCAGGGCCCGTGGGCTGGGGTCTGCCAGGTGTGCTCTGTGGGTGCATGCAAGGTGCCAGTGCAGGTGTGGCACAGGGTGAACGTCTCCCCGCCGGGAAAACAGGTCACCAAAGGCCTTATGCCTCAATGAGTCTTAATGTTATCCTGAGAGCAGTGGGGGCAGAGACACAAGTATTTTGAATGAGAAGGGGCGGAGAGAGTGGAACGTGAGCAGCACGGTATTTTGGAGGCAGGGTGACTGGGTAACTCTCTACAAATGGGGTAACTCTGTAATGTGGGTGTCAGGTGAGGCCTCCCCATTTCCAGTTCCGCTGGTTGAAACGGTGTACTGGGACCATCTCGAGGCCCGCAGGGCAATGGTAGGCCCCAGAGAAAGCTGCAGACGAGGGCCCACATGCAGGGGCCCCGTGCTCAGGCAGGTCTCCTGGTAGCTGCTGGCAGCAAGGGTTTCAGGAAGGCCAGAAGTCAGTCTTGGATCCCGACAGAAGCTCGGTTAGGTGGCATGAACCGCTTTTCATGCTGATCTCATTTTCTCATTTTTGGGCTTAAATGTGTCACTAATATTCTCTGTCAGGCTCTCTGGCCAGCCCCACCCCACACACCTTCTGTTGATTCCACACATCCTAGGAGCTCTTGGCATGCCAGGGGCTCTTTCTTGTTGCCCAGTCATCTGTGAATATCCCTAATTCAGTAGGTGAATACATTTAAATGGCTTAAACATAAAAGGCAGGTTGCCAAGCAACAGGGTGTCTGAAATACCCTTGTCAGGTTCTGTCAGTGAAAAACCAGCAGGTCACCCCATAGTCGTTTTGATTGGAGCAGCAGCAGCAGCCCTCTCTCTTTCTTTTCCTCTCATTTCTTCCCTTGCTCCCTCCTCTTTCCTCTCTTACCATAAACCAGCAGCTTAGCCTTAATTAAAAAAAATAATAACTCCTTTTCAATCCTCATGAGTCTGGAGCAGCTCTTGGTTGTGTTTCTGGAATAACTAAGCACCAAGGTTACTTCTCAATTGCTGGTTGCACCCACTCCTTACACACCTCCAGGCTCCTCGGCCAACCTGTTCCATGCCTTCCCTTGCAAAGGGAAAAACTTCCCCATCGCAAGCAAGGAACGCAGCTGTTGAAATGTCCCGGCAGGGTTTCAACTGTAAATTGCTCTCACCATTCCTGTGTCAGGTGGTGACATAGGCTTTGGGCTCAAGGCTCTTAAATTTCATCCCCCTTACTTTTTGGGTCCTTATGACTCCAGCTTGTAATTTACGCATTGTGTGTTGTTTTTTGGAGTGGTTTTTTGGCTATGTTAAATACAGGTTTGCCGCTCTCTCTGAAGGCAGAAGGTTCCTATGACACCTTTCTTCAGCCAGAGTGGTGTAGAGGACGAGGCAGTTACGGGAGGGCACATCATGGTAAGGGGCGCACTAGAGAATGGAGATGAAGCCCAGATGCCCACAGATGCAGCTCAGAGCTCTGGGATGCGATGCCGAGATGCAAGTGTGGTTTCTGGGGAAGGAGCTTGGTGAGGTGCAGGCTGCCTCCGTATCGATTTGCTGCAAAACAAATGCAAAACACTATTTTCATTTTTCATTCATAAAATTGAAAATCCTAGTCAGATTTTTTTTGGTAAGCTAAAACAGATAGTAATATAAGTCTTTCATAAAAGCAAAGTGGCATAAAGACAACAACTTTAAACAATTGGGCCATAACCTGGGAAGGGGTGGCTGGAACTGGAAGTGTTCAGGGGAAGGTGAAGATTTCTGAAAGATACCGCCCTGCAGAGAGCAGGCTTTTATTTCAAAAAGAACCATCCAGTCACTCATTGCAAAATGTTCATTACACTAGAGACCCCATCTTATTTTCTCACCCTCATTTTTCCCTTCCCTTCTTCATGGCAGTGTGAGAGCATCCTGTGCCATGGCTACCCAGCCCCCCACCGAGACACTGCAGGGGCAAGCACTTGGCTTCCAAGGAAGCTCTGCCTCCAGTACCCAGAGCCTGCTCCCTCCAGGACTTTGGAGTCTTTCTGTGTTCAAACACATCCAGGCCAATGATGTGGGAAAGAGCAAAGCAAGAGATCTGTTGGATGTGACCTGAGAGCAAATGATTCACTATTTCAGTTTTCTGAGCAGAGCCTGTAATTCTTTAGTCTCTTTCTTCAAGATTCTCTTTTGGTGCCTTCTGGATGCCTGAATGTGGTCAAATGCTGTATAGAATAAGGGCTTTTTAAAAAATATTTTAATTTTCCAGTTATAGTTGACATTCCCCGTTGGGTGAGTTTCAGGTATACAGCCTGATGATTGCACATTTATATACTTTACTCAGTGATCCCCTTGATAGGTCTAGTGGCCACTGGGCACCATGCTGGATGAGTCTGCATGGAGCATGAAGAGGTCTCGTGTCACTTCGGTCATCTGTATTTCTCGAGGTCACTGTGGTGCGTGGCTCTGTGGGTACAGAGCTCTGGCCAGCAGCTCTTGGCTGAAGGTAGCCTGAGCCGTGACTCCGTCTTTAGAAGACATCCATTCAGAAATGGCGGGAAGTGGTTCAGCCCCACCCTTGGGGGTCTGCAGGTGCCAGAGCCATCCTGAGAACCCCTGGAGCTTGAGGAAATTAGCTCAGGCTTTCCTCTGGGCAGCAGTCTTTCTTCCAGAGAGGTCAGGACAAAGGGGCTGGAACCCTGGGTCCCAGAGAACCAGCAGATCCCGGACGGAACTGCAAGCATCGCTCACTGAGATCCACTGACAAACTCCAGGGCGGGGGCAGGAGGGCGAGGGTTGCGATGGCATCTGTTTGCAATTTTCCTGATGCAATTACCCACTTCACCCAAGTGACTGTCATTTCTGTGTAGGGAAATTTTTCAAACCTAATCCAAATACTACATTATCATACTGTAGACATTGTGTGTCATTATAACACATATATTATTTTTTACTTCCACCATATTATCATATAACAAAATCTTCAGAAAAATCTGTACAGTTTGGCACAGATGAGGAGATGCAGATGAATTTGCTCGTATTTATGCTGAGTCTAAAATTGTTATCTCAGCCTCGATTGCACTACTTCCTCTTGATGATCTGAAAATTGCCCAGGAATAGAGTTCCTGATTTTCTTTTCATTTATGTGAATTATCCAAATCCACTTGCTCATAGTGGAGAGACAGAAGGGTGCAGAATAAGAAGGCAACATTGTGCTTTGCAAAGAAATATGTGTTTGTAATTTTTCAAAATTGGACTGCTTCATGAGAAGGAAGGCAGTGAAACAGAAATTTGGGGGCTTTAGCAGGGAGCTTTATCCTTTTATTCATTTCTTCAATGTCTCAGCTATATTCCATTGGGTTACAATACACCTTTACCATGAAGTGTGGTGAAGGGTCTCAGTTAGAGCCAATAGACATCTAGGGCTGGCGTGTTCACTGTCATGGTCAGGGGACACAGAAGGCTATTGGGCAGAGAGAAGTGATGAGTCCAAATTGAGATGTGTTGGAAGTGTGAAATACTGCACTTCTGATGACTTAGTGCAGAAAGAAAACATGAAGTATCTCATTAGTCATTTTTGGTATTGACTGCATATTGAAACAGTAACATTTTTGATCTACTAGGCCAACTCCTTGGAGTTGACCATTTTTTCTGACGCGATGGCCCCACCCCTGCTCTGAATGCTCTGCTGCCTCTCTGCTTGATGTTTCTTCGTGGTACTTACATGATGTTACTCTTTGCCTTTCCCACTGGAAGGCAAACTCCTGATGGTCAGGGCATTGACTTTCACTGTTAGATCGCCATTCTCTCTTATAGGGACTGGCGCTTCGTAAGAACTCAGTAAATACTGAATGAAAGGATGAGTGAATGGATTCTAAAATATCAGTGAATCCATACATTGTGACACAACTGGGCATGGAGGGGTTAATAACAGACGCTAACTACTATTAATGACATCCATCTACTTGGCAGAATTTTTTCTGTAAGCCCCAGTGCACGCAGCTTTAGGATAGAGAAATAGGCGCGTGAAACAGACAGGACAGTGGGAGAGGCCCAACGAGGAAGTGGATTCTGGGGGCACTGGGAGGGCTGGATGCAGACGCATGAATGATGTACATTGGCGGTAGGAGAAGGGAGCCATTCTGTCTGTCTGGGGGAGTCGGGGAGAGCTTTGGGTTTTGGCAGGCAGAAAAGTGGAGGAGGACTTCCACACGGAGGGGATAGTGTGGACGGCCACCCAGGGCTATGGAAGGGAAACAGCATGCTGGGTTTCGGGAGCAGTGAAAAGCGGAGTGAAGAACATTTGGTTCAGGAGTGACAGGAAATGAGACCAGCAGTGTGGCCGGAGGACTCGATGAGTAAACTCTATTCCAGTCAGACTTGGGTTTTCCTATTTGCTTTTTTGCTCACTTGGGGGACTGTGTGGCTGGACCGAATGATGAAGAAGAGGTGTAGGCTTGTGTTTAAGAAGCAGGAGGGGTCCTGGCCTGATGGCTCAGTTAGTTGGAGTATCGTCCTGTGTAGCAAAAGGTGGTAGGTTCTGTTCCTGGTCGAGGTGCATATCTGAATGGGAGGCAACCAATCAGTGTTTTTCTCTCTCTCCCTGCCTTCCTCTTTCTCTATAATCAATAAACATGTCCTTGGGTGAAGATTAAAAAAAGAAGTAGGAGCGTACGTGATTGAGAAAGGAGGAATGAGAGGCACTGGGGCCTTGAAGATCCTGGGCTTTAGGAGGAAACACCTACTTTAAAATTTCCCTCCCTGCTCTGTGTATTACACTTTGTGAAGAAGTTTAAAAAACTGAAGAAAAAGATTCATGGGCTGCCAATAGGAACACCATAATCTGCTAGTCAATTTCTAGAGCTCACCAGCGGTGCAGGGATCACAGTTGGCCTTGACCCAGGGCTTCTCCCCTGCTGCCCTGAGAATCCACACTCAGCTTCTTCTGCCCACCTCTCCCCCCAAATCAGAGCATGAGTCCTGCATCTCTCCACTGGCACCAAGAAATCTCTTCACAGAGAAGAGTCAGAGCCTCTCAGGCTACATGAACCTCATTCAGGATGGGGGTGGGAGTGCGGCATGTACTAGAGATCACACATCAGACTTCGAAGGGACGGCAGACTGCAAAATTCTGGGAGGGGCAAGATGTGAGGCTGCTTCTTGATACTCCAGATGGGTAGGGGTGAAGATGAGCACTTTGGGGAAAACTGAAGGTTTTCCTTCAGCATTTGGAAGAAACATAAATGAGAACAGTTTTGAAACTGCAGTCTGGTGGCCGTATTATTCTGATGGTACGGCCATCCCCCCTGATGGGTAGGGGTATGCTCCAAGCCCCCCCATGCAGATAGTCCTGAACTCTATACACAACTGTCTTTTCCTGTATATACATACTTATGATAAAGTTGAACAAATTAGGCTCAGTAAGAGATTAGCATTCATAACTAATGAAATAGAACAATTGTAATAATATACTGTAATAAGTTATGGGAAGATAGTTTCTCTCAAATTATCTTCTTATCTAGTGCTCACCCATCAATAATGATGTGAGATGGCCCCAGACCTCCGTGATGCTATGCAGTGAGATGAGAGATGCAGGTGTCCTGTGGTGGTGTCAGGCTCCTGAGCGGGGGCCTTGCACACGAGCCCTGCAATACTGCAGTGATTGATCCGACAGCAGATTCGGAGAGCAGGCGGGTAGAGTACACAGTGTGGATGTGCTGGACAAGGAGATAATTCGTGTCCTGGGCAGGATGCCGTGGGAAGATGAATCACATTACTCAGAACAGCATGCAGTTTAAATTGTACAAATTGTGTATTCCTGGAATTTTCCATTTAACGTTTGCAGATCGCCATTGACCATGGGTGCCTGAAACGGTGGCTAGGGGGGAACTACTGTACACAGCCCAGAAAGCTCAGAGCATCAGTGTACGTGAATGGGGCATGTGCGAGCAGACAGACCCTGATCACCCAGGAAGAAATGGGCTCTCACTGTCAGGGGTGGCCAGCAGTGTGCACACTGTTCTGAAGCTGATTTCAAACATGGTTTTCTGCTGCTGCCACCTGACTTTTGACCACTTTACTGCTTGTTAACATTTGCATCTGAATATTGAAAAAAAAGAGGAAAAAAAGAGATGAAGCTCTACATAATTTTGCTTCTTGTTAGCAGCTGTATCTAAAGAATATAGAAGAATATAATAGGATCAAAAGAGATTAAAACCCTTGGCTAAAAAGTTTCATTTTTATCTACCACATTTCACATTGCCATTGATAATCATTGAATTTCCTGTTGCAAAGATGTAAGAGAGCCTCGCTTTATAGGTCAGGAACTGAGATTTTCAAAAGAGTTTAATTTCCCCAAATCCATTCTCTTAGTAAGAGGCAGCACTGGGCCTGAAACCCAATGTACCTGCATCATCATTTACACGGTGCTTGCTCTCTCTGCCACATATCGTATTTTGTCTCAATACCATTCGTTCCAGCCTTCCTCTTAGGTACACACTCAGAATAATGCATGATCAAAGGAAAGGAGCATTGGATGGTAATGTGGAACATTTAAATGTTTCTCTTGCTTTCTCTCCTTTCTAGCCTGTATGAACAAGAAGACAGCAATACCTGTCTTGCCTAGCTCAGAGATGCACTCAGAAGGAACAGTGTAGGTGGGGAAGTGTCTTCTCAGCTGTAAGGTTCTATGGCAATGCCCTCAGCGGGGTCCCTATCATCCCTCATGTTTCACAGAGCTGGCTAGGACTGCCTGTTAACCTCTCAGGTCCCCACCAGTGGAGACAACGATGAATGGATTTAATTCTTCTCTATTTCATAACATTGAGGAAACTCCAAGAAATCCGAAATGTATCAGGAATAAATGCTATCACCCTTGGAGAGAAAGGCTTCATTATTTGCAGATGTTAGGATTGTCTACCTGGAAATTTCAACATAACCAACAGAAAATTTTTTTTAAAAAAGCATAAGAAAGTTCAAGAACTTGGAAATTCTATTGAAAATATTCTCCCTGCTATGGAAACCACATAAAAAGAACACATACTCCCATTTCTCCAAAATAAAAAGACACAGTTCTGAGTATTTGCAAGGGATGTTAAAAGCAGCTAAGTTTGGGAAGAAGGAGAAAGCTGAGAGAGTTCAGGGTGGTTGATGTGGTCCTCACTCAGCAAAAAATATTTTTCAAAACTGAAGATGAGATGAATTCATTTTCAGACAAACAAAAAGGGAGAGTATTCACTATTAGCAGACCCATTCTAGAAGAATACTAACAGGTGATTTTTCAGGCAGAAGAAAATGAAATCTGATGGAAACGTCAGATGCAGTAGGGAGTGAGGAATAATTAAAAGGGCAAATATGTGATTTAGTCTAAATTAATATTGAATTTACAACTATATTTTTTGTGAATTTTAAGATGTATAGTGGGAATTACAATATAGTAGATTATATTATACTGCTATAAGTCAAAGGTACATGACATAATCTCTAAGGTAACTACTTCCAGAAAAGTTAAAGGATATATGACTACCAAGCTAATAGAGACATAAGGAACAATGGATGAAAAACCCAATCCATTCGTGTAAAGACAAGGAAAAATAGACCATTCAATGCACTCCTTTGGCTGTCTATCCCATGCCTTCACCCTGCTCTCTGAGTCTTCAGCCCTATAGGAATTCCTGTCTTGGGTAGCAGTTTTCTACAATTAGTTTGTGATTTCCTTAGTGTGGGCTACAAAGGTAGCTTTGTGTCCTGGCTAGTGGGGCTCAGTGGGTTGAGTGCTGGCCTGTGAACCAAAAGGTCACCAGTTCAATTCCCAGTCAGGGTACTTGTCTGGGTTGTGGGCCAGGTCCCCAGTAGAGGGCGCACAAGAGGCAACCATCAATGAGAGAAACGTCAATGTATCTCTCACACATTGATGTTTCTCTCTCTCTCTTTCTCCCTCTCTTCCCCTTGCTCTAAAAAGCAAATAAATAGAATCTTTTTTAAAAAGTAGCTTTGTTGCTTCACTTCCATTCTTCCCTTCACCCACAGAAAGTCACTTGGCTTTATGACCTCATTAGTTCTCAAAATACACCTACTCCTTCTGGTCACCTCCCTCCTTTCTCTTCTTCCTCAGCAAACTCTTAAACTGGTTGAACCAGATCTGGTATCACCTCTTCTATGAAGATTCATTTTTTCCCTCTTTCTCTTCTGTGGTTTACTGCTACTTGCAACTGTTTGCCTGTAGGAAAACTGACTTAGGGTTATTAAATTCTGAATTGGCAAGCATTCTAGATAGGGGTAAAGAAGACCCAAATATTACCCAGATGGCCTCACAGCACAGAGCTGTCTTTGTGTTTAGATGTTGTGAGGAAATGTTACAACCACATGCATACGGGATCTTCTCTGACACAACTGTCTCGCTGGGTTTTCTCCCCTCATCCTTATGTCAACAGAAAGAGAGCTGTGTGCTATTTTTAATGATTGTATAATACTCTGTTTTATGTATCATTGCCTTCACTGGTTTCCTGTGGATTCACATTTAAGCCATTTCCAGTTCCTCACATTATTATAAATAATTTCCTAATGAGCATTCCACTGTGCTTGGGAACTGTCTTGACAGATGTCCCTGATCACATGGGATCATAATTGTCTGTGTGCCTGTCTTTCCCACCAGACAATTATTAGTTCCCTGAGGGCAAACACTGTTATTTCTCTTGGAATCTCCAGAACCTTGCCAAGTGCCAGTAGGAGCTTAACGTATATCGTTGGAAGAAATGAATGGATGATTGTAGAGTTGGGTACACATGGGTGTCATTGCCTGTGTCCCCAGTTCCTACTCAGTTTTCCACTGGCCTGGAGCCTGATCTCTCCTAGGCTTTCTTCAGCCCTCTGCCTGTTTCTAACTGCTTTTCAGAGATCTCATTACCATGAACATAAATTCAATTCTCAGCTTCAAGCATTGGCGTATTTTCAAAAAAGAATCAGAATATTGCCAAACCATGACTCTTGCCTTAGATTTTGGTGGCCTTTGAAATATATTTTATCAATCGCAGAGGAAAAAATGCAGATGCCTGACATGTTTTGTCCTACCCTAAGCAGAGATGAGTTATTAAAACTGAAACTGTCAATTACCAGGAAAAAAAACCTCATGGTATGTGTGTTGCACACTATTTACAGCTGTTGTGTGTCAGGGGTTCTCTGGGGCACCATTTGCTGCTACAATTGAATGGTCCCATAAGTTTAACTCAACACTATGACCACAAAATTGTCTTAAATCAAAGAGAGGAAGAGAGGAAAATCAAGTAGAAATGGCTAAAATGCTGCTTGTGCCTTCATGAGAACCTATGATTTTTCTTCCTCTGCTTCTTCTGGACCTCAGAACAGCCCGTTAGGTCTTGCAGTGTGCTACAATGTAGCAGATTACCAACCCGACCCTCCAAAGGAGAGATAGTTGTTGCTGTGTATTTGCAAGGGCAGCATTTGGCTTATTGACTAATGCACTGGGAGGCAAATGGTGCAAACAATCAGAGCGGTCAGTTGTACTGAAAATTTACAAGAGCTTAAGCTATTTTTTATTTCTTCTTGCTGGGCAGGGAGCACTTACTATTGTTCAATGTGCTGTAAATGAACATAGTTTAAAAACCACCAAGCAAGTGCTATGGAATTATAGAACCAAAAATAGGCTACTCATTGGGCACAAATTCATCAAACCTCTTTATTCCCAACAGGCTTCTTATGGGAGTGCCAATGCAGCTTGCTTTGGGAGGCGTTAACAATTGATCTTGGGCAAATGAGAGAGTGGGAAAGCTGACCTTCAGTTAACTTCAACTGTGTTCAGCTAGCTGACTATCTCCCCCACCCCCAACATGCTTATTGCGTAATTTCAGTTAGCGAGTCACTAGCTTTACGTGAAGAACACCCAATTCAATACACAACTTCTTTGGAAGTGTGTGTGACTCTCATCTCAGGTGGGAGGGGTGGGGCTGGAACTTGTGCACCGGAAACAGGGCCCTGAAGGCTGTGCTCTGATCCATTGGGCTGCGCTGTCTCTGATCAAACAAATGGCTTATGAACAGGGATGTCAGAGTCATTCTTCAGAAGCAGTCTTCGGTGTGTGTTTTTTCTTCTGGAAAGCGATTATTGACTGTATTTCTGAAAGCAGTGGTTCTCCGCCATTCTTTTTTCCGGGGCGTGCCTATCAAGCATTCTTGGGAGAAGTCTCTCCTCTCGTCTTCTCTCCCCAGTCCAGAAAGCACAGCTGCATGCATGCTGTTCACAGTGCCATTGTTGCAGGGATGATGTGAAACTTGTTCAACATACACGTCCGTCCCCCGTATCCATGGGAGACACGTTCCAAGACCCCCAGTGGGTGCCTGAAACTGCAGATAATCCTGAACTCTGTGTGTGGTGTGTTTTTCCTATCTGTACGTACCTATGATAGAGTTGAGTTTATAAAGTATGCACACCAAGAAATTAACAACTAATAAGATAGCACAATTATAACATTATCCTGTAACACAAGCTATGTGAAGGTGGTCTTTCTCTCAAAGGATTATCCTGTACTTTTTTTTCCCTCAAAGGAAACACTCTCCAGCTTCTCTGTGGGGTATCCGACTTGCTGGCATCACCTCGCATATGCTTTGGAGCCATTATGAAATCAATACAGGTGGCTTGCACTCAGGCACTGTGATACCGTGACAGTTGATCTGATAACTGAGATGCTTACCAAGTGACCATGGAGCAAGGAGTGTTTACAGTATGGAGATGCTGGGCAAAGGGATGATTGACGTCTGGGGGGAATGGAATGGGGCTGTGCAAGACTTCATCGTGCTCCTCAAAATGGCATGTGATTTAAGCATGTAAATTGTTTATTTCTGGAATTTTCCTCCTAATATTTTTGGACCATGGTTGACCACCAGTATCTGAGTCATGGAAATGGAAATTGTAAATGAGGGGGGACTACTGGATGTATGTAGGATATATGTGTACATATATGTTATAGGCAAACATTTATATTTTTATTAGTAGCTGATGGTTTTTCAATAGACTTCATTACTAATCGCAGCTTTCCAATGAGAGCTTCTGACCTATAGAATAAAGTCCAGGTCCCTTAAAATATATATATATATAAATATACATATATATGTACACACACACACACACACACACACACACACACATATATGAATTGCACCAGTGTAGCATCTGCCTGCCTCTGTAAATTCCTGTGCCACCCTCCTTAGTCCTTCGCTTCAGCCACCCATCATTCTTCCTTATTCTTGAATGCACTGATGCTCGCTCCTGAGTCCCTTGCGTGCGTCTTTTCCACAGCTTAGAAGACCCTTTCTCCCCTTCTGTCTCTGGTGAGATGATGCTTATCCTGCAAGGCCCAAATCCAGCAGCATCGCATCTCTGGAAATGTTCTTCCCTATTGTGGGTGCTTGCCATGCCCCCCACCAGCTCACTTGCCATGGTGTGACTGAGAGTTTGTTGCAGCTGACAGGGGCTGGGGCCGTACACAGAATAAGAACTTTAATTTCTATGCAACTGTTTCTTTGTCCCTGGTGCCTTCTGCCATTCCTGGAATCTGCTCAAGACACCTGCTTAAGGACAAACAGAGCTGAATATCATCCCCAGTGTATAAACAATCTGCAGGGGACTGAAGTTACCTGCCCTCCGCATAGTGAAAAGGTGCCGATCTGTGTCCCTTATACCTCTACAACATCCCAGGGCTTGTGGACGGGCAGAGTGTTTTTTGTCTTGATTGATAGTAGCTGTGTAATTTGGTGATATGATTGAAAAGTTTGTTTCTTTGTATCTTCAAGTACTTGTTCTTTAAATCTCTTATTGGGAGTTCTTCAGTTTTGTCTTTCTTTACATAGAATTAGAGACACAGTTTGTTTCCTCACAAAGCCAACTGTTTAAGGGAAGAAAAGGCATGTCTGAGTCACAGTGGTTTGAATGATATGGAAATGAATGACTGGTGTAACTTTTAGGCTGTTTAAAGGACTGGGGTATTGATACTTGGGAAATACTTAGTTCTTGTCATCGGGGCAGGTTTAGGACTGCTAAGGAATTGGGTGAGGATACAAAAAGAAGAGCGAGTCAGAACAGAAAACCATGGACATTCACTCGGACGAGGGGTTAGGCAGATTCAGCGAATGGCTGGTATGAGGCCACCTCTCCCCGTCACCCCCACTTCTCCAGGTGTGCAGTGACAGACATCACTAATCAATCAAAACATGTTCTCCAGAGGTGGTTTCAGAATATGTCTCAACTCTGAGATGCTTTAGATGTTTTCTGTCAGTGAAGGAAGGGAGTCTCTCCTCCTCCCACCAGTGCACCCTCTATAACGTCTATTCAGGTCACTACTCTGACTGGGCAGACAGTGTGTTCACTAGTCCCTTTGCAAAGTATGACAACCAAGATTGAGCTTCCAGGTGCTTTACTCTCATGTCGATCTCTCTCAAGGGCTGGTTTCAGTGTCCTACCATCACAACTGCCCAACACACGTGGTATGCTTGACTCAGTTCTACCGAGGAGTGAGCGGGACCATTGCCCCCAGAGCTGTGTGCTGAATGGTAGCCAGTGTACCCTGGGCTTTCTGTGTACATCCTTCTGTTTTTGTAACAACCACACAAAGTCAATGTGCTTGTCCCCATTTTATAGGTGACAAAATGGCCTCAGAGAAATCAAGTCATTTGTCTGCGTGTCACAACTGAGAGGGATGAAGATAACCAGTCTCTTGCTGTTAGACACCAGGGAGTTCTTTATTCTTGGCAGTCTTGCTAAGTCTGCTTCTTGTCTTCTTTTTGTGCCTCTAAGTATTTGTGTTTTTCACAGCAGCCTTGAGCTTTAGCTTCACATGCTCCTGAGTCTCACAGACCACAGGAGCAGACAGAAAATGCATAAATGCAGATCAGTTGTGTGTTAGGAACAGTCGACCTATTTCAGACTTCGTGGTGGTCCAGTGTCCTTCTCCCGGCGGCTGGCTGGAGGTTATCTTGGTGGAAGTGGAAAGCCTATTTAGGTTTAATTTCCCTTTGTCTTGTTTCGACAGGGCAGCGTCCATACCAGGTGATCACCGCCCGAGTTCACCCAGGTGAAAGCAATTCCAGCTGGGTGATGAAGGGGGCCTTGGAGTTCCTGGTCAGCAGGGACCCTGCGGCCAGGCTCTTGAGGGAAAACTTCATTTTCAAGATCATCCCCATGCTCAACCCAGATGGTGTCATCAATGGCAAGTATGTTGGCCACCTGCCCGATTGAACTGCATTTATGTTGCCATAGTAATGCAGGGCTGTTCTGACCAACTGGGAGAGGGCTGTGATTGGAGAGGCCCCAGCACTCCAGCGGGAAAAAGCTCTCTTGGGCTTGTTGACTGGTACCAGAAACAATGTACTCCTCATCAATGTGGGCCTCATAGCTTTTTTAATAGAAAGGTATAGATTCATAGGCAGTAAATATCAGAGGGGTCCTTAGAAATAACGCAGAGTTCAACACTCTCCTATTAAAAGGGAGAAAGTTGGTGTGCAGGGCAGTGAAGTCACTTTTCCCACTCCCATGGTGGGCGGGTGTAAAGTCAGGGCTGGAACTGTGAAATGTCCTTGCAGTTATGATGATGCTTTCATTTACTCACTGTGTTTGCTGCAGGGATGTCTTTGCTCTCAGTGTGTCTTACGGGTTTTGGGTACAGGATTGGGTATGGCTGTGAAACGGGAGTCCCATTCTCTCCATGGAAAGGCTGAGGGGGATGGAAATGGCTGTGGGATGGTCAAGAGGGAAATCAGGAGAAATGGTCAGCTGGGCGAGAGAAGGTGGGGCAGCACTTCCCCTGCCCTGGCGCCCACCACCTGCAGGCCGGGTCACGGGGGGACACGGAGCCCAGCGTCGGATGAGGTCAGCGTAAACAGGTCCACGTTGCAGAGTCTGCAAGCTGAGGTCCAAGGTCAGAGCGGCCCCTCCAGGTCCGCAGCCTAGGTCAGGTGGCCAGTGGGTGGGGGTGGCAGGACTCACACTCACAAACACCTGTCTCACACTTGCTGAAAAGAGGCTAAAGCCCCTTCCTACAGTAAGTAGATGATTTTCATTTTTACTACGGGAATGGGAATTGGTGTCCTATGGTCGGGGGACAGCCCAAGGCAAACAAAAATTGAAAGAAAAATCATTGCAAAAGCTAAAAATGGAAAAGAATCTGCAATTTATAACGTCCCTAGTGAAGAAGCTAAAGCACAAGTTTAGAAAACTGAGAAAATATAGCACTATTAAAAAGGTTAATCAGAAGAGATAAGAATTACAAAGAAATAGGAACAAGAATAACTACATTTCAATGAGATAAAATTAAAATGACTTAATATAATGAAGGGAATGTTTCAAGAAAGATAAAACAGTCATTTTTTAAGAAGAAAAAAGCAAATAAATGTTAAACAACTGAGGATAGACTAGCTTCAAAGGATAAGCACAAAGAACATTGTTAAGTTAAAAAGGTTAACAATACAAAGATGATAATATATAAAATGAGGATCAGAATAAATCACAAAGCATAAAATATGTGAAACAATGCCAAAATCCAAGTCCAAGCTGTACACTGCAAAACTAAAATTTCAATAGATCTAAAAAGAAAGCAAGGCGGTAGATAAGCGGGGGTAGGTGTGTGTTCCTAACAAGCTTCCTGGGCTCGTGGCCCCCAGGCCCCCTTGTTCAGCTGCAGGCTGTCTGCCTGGGGAGAGAAGGGTGCTTCCCTTTCACTGCGGTGACTGCTCTGTGAGCTCCTGAGGGCCGCGGGCCAAGGGCCCCAGGAGGGAGCGCTGTTCTGGCCTCCTCTGGCAGCAACGACAAGGCTTCTTATCCCTGAAGCTGCACGTTGTGCTCTCCTGGCCCAGCAGAACTCAGCTGCTGTGTGCTCCTCCAGCTCCCAGGAGCCACCCTGGAACACCCTGCAGGGCTCCTCCCTGCTGGAGAGCACGCCTTCTGGGCCTGCATGGGTGGAATGCAGCTAAGTAAGGCATGTTGGGAGACATGGGCTGTTTCAACATTTTCTCCTCCAAGTTGGCTCTTTCCTGAAGTTCCACCTTCCATGAAACTGTCTGGGGGCTGGTAGACAATGCAAAGAGTGCTTGGGTGTGAGTCGTAAACTGTCCTTTGGAATTTTGGTTCTTCCTGTGACCTACAGTTTTCTCTTCTGTCAAAAGAGGATGCTAGCATGCTCCCTGCAGACCTGTCTGGGAAGGAGGTCTCATTGGCCCAGGGCAGTCTGCAAGCTCAGGGGTGAGCATCGCTCCTTCCTCCTTTTCCATTGCTCACACCTCCAAACCAGAGATTTGATCCAGGACCGTGGTTGATAGGTTACTGTGGCCTCAGTCACTGAGCACCCTCCTGGTGTGGGCACATTGTTTTCAGCTCACAGCTGGTTGCTTTGGACTCCCTGCTGGACGGCCAGCTTCTTCTCAGTGACTCTGCCCTTCATCTGTTGAAGAGGACAAAAATCACCCATTTCATTTATGCAGCAGGTTTCCTTGGACAGCCTTAAGGCATTTGGGAGGGCACTTGGACTGCCCACACAGTTTTGGCTGGAAGGGGCTTGGGAATCCTCCTGTTACTCTGCAGACAGAAAAATCCAGAGGCCATGGCATGTCATCACCCGGAGACTTCCACGGGTGCGTCACATCGCATGGTGAAAGGGCGTAGCAGTCTCTGCTCGTGAATTCTTCCTATGACCCACCTGACGTGTGGTTTTGTGTAACTTCCACTTGAACTCTTCCTGTGAGTGATGTTTCTTCCTGTGAGTGATTCCTGTCTGTGGGGCATAATTAGGTGGATTTGTGTTTTTTCTGGTTTTGACCTTTGGCCTGGGAGCTCCACACATTGTAGGCAGCCTCACCTCAGGGTAGCCCCCGGATAAGATCTAATTCTTCCTTCACCTGCCTCAACTTCCCCATGTGAAGTCCGCCCTACACACGATGTGGCCCCCCTCAGCATTGCTTCTATGACATTGCATCTGATGTTCAGAAGGTCAGAATGTCAATCTGACCTTCGTTGATTTTTCTCTGGACTCATTCCTAGTAATCGACTTTCTTAAAGGCAACAGAATTGCCTTGTATGTGTTCTGACCAGCAAAGAGGCAATTTTTGCATAAAGATTCTAGAGCCTAAACTTTAAATGGTCCCTTGAGGAACTAGACTGACATTTTCTTTCACAAGTAATCATGGGCGTTCGTGGAATTTGCGGGAATGTGTACAAGTAGAGTCCTTCCCTTTCGTGGTGATGGTAATGGGGCCTCTAAGGACATCAGGGAGGTTTTGCCAATAGTGGTCGGGGAGACCAAGCCAGGATCTTCTAGCAAAAGTACAGTGGGTCTTGCCAAGCCAAAGATCTCTTAGCAACACATGTCTATAACAGGAAAATAAAATACAAAGATGGTTTCCAAAAGAAACAGCCTTCCCTGTCGCAAGCCTGGCTGTTTGTCTTGAGCTGGGCTGAGCTGCTGAGCTGCGAGTGGGAGAAACAGTGCAGTAGTCCCTGGACTCCCAGTTCTTTCGGACGTTGGGTAAAATTAGGCTAGAGTGGGGTGGGTTGACTGGAGTGTGGAGTGAGGAGAAGGCAGGTTTTCCCAGAACTACTTAATGAAAGGTAGACACTGCATGTAAGTGAGGGAGAGAAAGCAATCCTGCCTTTTCCCTGGTATTTGGACTTTGCTTGTAGGGTGCGTGGTGGTGACAAAATAATTTTCATAAAGGCAATCCACAGCCCAACTTATTCCCAGGAGAATCAGAGTGTATTAATTCTTAGTATATACACAATTTTACAAACTGGATTATCTTCTCCCAGGGCCATTGTAGAATAGAAACAAAGAACAGTAAAGAGCAAAGGACGTACATACTCTATCTACGTAAACACACCAAGGTATTAGGCAGTCACAGCTGAATGTTGCAGTGGAAACAAAAGAATCTCTGAAAATCAGATTTAAAAATCTTACCATTTTAACTCTTTGGAACCATTTCCAGTTAGTGCCAATAGTCTTTCACTTCATGGTGGGCTGCGAAGGCTTGTTGTACTCTAAAAGAGCACTCATGGACTCTTATCTAAAAAATGTATTCAGCACCTTTTATAGAACATACAGGAACTTGGTTCTTGAACATGTGTTTTCTTAGCTAATCCTAACTGTGGCCCACCAAATGGAGGTCTTCCTCTGTCCAGTTTCTATATGTACACAGGGATGAGGGCTTGGATGCAGTGAGAAGTTGTCTAGATAACATACACACTTCTCCCCCATTCGTGGGTCAGGGGAAGAAGGGGCAGGAAAAACAAGGGAAACTGGTCACGGCTGAGGGAGACCAGCTGTCAGAGGGCCAGCTTCCCAGCAGAACTCCCTCCCCCGACGCACACATTCAGCAAGGCACCTGTGTCCCTGTCCCCGAAGGCTTCCCTGATCACGCAAAGCCTGTCAGGGAATGTGCTCCATGGCCTGTGTGCTGCGGGAGGCTGTGTGACTGGGCTCAGACTGTTCGCAGAAATGAGGCTGATGGTCACCCTGGCACGGCGTGACACAGGGTGCGGGTAGCACCCTTTTGAACTCTCATTCCACAGTTTTAGCAAGGCCTGGGGCAAACAGAGCTCCACTGTGGGAGCTCCCTGCGGAATGTCTGTGGGCCAGAAACCGAATTTCATAGCTGCCACAGGTCAGCTGGCACTCATCACGAGTTCCTGCAGCAGGGAGCTCAACTGCTCTTCCTGCAAGCTGACAAGGAACGCAAACTCACCATCATGTACTTCAAAAACTTAGGCCGTTTAGCTGCTTGCTAGAGGTTGGAGCAGATCGGAGCTATCTGCAAATGGATATTTTTGCTTCGTTTGTTTTTTGGGTAATCTAAATTTGTGGACCTGGGGCAAGGGTCGGCTGTTGGATGGAAATGTCAGTCGGGGTCTGTGTGTCTCTGTGCTCAGGAGCTCTGGGCACAGCTGCCCCCCACAGGGATTGTGGGCGGGGGGCTGCAAGGACATCCGAGGGGCCTGGCTTCAGAGGGAAGTGCGGCACATGCAGTCTTGCTGACGAACTTGTTCGTAGGGATCAAAATGAAAATTATTTGCTCTGGGAACTCTTATGGTCCTGCTGCTAAGCCATTTGCATAGTGTTAAATGGTGCATAGTGCAGGGATGAGAGTTCTGGGCGCAGGTTCCCCAGGGCTCCCTGGCTCCCACCCTGGGTCCCACTGCAGCCTGCTCACAGGCAGAGCCGCTCGCCTTCCTCAGGCATTGCCGTCCCGAATAAACACCACTATTTATTATTCCTAAATTTAGGGTTATTAATTATATCAGCATAAACCTAATTTATGTCATCATAAACAGCAATAATAATAAATGCTGTCAAATGCTAATCCCCAGCTCTTGCCAACTGTGCCTGCCATTGATGGGTTCCCCCTCACTTCCCAGAAGCATTAAATTAAAAATGATTCAGTACTGCAGAATCATTGATCAAGTAGAGGCTGAGGCTCTTGGGGAAAGGCGGTTGTTTTGTTAAATGCTTTGTCCCCTCATTGGCTAGGCAACTTCTGATATCTGTCTGCATTCCACAGTTTCTGCATTTCTTCCTCTTATGGGGAAGAGGAAGAAATGGATGCAGGCAGGAAGAGAGGTGGATGGGTCTGTTCTTCCCCAGTTTCCCCTTAGTCATCTCTCTTCTTCGTGTCCCCACTCCTAACACTTCCTTTCAGTAGGCCCTTAGGTGTCTTTACAGAGCAAACCCTCTAGTATAATACATGTGTGTTACTTCTCAATTCCTGTTGCATCTCCCAGGTAGCCAGTGATGTGTGCTGCATGGCTCCCTAAACTACCCGAAAGTCCGCATCTGCCAAATAGGAAGCGTAGCCCTGCCAACCCTGCCCCCATGGAGGGTGCTTCATCTCCTGTCCTTTACTCTATGGAGTGCTCTGCTTTTGTGACAGAAGAGAGGATGCCCGTCCCCTGTTCTTAGAGCTGTAATAAGATCTTACTGGCTTCTTTCCAGCCATGTGGCTTTGGACAGGTCATGTAACCTCTGCACTCCTGCTTTTTCAGCTTATTAAGGGGCAATAAGCCCCAACCTCTGCACCCCAGCTGGCTGGTATCATGACCCAATACCCATGTGCTTGGAAACGGCTCAGCACTGGAAGAAAAGGCAGGAGTGAGAGTTCCCCTGCGTGTACTCTGATACGTGCATCTCAGGGGCGGGTCACACACAGCTGTTCCCTGTGGCCAGGCCAAGCAGGCTGAACAATCTCTTTCCTGCTCCTACTTCTCAGTTTCTCAAAGAGACGTAGGAGAGGTAAGATGTGGCAGTGGGGTAGAAATTCTGCAGAGGGAGGGAAAGGTCGAAGGTGAGGAAGGCTCCTTCATTATATGTAGGTATAATTATATTTGTTATATGTATAAATATTTATCTGTGTATAATGTATAATTAAAATATATCTTACATATCATATTATTTATATCTATCTTACCAAAAGCTTTGGTGTGATTGTGATTTTATTTAACATAACAGAGTGGGTATATGACTGAATACATTCTATAAAATGTATAGCCATAGAGAAACACCTTGCAACTGGAAGAATTCAGCTAATGCCTTTTTCCTTCCTCATGCTTCCTCTTTAAACAGATTTAGCTGTCTCGTTGGAATGAACAAAACCTGGCTTCCTATCTTTGAGAAGCCAGCCTAGAATCAGCTTCCATTTCTATTGGGGTTTGTCTAAGGGCATTTTGTGGGGGTCTGGAAGGAGCAGTGTCTGAGGCTGGGGGAGCTCGCCTCCCCAGTGGGTCCAGCCTCAGCATCACAACCTTCCAGTCCCCACAGCCACAGAATCCAGGGCTCTTTGCAAAGTGCACCCCCACAGGAACCTGGAGGAATCACCCTGCCAGGGCTGGTACTGGGTGGGAACCTGTCTGGGCATCTCATGTGCTCTAGTTCTGGATGCTCCTGCCCAGTAGGACAGAGGTTATAAACAGAAAGCCAAAGGCTGCGTAGAAACCTTGGTAAGGCAGAGATGCCCTCCCCACCCTGACTTCTAGGTCGCCTTTTCCTTGGTTATTTATCTCCCTGAGTCATCCAGCTCTTTTGAATTATTAGCCTTATTCCTTCATTGCCCTGCTGCTTCCTCCTTGCTCCTATACATCTTCACTCTGCAGGAAACACTTTCCTTTCTATTTACAGCTTCTCCCTGCTCCCCACCCCTCCCTGCAGCCCAATAACGGCCAAGGAGATAAATAAGAAACATAACTCTTTTGGGCTATTATTATTTTTTTTGGTTATGCTGCACAGCAATATATATAATAACAAGAAAACAAATCTTATTACTAAAGTATTTACAATAAATAAAAAAATAACCAAGAGTGGAGCTTGAGGAAGGGAGCGTGTCCGGGGAGTGATTGCACCAGGATTTTTAAAATTTAATTTACTAGCACCAGCCTCACTGCTGTATTGGTACCTGGCTTAGGAGATGGTGTCTAATTAGAGAGTGTTATTATTGCTCTTTGAAGATACCCATCCCTGGCTGACTTATACTTTGGGTCTTTAAAGGGGAAATTTGGCCCAAGGAATCCCCTGAGAAAGTTCCGTGTCAGGAGCAGCCCCACGCCAGGAACAGTAGCACTTAGAGTGTTAAATTGTGTAATCATCAGAGCCCAGAGCTGCCGGGAATAACTTTGCATCCTTCCCTCTGACCATCGATAATCTTCCCCTTGACCATCCAAGCGGTGGGTGTTCGCCCTATCATGTGTGAATCCCCACGGACGGGTCACAGCGCATTCCTTTTGAGACCACACTGGAAACTACCGATCCTTAAAGTGTGTCTCCTTCCAACCATCTAATTTGATCAGAAAGCTGTTTGTGTCCATTCGCTCTTGTCTGGTCTGCAGTGGGAATGGAGAACAGTTATTTTATTTCATCGACTATGACTATTGTTTTATTTACCATATAGCTGTCTTTCCCCAGTCCTTTTGGCATCTGAGTCACTTCTCTTCCTTAACTTGAATCATCTGTGGTCTGTTTAGTCCCATCAAGCAGCCTTTTAAAAATTATTATTGCCACTGTTTGGTTTTCTTAATTTTCTCCAAGTTCTTCTTGGGCATGGAAGGCAGATGAGGTGTGCCTAAGAGCTTCACCATGCCTCTGCGCAGTTTTTCAACACCATCTCATCTCAGTCACCCACACATTTAGGATGCAGAACACATGCACAGTTTAAGAAGATGTTATACCACTCTCAGCCACCACCACCACCACCACCACCACCTCCACAGTCACGGCCAACCTCAGTGACAAGAAAACGATGAATGATTATTTAACACATGCTTGACATTGCTGAACAGTTTATATGCATTGTATCTTTTAATCCTCATGACAACCTTCTGTGGTAGGAACTAGCATGGCCTTCCTCAGGAGGAAACTAATACTTTAGGGGCAAAATAAGTGTCTAAGGGTGCACAGGCCACAGGGAGTAATTGAATGAAGAAGGTCTTGAGTTCAGGTGTGTGTTACTGGAACCTCTCTACTTACTGCTACGTTATACCTGAAATCAGAAGTCAATTAAATCCTGTGATGTGAGTATGAGAAGGATGCTTGCTTTTCAACAAATCCAGTCCCACCCTCTCTTTATACAAGAGAAAAAAGTTGCCAGTAAGGTTCAGTAGGTATTTAAGCCCTCACAGTGTCAGAGCTGTAGTTAGAGGCCAGGCCCTCAGACATCCCCCACTGCGAGGCCTTTGCATGAGAGAGGATAACACACTCGCAAACCGTGCAGACGCTTACCCTATTCATAGTCTTGTGACATTCGGGCATGTAAGGCAAAGCTATGCTCTTGGGACAGAGAAGGCAGGGGTTTGCAAGTAAAAGAATAAAAATGTTAGAAGCCCTTCAGCCTGTCTAAGATGGCTTCCTGGAAGTGGCCAGATACCAAAGGGAATTCAGGAACTGGAGGCCAAGGGAAGGAGAGCGAAGGTCTGCCGGTACTTCCCGACCAGGATCTGAACAGCACCCGCAGATGGGTGCTCATGGATGTTTTTTTAAAAGAGGATACTATGGTTGGAAAACATTCAGATTTCATGTAAATAAATTTCTTTACTGCATAGCTTACCAGTTCTACTGCAATATTAACATGCATGGAGACTCCCCAATAGGGGATTATGAAGGATGGCATTTACTGAACTCACTGGTGCAGGGTCATGTTTTTTGATGTTCACCCAGATAATCTAGACGAATATTAGTGATTCTTCACCCTGGGAGATGCCACTCCAGGCTTTTCACTGAGATGCAGACATGAAATGAAGCCTAGTTATAAAGAAGCCTATTAGCACAGGGGCTGAGAACGTGGATTCTGGAACTGGGTTGCTTGGGTCTGCCACTTGTGAGCTGTATGACCTTGAACCAGAAACTTGGGAACCAGGCTCTGAGACATCAGCTTGCTGCACAAGGTTCATGGTGGCATATTCTTGGGGAGAACCCCTGTGAGGGAATGGAGGAAGCTGGGTCTGATGTAGCGCAGAGTTGAGCTGTGATGGTTGTTTCCTGGGGAACTCTGCTGCTGGGATGGCCTCTGGTGTCCTGAGTTAAGAGAGCAGAAAGAACGTGTTTTTTTGTCCACCCCACCAGTGACCCATTGTTTTCTGTGGGCTGCTTTCAGGGATGGGGTACAACCTGGGGCAAGGAAGGCCCCTTTGGCTGAGGGTCATTTGCTGGGGAGGAACTTAGCCACAAGCCTCAGCAGCCAACAGCAGCTGAGGAATGAATTCTTCAGCCCGAAGGGGGATTCCATGGTGCTTGACTCCCCTCCCCTGAACAAGGGCTATAATAGCAATAGCTTCTCAATGACGCCATTTTGAGTTAAATGAGTTCCTGTACAATGTGCTTGGTATTGACTAGAGCTATTTGTGTTAAAATAATTAAGATAAAAATACTTCAGATGTGTAGCAGCTGTTCATTATGGAACTCAGTTATAGTTAAACCAATAAAAAGAATGTATTTTGTGTTCCTCTTAGTGAATGAAAAACAATTGTAGTGCCTACACGTTACCATATATTTACGCCTTAGCTTTTGTGGCCTGAGACAAGGAGGCTGCTCCCACATCTTTGGATGCGTTCTTTCCCCGGTAACGTAAATCTGCGTGATGACCACAGTCTGAAGGCACTCCCCCAGACAGCGTGTGCATTCCGCTAAAGAACACAGCATTGAATCCAGGCCAAGGTGCAAGTTGAACAGAAATGACTAGATAGATGACAGCGGCCTAAAAACTTGATTATGATGTTGACCTGATTTAAAAAGATCTGTATCCATCGAAGAGATGGCTTGTCCTAAAACAATGCTAGATGAGCATTGTTCTCTAAGTACAGCCTAAGTGTCCGAAGCTCGTCCTGTGCTTTCCAATGTCATGGCCAAGAATTCCAATGTTTGTGAGTCCTGATGAGGCCAGGCCTGCCTCCAGATGGAGACTGCGGCTCGTTAATGCCTGTCATTTGTAGTTGTAATTCTGGAAATTCAGACAGCAAGACTCTCTTCAACTGTAATCAAGGCCATTGAAATCCATCTGATCTAATGTGGGGAAGACTTTTTTGAAAATGTAATTCAGCATCTAGCTATTAATCCAGCCATCCTGACACTGAGTTATTGGATGTTCTAACTCAGTGGACTTGGCCACCGAGAGGCTTAGCATATAATGCATGTAATGTAATAAATATCCTCTGAAAAACAACTTATTTTCCTTGGGTAGATCATTTAAACACATTGCGTAGCATTAAACAGATTATATATCTGGAAGAGTATTTAGAATTATTAGGTTCAAGCCAGTATTTCATTGTGCAGATCAAGAAATAGGCTTTGAGATTCGAGGCTACTTGTCAGTGTTTGCCCAGTTCCCCAGCATAGATGAGATTAAAAGGCAACAGACTCGTGCATCCTACTGATAAAACTCCATGGAATGGATTTCTCTTGGGCAGCTGTTTTATCCCTAATGGATTATTTCACAGAGGAAGATTGTGTGTGCTTTAGGCAAATGCATTTCTGTGGCTTGGTCATACCAGATGGAATCCTAGGGACCTTGGCATTTAGTCCAGCCCCCTGTCCTGCGCTGGGAATTTCCTGATGGCATTCCTGCCATATAGCTGGTCTGCACTTTAGAATAGCCGAGCCCTAGTGGGTGAATTTGTGTTCTCTCATGGGAACGTTTCCATCATTGATAGTCCCTTAGGAGGTCATCCCTTGCACCATTGCTGAAATCTCTCTTCTTGATACTTCTACCCTTGATGCCATGGAGAGTAAGTAAACCACTGCTCCTTGGACCTTCTGTGTAATTAAAGAGTCCTTTTATATCTTGGCCAGGAGTCTTCCTCCTTTCTCAGGGTGAACATCTCTGGCTCCTGCTCCCATTGCTCCTGTGATGTGTTTTTGGATCCTTCCACTGTCCTGATTACCCCCTGAATTGCCTCACTTACTAGATAAAAGCTTATTGAACATGTGGTAAGAGACCTTGGTAAATCCATGGCTATAACGAGGAACAAAGCAAGCTGTTCACAGCACAGAGGTGGAATGAGGCTGTTACAAACAGTTTCGTACAGGGTTTGAAGGGATGATGGAGGAGAGGTGCCTGACTTAATCCCTGGGACCAGGATAGCTTCCTGTGGTGTCTCCATTGAGACCTGAGGGAACAGAGGCCCAGAGGTATGAGAGATTTCTACAGAGGAAACACAGATGCCCAGGAGTGTCCAAGAGTACCTAGGTCTCTGTGAAGGTAGATTCCTGGGTGACTCCTTTTCATTCTAGAAACCCATCTGCTCTTCACGAAGCCCAAAGCATGAACTCTCTTGCTCTTCTGATGGCATGATCATACTGCTCACTCATTTTCTGTTCAGTGTCAAGTCCCCAAGTCCATTTTTACAGTCAGTGCCACTGGCATGAATGTTGGATCGCATTCAGTTAATTTGGGTGGACCACGTGCTTGAACTCACATGTATCCCAGTTTCAGCTGATTGGATTCCCTTCTCAGGAGGCCACTCTGGATTTGACTCTGCCATGCATTCCACCAGGCTCTCTCCTGATTCACATGGAGCCTTCAGTGTTGATGAGAACCTCTTTTTTCTTTTCATTACATCACTGACACACATGTTGAACTTGAATGAACCAAGAGCAATATACTGGAATGAGTTCCACCGAAGTCACAGATCCATTTAGTTATGATTATTTGACTACTTTCTAATCTATTTTAGGCCTGCCATTGAACCCATCTTTCTTTATAAAACATGCAAGGATATCTTGCAGATTCCTCGCTGAAGGCCTGTTAAACTCCATCTCCTTAGATAATAACCTGTCAGAGTGTGAAATGACGTTGGGCCAGCACAGCTGAGCAACTCCTGAGTTGTTCTCTATGATTTCTGCTTCCTTTTGGAGGGGCCACACACTTCCCTGTTAATATGTTCTGGAATTTGGCTGAAGTTCAGTGTTAAGCTCACTGATTTCATCTGCCATTTTCCTCTTTTCAAATATAGTGGGGGGGGGGCATGTATTCCTCTCCAGCCTTGTTCAGAATTCTCTGTAGTTCATTGACATTATCCCAAGTAAAGGGTGGGCCCAGCCAGAGTCTTTGAAGTGTGAAGAGGGACCTTAGCTCCAGATTTAGGGTGACTCAAACTTGTGCAGGCCCCTGTCCTAACCCAGAGCTTGCAGACCAAGTAGTTCACCAAGCTCGTCAGGTTGAGTTAGTCCAGGCCTGTGAGAGCCCCATTTCTCCGAACCTCGGTCACTGAGCTGACGTGTTACACCTGGGTCAGAGATCACTGTGGCTGCAGGCGTTTCAGTCTAGGAAATTCTTTGTGACACCAATCCAATTATTTCACTTCTGTTGATTTAATGCTTTTGGGGTCCAGTAGAGTTCTCTCTCTTAGGTACAGTTAGGTTGTGGATGGTAGAGATTTATCTGAGCACTTTTTGATGGTGCAGCACATTATGAAACTACGTCCTGGGTGTCTTAGGTGCTTTCTTGTGTGAAAATGTCCACATGTGGGGAGCGTGAAGGAGTTGAAGAATGGAATTCTAGACTGTGAATGTTACTTGGGAAACCATTAAAGTCAAGGATCCTGGCATAACATGCGAGTGTTTCCTTCTTCAATTAAAACTCCAGTCACTTATATCAGTGATTTTCAAATATGGTTGATCATCAGAATTCCCTGAAGAACTTTCTAAAAGCACAGAGTCCAAGGTTGCCCTTCTAGAGATTCTGGTTTCCAATTAAGGGGAGGGGACCAGGGAGGTCTAAGAGGCGGTATTTCTAATATGCTAGATAGTTCTGCAAATAGCCAGCGGTTTGCCGCCTGTGTCTATAATCCGTCTTACTACCACACTTTCAGAGGATTGCAGGGAGAGGTTGTGAGCATGGGTATACACACGGGCGAGAGAGAGAGAGAGCAAGCATCAAAATGATGTGTATGGAAAGAATTTCACCAAGAGAAACAGGAGGAGGCCTTTCCAAGTGAAGAGCAAACATTTTTTTTTTAAAGCATCCACTAGAGATGAGTTTTGCCACATCTGTGTTACAGTGTAGAACGTGAAGCAGAAACGGGGAACCAGTAGAGGAATAAAGCTAGCCAAGACTCCACTTAACACTCCAACACCGAAGGTTAGTAAACAGAAAGACTGAGAATGCTCTGAAATAAATGTCAGAGCCCACATTCAGCAGGTGTGGGAAGAATCTGCATAGCATACGAAATGGGTAGCAGGCAACCTAGAGCCAGCTTCAGTGTGACCAAAGAAGGGGGTTTTTTCAGATCCAGGGTGGAGAAAGGCTCCTTAGATCTGTTAAAGGGGTGTGCCTATTCCTTTGTAAAGTGGGAGGGAAGGTCATCCCAGTTGGAGAATTATATTATTGTATGTTAAATATCCATTATATATAACATATAACACATACATAGCGTAAGTATATATTTTATAGAACATTACATGTTATATATCATAATAATTTATATATAATGTGTATATCATATATAAACTATTGTTATATATAACAGCATATATAATACATATACAGGGTGGGACAAAAGCAGATTTATGGTTGTAAAACAAAAGGTAATGTGATAATTAATAAATAATAATACAAAAATAAACTCTTTTGCGTACTCACAACTATAAACATACTTGTGCCCCACCCTGTATTAGTACATATATATATATATATGATATGGTATATATACACAACAGCCACTTGCTTAAGCAAACTCAAGCTGAACACTATCACCTGCATTGCTTTGGTCCTAATTAAAAGGGTCCTCTCAGGTCATATGAACCAGCCAGCTAGAACCAGCTGACACTGAAGGCTTGAATATTGTGTTCAGGGTGAGCAAGGGACAGGGGCTGCACTCCGGCCACAGGCAGCCTGAAGGAAGCCTGTTCTGCCCTGGGAATGCAGCGCAGTAGACATGCACATGCCGGTTCAAGACCTCGGTGGGTCCTGCTCCTCAACTGCCTGCAAAAGTGCTACTTAGTTATTTATTTTGTCTGTTTTGTGATGTACTCTGTATTTATTTTATTTCATTTGAATCAGATGGTGATCGTTCAAGGAAAGGCACTCACTCCACGTTTCTCTTTGTCACTGAATTTTCCTTTGTCTTTGACTGAACCGCTAAATCATCACCAAGGAAGACACTGGGTAGAAATCGTGTTCCTGGGAAGAAGGGAAAGAGGAACAGCTCATGGAATGAAATTATAAAAGTTTCATTTTACAAGGGTGATGACAAATGCACTAGACCTTTTTGTAATATCCATAACCAAGAAACAGAAATTGCCTGGGGATGAATGTGAACATCTCTCATAGGGTATTTTGGACACACTGGATGTCATTAATTGGGTGATATTTCTATGAGTTTGAAGCTAGGGCATCTCCAGGGTCCTAAATGACATTTTCCACTTTATGCTGCCATTTAATGTCTTCTATGTTGTTTTATTTTTTCCAGTCTATATTAAGCATTTAGACCCATAATTTATCATAAAAAATGCTCTGCAATTTTTCATGCATGGTTTTAAGAAAACACCTCCTGACATTTCACAAGACTGACCATTCATATCATTTTGACTATTTTTACTAGTCTTTATGGGACCATCTCAGTTTATATTTGGCTTCTCAGTATCATTATTCAGCCACATACCCTTTTATTTTCAAAAGTGAGAATGGTACATTACGTGGTTCCCTAAACAGGGTCGGCACAGTCACAACTTATCTGACTTTAATTCCAGCAGTTGTCACATCCTACAGTTGGCTGGGCTTATTCTCAGCCCTGTCTTCCCCAGGCATCAACTCTCAGCCTCCCAAACTCTTCTTCGGATCCTAATGTGCGGAACATAATAATAGAGGTTGGCAAGGCACAAAGACAAAGACCTTTTCACTTTTCCTTTCTTATTCTTGACCTTGTAGAGAGAAGTACAAAGGAGAAGGGCTCTGAAATACCCCAGGGAGCTCTGCTCTCTGCTTTGTAGATGCTGAGCCTGGGATTTGGAGAATGTTGCCTGAAGCCAGAGAATGTCCTGGTCCCCATCCCAGAATGCTTTTCTGTTCTAGCAGCACACAAAAAGGGTCTTGAATAAGCTCATTAAAAGGGAGGGATATGAAAAACTGAGCCAATACAATGGTAGAATTTTATATGAATCCACTCCAAACTCTAGACATTTGGGACTTTGATCAAGGGAAGCTTTGGGTAGAAAGCCAATAAAACAAAGAGTAGGACAAAGAGGGACTCCCAGCCTTCAGGAGCAAGGCAGTATCTTGGCTTGAGGCACCATGTCTATTACAGTGCAATTAAGTACCTAAAATACGGGGAAATGTCTTAAATCCTCTAGGGAAGGTGGGAATCAAAGCTGCCTTTGACATCCTCTATTTTCCTTCGCACCTGTTTTCTGTATACACTAAATTCTTTAACTGCTACAGTGAGAAACAATCTACCTCTTAGTATCCTGTTCAGGGACAGTTTCTATGAGCAGATGTGCTTTGTGTTTTTAATACGTACTTAGTTGTTACTTTATGAGTTGATTTGAATTCTGCCGTTCCTCAGAGAAAACCGAGCAGGGGAGTCTGGAATGGGGAAGGCAGCCACAGGAAGTAAGGCCTTGTGTTCGTTAGAATGATGTCATTCATGAGGATGGGCTTGTGGCAGAGCTGTCAGACTGATACCTGGAGGTCAGTAGCAACACCTTGGATCCCTACCTGCCTGACGTGAGTCAGGGATGAACTAAGTCTTTCTAAAAGCAGAGAGCTACATGAAGCCCTTTCTTGCCTTGAGATTAAATAATTTTGGCCCTTTTGGAGACTCATATTCTCAGCAATCACTGGAAGAAAAAGTAATTGAAAGGTTCATTCCCCCTGGAGTTCCTGGTTGCTCAATGTTTTGCAGAGGACCTGGTCAGTCTCTTTGAGAACAATGCTATGGACAAGTGAAGTTGGAGCAACAGAATAGACGTAGGAGGGAAAATATGGCTGACGACTTCATAGAGGGCTGTGGCAGTCCATAGACTGGGTCCATCTACTTCACTGTGCATCCTCACCAAGGCATTGCGCAGGGGACCCACTCCCAGGGTCACCACGCCATGAGAGAGACCCTTAGGTGTGGAATAGAATGCTGGGAGCTCTCTCTGTTGGAGGGTATCTCTCTCACTTCAAGACCATGAGGAAACAGATATGCACTTGTATCTCTAAGTCATGGCTTACAACAACACCTCAGATGTGGGGCTTGCCCATCTCCAGAGGCAGCTCTGTGGCAAAGCTTTATGGGGTGGGTGTATTCTACCGAGATGAATTTGAGGGAAAAAATACCCTCTAAAATGCCACCTTTGCAACGCATGTATGATAAATAGGAAAGAATCAGAAATCTGTGACTTTTCTTTGAAAGTAAAAGTTGTTAAAGAATACGTTGCGCATAATGGACTGTCAACCACACTCTCGAACTGAAAATTGTAGCCGTGCCCAGCAGACTCGCAACGTAAATCTGACAGGCAGGGCCTGAGCCATGTGTTGAACAAATGCCACCCGGATTTGTGACTTCAGTCCATCTCTGAGGAATCAGCGCAAAATGTCTCCTGTACCAGGCACTCATGGCTCTATAATTTCATGCTCTGTTCTTGCCATGTGGATGAATACAACTCTGAACCAGGCCTACATTTGTCTTTCTATTTTAGGCAAATGAATTCCTCACAGGACCTGTTGCTTGTACAGTCAGACATCCCTTATCATTGCCTTTGAGCTTTGCTGGGTGTAATGCCAGGGTAGCCAGACACATAAATAAAAACAAAACAGAAAACTCCATGTGGCAGCAAACAGCAACCACACATTGACTTGGATGAATATGCTTTACTCTTGCCTCCCACACTGGCTGTGTGCTCAGTCTGCACTTTAGCTTTCAATTGGGGCTGCTCTTCTGGGGGGTTGAGACAATGAAATATATCCTCATTCAACCCCAGCACTTTGTCCTTGGAAATAAAGTGTCTGCTTTGACTTCTCCTATCTTTGAATTTCCAGGACACTGTAAACCAAGGTATAATATTAATGCTCTTGTACATCGGGAGAATGCTCTGAAAATGTAAGCCATTATTTCAGTGCATGCCTTTGAGTTATATAATACGTAGGATTTTCTTAACACAGGATGTACTCAGCACCTCAAGTCAGGATTCAGTGATAGAAAGAAAAAAAAATTTTTCCAAATGCTATTCTACGTCTTAGGGAAGCAGAGAAATAATCTTGTCCTCAACACACACACATGCATGCATGCACACACAATCAAGCCTGAGAGACAGGCCCAGAGGAACTCATGAGACCGCATATGGTGATATGTGTCTTAACAGATGCATCATAGGTGGTTGTGGAAGCAAAGGAAAGGCCCACAGAGAATTAATTCTGCTTTGGAGGAGGAGCAACACAGGATCTGTTTACAGGTGGTAATGGGGGTTTTAAGCTGGACTTTGAATAAGCCTTCATAGGCTTTGTGAGAAAGTAAGGTTGGATTAGTTTAACTTTGTGTTACACATTTTAATAAAAGGATTCTTGAAGTGGGTGGTTGCACTTAATATCACACAATCCCATTCGGTTCTGGTGACAGCTCTACGGGAGAGGTGATATTGAAATTCCTTGCAGGTAAGGAACCTGAGGCTCAGAGAGGCTAAGTAACTTGCTCAATGTCCCATAGCCACTGAGTGACAGAGCTGGGATTTGAACCTGGTCTGTCTGACTCCATGACAACTCTGCAGTGGAGAAACTCAGCATGTTTAAATCATCAGTATGGTGATGGGATCCATTTGCTTATGAACGATGATCTTATTCATTAGCCAACCAGATGTGAGACCCCTCTGTGTACCCCCTTTACAGAACTGGGCCCGACGCAGTGTGCGGAGAGCGGGAACCTGACTGGGAATCCAGGGGGCTCAGTGGTACTGAGAGCCCTGTCTCCCCACCTGTAAATTGAACACAGTGACTCCTCCCTTATGCAGTAGTTAGTAGGGTTAAAGGGAATGGCACACGGGGGCAGGGCTTAGCACAGTGCCCAGGAAGTAAAGAGGGGTTCAGGATGGTGTCGCCTACTGTATACATTTCTGAATAATTTATGATGGAACGATTCAGATGATCCCAGCCCTTCCACGAAAGCCATCCTCAAAGTGTGCTTGTGTCTCCAACTCCACCCTGCTTCGTCTGGGTTACTGAGACATGGGCTTGCTTCCTTACTAATCCTGGGTGTGTATGCTGTGTCTGATGAGCCAGGGAAACCCAGTGTGCAGTTTGCAGTGTCAACAGGCTGCATCAGCTCATGGACTGGACTGTGGCAATTCTGTTAGGGCCCGACCACAGTGCTGGCGGCTCCAACCCCCATCTGACTCTCTGGAGCCTGCCTTTCATGATGCCTCTCAGTGGAAGCTCCTGGTTGCCCTGACTTAGGGTGGGGGGCAGCCTTAAATGCTTTGCTCCTCCAGCTGATCTACAGGTCCTGGAGCTCCAGGGCTGAGCGCTGGAATTCCCTTTCCCACTATCCGGCCCTGGAACCCTGGGACTCACTTCATACTCTCACCTCTTCCCCCCAGCTCTTCCCCCTAAACTGGGGTCTTCAGAGCTTCTCAGCACCCCAGCTCCCAGAACTGGGCTTCGGCTAGTGGCTCAGGATTTTGTTTGCCCAGCAGCCAACTCAGAGGCTTGAGTGCAGCTCATCCTCACACCCGACCTCCCAGCAAACAACCACGTGTGTGAGCAATTGCAACTGAGAGAAACCAGTGTCAATGCACTATTAGTAACTAAAGCCCACACTTTGTCCGGATGTCCTTAGCTTTTATCTCATGCATTTCTTTTTTTTTCTTTTTCTTTTTTGGTCCCAGGACCCTCCCCACCCACGATACTGTACTGCATTCCCCAGTCCTAGCTCCTCAAGCTCCCCTCAGCAGTGAATTGCTCAGACTTCCCTTGTTCTGGGTGACTGTGATAGTTTTGAGGGCCACTGGTCAGATGGTTTGCAGAATATCCCTTCATTGGGATTTGTCTGATGTTTTTTCATAACTAGACCTGGGTAAGGGGGCTGAGCGAAGACCACAGAGGTAAAAAGCCATTGTCATCTCATCCTGTGAAGGGAACACGCTGCCAACAAGACCTACTCTCTTGCTGTCGGCCTGCGACCTGACTGAGCTGGCACTGGTCGGGTCGCTCCGCTGCCGCAGACATACTCATTTCCCCTTGTTCCTACACTGCTCTCTTTCTGACCCATCTTTTCACTTAAATACATCGGGTCCCCACCAAGGAGAGCAGAGATAAAGAAGAATTGAGATAAAAGCCTGCGGTCAGCGGATCAAAAGCCTGAGGCTATTCTGTTTTGGGTTTAATTATTTTCTTGTGTCCAGCAGCAAAAAGAAAAAAAAAAAGACAATTTTTCTTTGCAACAGTGAGGAGCAGATCCCTGGAAGATGGGCATAGGCCAGTATGTTGGTGCAGGGACAGGTCCCGTGACTGGAAGGACCCCTGTCCCCACACTCCTGCAGGGTACTGTGCTGGGGCCAGTCCTGGTGGTGGGTGACGTGAGCACTGGCTTTCACCTTGATGAGCTGCTTGGAGCAAAGTGGCCAAGTGTGGCTCCGCTCTGGCACCAGCCCGGCAGTCTGGTAGGCATCAGCTACCACTGGTGGTCAGCAGCCTGATAGAGGGAGCCTGACTCAGCTGAGTGAATTCCTTGAAAGAAAATGGAGCTCCTTCAGCTTTCTTTTTGGCCATTGGCCACATACTTAATGGATGAACAGATGAGCTTTGACCAGAGTCAGGACAGACAGCCTCATTTTAACAGCACGTTTAGCTCCTTGTGGAAGGAGGAGGCAGCAGCTCAGTCTGTCCAGGGCTATTCAGTGGAAGGGAAGTCAGTGTTTGTAGGGGGAGTGGCTCCCAGGGAAACATTCAATGGAATATGGCCATGGTAGTCAGACGGAATCAGTCGCTCCCAAACCTTCCCCTGGATGCATACACAGATCACCCGCTGCAAGTGTGATGCACAGCCTTGGATAGAGAGGGCTCACTCCATTTCAGGTGGGCAGGTGGGGTGTGCTCTGCAAGAACTTGGGCAAAATCATCTGGTGTGTTGCACCTCCAAAGGGGACACCCCTCAGCCTAAGCTCCAGCAACAATACCCACAGAGTCTCCAAGCTTCAGCCTTTCTCTGTTAGGCTGGGTGATTTCATTCATGTGTCCACTAAGAACATCCAAACACCAGTATTCAGTGAAGGAGGGTGAAGGGGTGGGGACATACAGAACATCTTTCTTGGGTGACTCTCTCCCTTCCCTTCTCTCTAGAATTACCCTCTGCATCCCTTTCCCCTAAGAGACCAGGATTTAGTGAAATGTAAACAATGGGACTCAGAGTTTCAGGTTTTCCCAACTGTTTTGCACCATCCAGCATGGGGCAAATGCAAGGAATTCTCCAGGCATGTAAGACCTGTAACATTTGATCATTAACTTACCCACTCATTTCAACATTTCAACAGTATGGAATCTGGGTAGTTATTTGGCCAGATTAACCTTTTTGAGGACTGTACTAACCGCATCTGAGTTAATCACTGCCCTGAAACCAGTTATTCACAGAAACAGAGTTTTATGAGTCTCGTTTCCCTTTGACCTTTATTCTAAGTGTCCAGTGATCAGACTGCATGCATCTAAAAAGTGAAAAAAGGTCCTCTGGCTTTGTACTAAATTCGATGACATCTGGCCTTGCTCCTCAGTGGTAGAGTGCCTTGTGTAGGTTGTGAAATTGATGAGGTGAAGAGAAGAGATGCTGAGAGGAAAACCACCAAAATGCAGGAGGAGCCTAGGAAAGGCCCCACAATGCAGCTTACTTGCACTTAAATTAATGGATGCTGATTTATTTACTGATTATATTTATGGGAGGCACCCATTGCTTATTAGCCCCTGGATACATTTTGATAGAATCGCAAAAGGAGACACTCCTTGTCATTATGGCTAATTAACATTCAAATTGACTGACTAACATTTAAGCACAATGAACAAAACCAGTCAGGGGCCAGTCAACATTTCCATCCAAAGCTCTTAGATAGAACCCAGGTCCCTCTGCTCTCCATGACTTTTCTACCTGCTGCCAAAATATCTGACGCCAGAGCAGGGGAACTGCATCGTTTCCACTGTGACAGTTGTCGTCCGATGTGTTCCCAGGCCCATCGGATAGTAATGGCAGAATGCAAAAGGCGATATGCAAGGCTTGGTGAAAGGGCCGTGGCTCCCTCCCAGAAGTGGTCTGCAGTTCCACTTTAATTGATGCAGCAGACAGGAATACATACCATTCAGGGTTTCCAGTGCAGTGATGGCTGGTATAGGGTGCAGTACAAGGAGACTAAATGGTCATGGAAACAAATGCAATTAAGAGAAAATAGCATTCAAGGTTTGTATGTCCTGTTGCTTTGGGTTTGTTTTGTTCCCTCAGCCATGACAAAGCAGAGCTTATGCATGAGGCTCTGCGTGGAGTAGTGACCTTCTTGCTGGGATATGCCTGCTGAAAGGGCCTCGAGCTGCTGTGCGTTCCTTCCATTGAAGTGTGTGCAGGGCATGGATGAAGTGCGTGCAGGGCAGGGAGGAGAAGTACTGATGGCCTGACTCAGTGGTTCTTCTCAGAATTTCTAACTTCTTTAGAATTTGGAATGTGACAAGTTATCTTTCAGGTTGTTACTCACCTTGTGTGGACCAGAGATGGACACATGGAGGCTGGAGCCAGAATTCCGAAATCCCTGAACTGCTGGTAACCTTGGGCTCATTGGTTCATCTCCCCAAGGCTCAGATGCCCTTCCGGTGGACTAGGAAGTAGAACCTGTCCATCGAGTGAGATAATTGGATAGAGTGCTTAACCCTCCACCTGGTGTGTAAGAAATGCTCTGTGCATTTTTGGGCTATATTTATTAGAGTTAACGTCAATGACGGTACATGAACACCTGTTAACAACTGCAGGGTCCGGCAGAAGTGAGGCAGCTTGAGTGCGGCTGGTAGGGTGATGTTATGGGTGCCATCATTTATAGTTTTAATTCGAACATGTCACCTACAGTGTCCTCTGGTGTGCTGGAGTATGGCATTGTTATGTTACAGATGGACATGCTTGTGGCTTTGTAATAAAAGATTTTGTAATTTTAAAATGGGGGCGTTATTTGTGCCAGACTCTGTATATCAGCTTCTTATTTTAGCTCAAGTTTATCCTCAGCGTGGTTCATCAGAGTCTAAGAAAATGTTGAAATTCAGTCTCTTCCCCTAAGACGGTCCTCCCCGTGTCTCCCTGGGGTGGCCACCTCAAGGAAAGCTTTTCACCTTTTTCTTCTAGCCCTTCCCTCTTGCCCTTGGGCTGGTCCACATCCTACCAGAGAGTCCTTAGTTCTCAGCCTCACATGCATGTGGGCGACTGTTCACTTACTCATCTGCAGGGGTCGGAAGAGTGGGTCTGGGGGAGGGAGTCTAGGGGCATCCTACTGGGACTAAACTTGGTGGAGGTTCCATCTCCTGCCTGGAGCTGAGCGTCCCTGGAGTCTGCTGGGCGGAGGAGAATGGGTAGGCTGAAGCAGAGACCAAAATAAGTCACTAAAATAGGTCAATATGGAGAACCATGTGATTAAGTTTCAGGCAAAAAAAAAAATAGACATAAAATGGGAAAAGTGTGTGCATTGGGTCTGTGGGAACACGTTTCTTGTTGAGAAAGATGGCCTTGTCTAGGGCTGGCTTCCTGCGCAAGACAAGTGTGGAGGTCAGGAAGTCAAGCACGTTTCCATCTGTTCAGTGGACAGGTAATGTGTCCCCACCCTGTGCTCGTTCAAATGACGAACATTGCACAGGCCTCTGCTGTGATGGCCACTATACCGAGTTAATGGAAAGAGTTATATGAGTAATAATTAACATTAGTTGACAACCATGATCTCAAAATGATTCTCTTACAAATAAAGCAGGGCAGGAGCAGATAATAAGGAGTAGCTGCCCATAGTTCATTATTTTTAATGACTCAGCCAAGGAAAGACTGAGGAAGGGGTGTATGACTTGTTTTCAGAGAGACTACCTGAAGTCCTGCTGATAGTTCTAGGGAATAAAGAATAAATAATCACCAAAGCTAGGACTTCTCCTGATTTTTCCCAAACTCTATAACTCTGCCAAAAGAAAATAAACCTGCTTTGATAAATCTTGCAATAAGCCATCTTCATTCAGAAGGGTCTTAACAAGTTTTTTTCCCATCTAATGGCTTCAAACTTCATAGTGATTTTCCATAAAAACCATCACAAAAGTATCCTTTTCCTTACCTGCTATCAGCAGAGAGGGAAACTGAATGGGTTATGATTTTCATTATTTTATAAATTAGCTGGATTTGAGGACACCGAGTGTGCATGTTAACATAGTAGCAGAGAGGTTAAATATGAAACATTGGTCATAAATATTGCTGTTGTGTTTGAAATTCTAAGTACCTTGGTGTTTTGACCTACATTATGATAGCTGGGTCATGAGAAAATATAAGCTAATCTAGGTAAACTGTCTTCCATGGAAAACACTCAAAATAGGCACATTCTTATTTTTTATTTTCTTATCTCCCAGTATTTCCCAGTCACATGCTCTCAGCAGGTTAGAACACTTGGGAACTTACTTTGTCTTTTCCTTGAATGACCTTCATTTCATCAAGAATGACCTTCTTACTCCCCCTACGACCACCATTTCCTAAATCATCCGTGGTTACCACATTTAGTGAGTAAAACTGTGAGGCACCCAATTAAATTTGAATTTCAGGTAAATGACAGAGAGTTTTCAAGAATATGTCTCATGCGATATTTCATGAGATAGCCTTTTTTCCTAAAATTTTATCTCTTTATCTGAAATTCAATGAATGGAGAGTCTGTATTTTATCTCGCCACTGTTTCCCTCTGGCACTCTCTTCTGCCTTAGGAAACCCTGTCTGTTATTTGAAGCCTCACTGGGGTGTGGCGATCTCTGCAGTGGCTGGGCGGTGGCCGTGCCTACCTGTGAAAGGGGTCCAGGGAGGCATCTGTATCTGGAAAGGCATCTCATATCCATCCGGTTGTTTCTACAAGGAACATGGAACTCAAGTTGCTACGTATGACTAATTTTCAAGAGGAGCTGGAAATTTAAAAAATAAAGTATGTGTTACCTGCCAATATTTAAATGTTGGAATTAGTTAAGTATTTTAATAATTATCCACGGGTCACCAATGTGAAAACTCTGGCCACCCTCTCTGATAGTCCGCATTAGGGTAGGCATCTTCTAAGCTGAACTCCAAGGGCAGTCCCGTGCTGGTTGCTCGGTATTTGCTGCCTTTAATCGTAGATTTTGATTTTTACAAGAAGACTGTAAAGTCCAAGATAGGGAGGACAATTTTCATCTTTGATTCTCCAGGGCTTAGTATTCAAGGTATTATCAGCTGAAAGAATGAATAAATGGGTGAATACATAAATGAATAAACACATTTTGGTTTAGCCAGATTTCACTATAGGTCTGTGAATTAGAGTTGTTTTTTTTTTTTTTTTAAAGCAATACTGAGCGAAGCACAGAAATCTATAGCTTTTGAAGCCATGACCAGAGAGCGATCTATCGATGTTATTAGGACGTGGCTCTACCTCACACACCTTTTTCAGGCTTCATGGAATGAGTGAAGTTCTTTCCACAACAGCTGCATTCCTTGGGCCTTATTTGCTCAAGCGGCTTGTGGCAGAGAGGTTGGTCGTATAGACAGAAGCATACCCAGGTTACTTAGGGAGGACCTTGGGGTTAACTCATCCAACACAGTGGAGAAGAGCTGGTAAGAGACTGAAGGGACCTCTAGCAGGTGCCCTCCCCAGCGTTACCTCTAGAGTTTCAGCAGTATATCTTGCTCTGGAAAGAAATTAATTTTAAGTTCCTCAATATTAATAAAAACATTAAGGGCCAGCATAATAAAATTTTACTGACTGATTTCCCACCATAATTTGCCTGTGATTCCTGTGCAACCATATTATATTTTTGTGAAATGCAAACACTGTTTGCAGCCTGAATAATAATGACAATAAAAGAGCAAATAATATTTTGAAAACCATTCATTGGGATCTGAGGCATTTTGGGTTAGGAAATTTAATGCTCTTTTCATAGGGGATGCATAGAGTAATTTAAGGGAAAGAAAAAAAAAAGAAGAAGGAAATCTGCCCAGCTGCAGAAATGCTGAAAAGCACATAACACACTCAGGATGGGTTCATGCATTATTTGGCTATACTCAAAAGTGGATATCTTTGTAAAAATCTTCCAGGTCATCAAGAACAGAGACATTGAGATTGTGATTAAGAATCTGTCATCAGAGGCTAAATTGACATGGTGATGGTCCTGCCCCTGGCATGGACTGGAGAAGAATAATGACACCACATTTTTGCCAGCTCCTTCCTTGCTCTCTCTGCCTTCCCTCTGTTTTTCTCCAGAGAATCACCACCCCTGTCACTCAGTCAGATAAGAATCCTTGCCAGGAACTCTGCTTTTGGAAAACTCTAAGAAAGATAAGCAGTAGTGAGTAAGTGAGTGAGTGAGTGAGAAAGAGAGAGAGAGAGAGAGAGAGAGAGAGAGAGAAGGAGCATGCCAAGGTTACCCTCTCTGATCTCCCTCTGCTTCCATGGGGTGGGAAAGGATTTGGTCCCAGGCCTGGGACCAAAGCTAGCCAGGGGCAGGCCATTGGGCCCAAGGCCTGAGCGCCCCAGACACTGAGAACCACAGTGGCAATGAGGGTCTTTGGGAACACTCTGCAGCCCAGCCTTCACGTGTGTCCCTACAGGGGACAAGGTCAGAGGCCCCCTGCTCCCTGTGTCTTTCTGGTCCCCAGCAACCAGATGAGTTCTTGGGAAAAAGGAGAGAAAAGGGGAAGAATTCTAATAGCGAGTTAAATTCTGAATTGACTGAGTTTTCTTCCCCATTAGAGTTGTTTTAAACCCCCCAAAGACAATTTAAACCAGCAAAAATTGAGATACCCCAAATTGAAAATTTAAGATATTCCTCATCCACTGGGAGGGGACTGGGGGAGTGTCTCTTTGGGAAGAAAGGAAGAGGACATGCTGTCTTTGTGTGCATGAGCTGGAATGTGAACGAGTTTGTGACTCTGTCTTGTGAGCTTTATTGTTCCTGGGAGTGTCATCCTGCCTGCTCCCCATGGGAGTGGGTGTGCATTGAATCTAAAGCCTGGGGGGTGGGGGGGATGGGCGGGGTTAAGTACAATCACATTGGTGCTCCCTGAGTTCAAGTCCATCACTCTGGGCAATGTGACTCATGGCAGGCTGATTGTAAGCTTCAAGTCTGCCATAGGGATCCGGAGCAGCTAAAATCCATAAAGCATGTGAACTTGTGCTTACCCAGATGTGACTCATTGCTATGGAGATACTTCTGGGGTGAATGGACGCTAACAGGAAATACCTGGAAAGCCTTTTGGCAGAGCAGGGACAGCCATCATGAGCCTTGGTCAGGGAAGCCTCTGCTGACGCAGCCAACTCTCTTCCCTCTGGGGACACAGCAGCATGCCCCCATGTCGGTTGGCTATCTAGATCTTCACTGCTGAATGCTCCTCATGGCCGAGCAGGGCAGATGCTGGACCCCAGAGAAAATAAGCAACATCCCACCATGGAGTGTGACGGCACAGTAGAGCCTTGTGGTCTGCCACCGCTCCAGACCTTCCTTCTCTTTTTCTTCCAACCTGGAGCACATTTCTGTGGTCCATTTCCCCCTCCATCTGGCCTCAGATGAGTTCATTCTCTATTTATCAGGAACAGGAGCCAGTTGAAACACATAAATAAGGTGGAAAGGAGAGGAAACTCACCACTCCAAACCCTTCCACTGAGCTGTGACTCGGGCATCATAGCACATGGCATTAAACCATTTCTTCTTGATGCATTGGGGCTAGGGAAAAGGCAACAGTGACGTATGGAAAGGCCCCATTAGCGGGATTGGGGCTGTGGCATGATAAATGACACAATATGTCAAAGAACATCTGTTATCCATCATGCCAGCATCTTTGGAACTCTTGGAATAAAGTGGAGGAGAGAGACAAGCACAGAGAAGGGTCCGAGAGGTGGGCGAATTGAGAGGCAGTAAGACTACACACGCCTGCAAGAAGACAGGACAATAACCTGCGAACCTGAGGAGAGCCAGAGTGATTCAGGGAGAGGAGCTAGCCAGAGCCCCGCCCCCCCCTCCCCTGTTATGTTTTAAAAATTCAATCAATTGAGAGTTGATCCAATGAAACCATCACGCAGGCTGGGGAGGGGTGGGGGCTGGCTGTGCAGGGGTTCTGTTCCTTTCACTCCCCAGACACACCGCCCTGCAGGTACCTGGGATCTCTGCAGGGCTGGGCAGACTCAGTCAAGCATCGCACAACCTCATTGGCACACCAGGCGGTGCTAGCATCGTCCAGGTGAACACTCGGAGGCCCAAGTTGGCCAGCAGGTTTCATGCCAGGAGGGAATGTTCACTTCAGAATTCGTAGCCCTCTGTCCTTCTAATGTTTCTTCCTATGCTAGTAATGCAAACACCCGTCTTTCCTATTTGGATGCAAATTTTCTGATTATTTTGTGTCCTGGGAGGAACTGTCCCTTTGCATTTCTCTTGGTGATGTTCTGTATGCAACTTTCCTGGGATGGGGCCAGAGGTGCCCAGGAAGATGAATGGATTCCTTACTGCCTTCAGAGATGCAACTGCTCTTCTTGTTATCTGAGAGAATAAATCTGCGTTAGTGAGTCTGATAGATCACACCCAGATGTCCTGGGGGCACATGCACTTTCATTTTCGGTGTGATCAGAGGCAGGGATGTGATCAGAGGCAGGAACACTTATTGAAAATAATGACACTTTCATATTTACAGAGTCACCTTCCTTGGTGCCCATATTTCTTTCTGAGTATTATTTAATGTCTTTTTAATATATATCTGGATTACTTTGCTGTGTTACCATAGTAAAGAAAGGCACGAACAGCAGTGAGATGCTTGGATCCTCACACCTGGGCTCACCTGGGGCAGTTGTATAAAATGTACATCCCAGGCTCCAGAACTAGATTCTATCCGGAAGTTTTGAGTTAAGGTCTGTAAATCTGAACTTGTATAAGTTTATCCAGTTGATTCTAATGATCAGCACAGGGACCATATTGGTTGTGACCTAAACATTGATTTTCTCCTTCTCTGGCCACTGGTGCTCTCTGTGTATTTATCCCAGACCTTTCTCCTACCATGCGGGGATTTGGTGAGAGAGACCTGCCCTTCCACTGTTCAGGCTGATGGGAGAGGGTGCGTGCTAAGACCTAGAGCACCCTTTTCCTCTGAAGGCAGTGGATGGAGATGTGTGCCCTGGAACCGCATGGGGTGTTTATTTGCTTTACAGCAGGGGAAAGCCTTAAGCTGTGGGGGCTGCCATGTGCAGCCCAAAAACGAAGCTGATGCCCTGGAAATCAGAGTGGGCAGATGGCCAGCAACGTGATGAATCGATTGAGCTTCTTGATCAGGCTTGTCTGACTTGAAATTTATGTCTCCATATTTCAGTAACATCAGCTGAAGTGTTTAAGCCTGTACAAGCTGAGTTGTAAATTACTCAGAACCAAAACAGTCCTACCTGATACACATCGCCAAATTTAGGAAACCCTGCTCTGAATTCCTTCCAAATAGGTAGAGAATCCAAAATCATCATCAACCGCACAGTTGAGCTACTGATATCACCTGCCAGGGCCCATCTCTGGACCTGTGTGGAATATCAAGTGTTGCAAAGTCTAGGTCTTCTCTTCTAGGAGCTGACCAAGGGAAGACAGGGACGTATGCTCTTCGAAAGATGAGCTAGTCAGATAAAACAACATGGAAGTGCAAAGAGAAAAGTACCATCTGTACCTGAAAGGATGCCACAGGGACCAAATATACAGGAGGTACCATTTGACCTCGTCTCTCTTGGCTCCCAAGAGCTGCCCAGCAATCACTGGGCTGTTCTTGGGCACCTCCTGTGACCATGAAGAAGATAAGGTGCAGACGACCTCCGATTGAGCAGGTATCGCCTGCCATTCTTGAGTTGAGTCAGCTGGCACCATGGAGGGCTCAGCCATGGGTAGGTAACTGGTCCAAGGAGGGGAATAAATTCATTGTTCATGTGACTTGTTGAAGCTAAGGGCCCAGCTTCCCACCCTTTAGCAGTTAATGGGCAACAGAGTGGATTTTTAATCCTTCAATGGCACCACCGAACTCCCAGTCAATACCAGTGTTCTTACGGAATGAAACAGAACTTTCCACAACATGCCATCCCCACTGTCTTTCTGTCCTCACCTCCTCATTCATTCCCTGACCCTCTCATACTGCATCTGTCACGTGGACTTCCTTGCTCTTTTGGGGGACACATCAAGCTCATCTCAGGCTCCCCTCTTTGCCCTGGCTGTTCCCCACACTCAGGAGCTCTGCCCATGCTATCTGCAAAGCTCGCTCTGCTCAGATGTCTGTGCTCCCATGTCACCCTACGAGAAGCCTTCCTGACTGACGCAAACATGAGGCACTGCCCTGCACCGTGCTGCCTGCCTGCCTTACCCTTCTCCATTTCCATAGCACTTCGCACCTTCCCACCTGATGTGTCCAGTGACGTGCTGATCACGGGTCTTTCCTCACTGCGTTGTAGTGCCCTGAGAGCAGGGACTTCATCTCATCTGCTGCTCTGTCCTCTGCTTCTAGAGCAGTGCCCCGGCATTCAGTCATGGTTTGTTAAACAGGCAAATGTGGGCTAAAGAGACGGGAAGATGCGAGGGAGCAGAGACCAAGTGCAGCGTCTGCATTCAGTATTATCCAATACAGGGAGCAATTCCCCCAGCCATCCATATTCCCCTCATCATGTAAACAGACAGACACCTCAATTAACTATAGATGCGTGTTCCTGAACCTTCAAATCCAATGCAGGCACAAAGGTATTAATAATACAAAATGCATGCTGTCTGGCATTGCTCTGTGAAGGAGATGGAGAGGGAAGGGAGGAGGCCTGAGCACCTTCCCCTCCGGCAATCTCTTACCCGTCTTAATAATATTTGGGGAGCTTGATGGAGGCATTTTATCCCGGAAAGCAGCCTGCCATCTTTCCAGGATTGCCTGAATTTACTGCCACAATTACTTGCAAAGAGCTGTCACGTGTTAGAGTTTTCTCATCTGTAGGAAGCTGGTCAATTTATTTTATTAGAATCTTTTCCAGTGCCTGACCCTAAAATAACTGATTTCAGTGTTTACATCCTGAATCGAAAGTTAATGAAAAGGCCCCAGCAGCTCTCTCCAGGCTCCAGATGTCTGAGTGAAACCTGCTAACTACAGCCGTGAAACCCGCCCAGTCTAACACGTTGGAGCCAGGTTTTGGTGTAGCATGTTTTTAAACACCCTACTGGTTTTGTGAAGAGACAATTCATTAATTTTTTTTTTGAGCTTCTCTTTCCATTCATGTTGGTAGCTGATTGGTGCCACTTGCCTTTTGTAGAATTGTCTGCTACTTTTTGCTTTTTCTCTTATTTTTCTCAATTTCTCCCACCCACCTCTGCATCTTTGCTTGCTTTCTCACTCAGTGCTAAAGGCTTTTTGTGATTTCTGAGTCTACAGGGCAAACCTCAGACAAGTCCCCTTGTAAGCACATGCAGAGAAAGGACTGTGGAGTCCTTCCAGGTCCTGTGCACGCAGCGATCCACCTGGCCTTGGAGCAGTTAATCCTGCCATTGAAAAGGAACCCAAGTGCGGGGAAAGAATCTAGAGCTGTTGGAATTCCCCTGCATTGCTGTGGGCATGTGCAAAGGCACACCCACTTTGGGAAACATTTTCAAAGATTCTTTAAATAAAAAATACACACTTATCATACGACGCAGTAATCCCACGCCTAGGTGTTTACCCAAGGGAAATGCAAACTCATGTCGGCATCATGGTTCACAGCAGCTCTACTCTCAGTCACCTGAAACTGGAAGCAATCCAAATGTTTATCAAGAGATGGACAGATAAACCAGTCGAGGCAGAACCATGCAATGAAATAGTATTCAGCATTAAAAAGGAGCAAAGGCTGATACGTGCTGCACCCTGGGTGGACCCCCTTACTCTCAGCAAAGGGAGACAGGCACAAAAATGACTGCACATGGCACAATACTACTTGATAAGATCATTGAACAGGCAAAGCTAATGTCCAGGGCGCATGCCTGGGGACTGGGAGGGGCTGTTGTCCTCAAAGCAGAGCAAAGGACCTTTTGAGGTGAAGAAAATGTTCCATGTTTTCATTGTGGTGGTGATCACACGGATGTCTGTATTTGTAAAATACACATCAAATGATGCCCTTCAAGTGAGTAAATTTTACTGTATGCAAATTAAACCTCAATAGCATTGATTTGAAGTGAAAACAAAACAAAATGAACTCATGTTTACAGTCTGTTCTCATCCAGATCCTCCAGCTGCCAAGCCTTCTGTCGGAAAGAACTCTTACCTCCCGGAAACTCCACTGGCCATTTATGTAGAATTTTGCAGGTTTGGTGGCTTAAGGGGTGTGTCAACAGATTATATAAATTAGCCACTTTTGTAAAGTTCAAGATAAAAGTTCACTTTCTGCCAGTAGAAAAAAGGTAATGTTAGAAGCCTGTGCTACAGCCATCAGTTCTACTTCCTCCTGGACTCCTCCGGGCCTGGGGTGATGCTGTGTCCTGGTTTCCCCGTGTGGGTTCTTGTCCTCTTTCCACTGTCAGCACCTTTGCTCATGCGGACCCATGGCATCTTCTCGAGCCCTTGCCTGCCCACCATCCTGCCTCCTGGGTCACAGCCACTTGCTGTCTACAACTAGCCCTGGGTTTTGTTTCTGTCATTTTGACCTGTGTGGGGGAGTTGGCAGTTCAGTGCCTGGGCAAACCACTTCCAGCCTAAGAGGATCATGGGTGATAGAATCTTGTTTTCTTAGTTTGTTTTGGGATAAGTGTGCTAAGCAACTGTATTCCAGGTCCCTGGACCTTGACCTTGAATGGGAACTCCTGGGGAGCTTCACACATTATCCTCTTACCCCTGGCCTGGGCATCACCATCTCTACAGGCTCCAGTGCCTCTCACTCTCAGCCTGGGAGAGACCTACTGCTCTGGGGGCGCTGCCACCCCCGCATGGCCCACAGGGCCGAGGAGCCAGGTGTCCGACCAGCTGTGCTTTCCCGAGGGGGACCTCCGAGCCATCTCTGCAGGAATCCATCCAGGGAGAACATTGCTACCCAAACTCTTTCCTAGGAGAGAAGAATTCGCAGTGAACCCCTCTTACACCTAGCTACGGTTCTTCCCAACCCCCGTCTGAGCAGGACCTGTCGTAGTGGCTGGTGTTCACATAGCACTTGTCTCATGGAAGCACGCCTACCACTCGGATTTGCTTAAAAATCCCATTAATCCTCATGGATTTTTTAATTTAAGATTTCACAGGAATATCATACCAATATATAAATGTTGAAAACACTGTTTTAAAAATACACATACATGCCATGTGATATTCTAACTTAATATTTACATTCTATAACCTTTTATGTATATATGTGTGTATAAAACACGTGTTATCCAGGTAACATATATAAAACACAAATGTGGTTTCAATTATCAGCATTTCTTTTCAATGCCTGCCTTTACTGCTCAGGGCCCAGTATTTCTTTCTCTTTCCCCTTGTGAGAATTTTCATCTCTACTGATTGCTGAAATTCCCATGGCTGCGCTTCTGGTTCGTGTCCTCGCCATGTTTGCCCACTTCTCCTGTGCTCCCCCTGGAGGCAGGTGCCTCGCCTGATCTCGCTGTGGCAGCATCCACTGCCCAAGATCTGCCCGTACAGGCCCTCCCCGCCTCACTTCACCCACACAGCGTCTCTGCCCCCTGGTATTTCCTTTCAGCCAGTTGCCTACACTCTGAGGTGCTCCATCAGCAGGGCCGTAAATAATGGTAGCTGAACTGTCAGCATCTATTTCAAAATTGTCCTGTAGGAGTGGAGAATATATCCTGAGGGGTCAGACAGATCTGGGTTCAAATTCTATCATTTTCTTTTTTTAAAGTTTTTTTATTTATTGGTTTTCTAGAGAGACACAGAGAGAGAGAAACATCGATTTGTTGTTCCACTTATTTATGCATTCATTGGTTGATCTTGTATATACCCTGAGTGGGAATCGAACCTATAACCTTAGCACCTAGGGATGGAGCTCTAATCAACCGGCCTACCGGGCCAGGGTTCTGTTTTCTGAGTGTAGGACCACACTGAGCCTCTTCCATGGAGTTCTCCTGAGGACGGAGATCATCGTGTGTTGTGTGCAGTACAGTGTGCCTGGTGTTCCCTAAGTGAGATTCTTACTGTCATCATTCATCAATGATGCTGCCAAGCCTTCAACTTTTAGCCAAAGCTCTTTCTCTTTTTAAAGATCTTTTCTGACTCCTGCAGGGGGATCTCATGACTTGTTTTCCTGTTGCAACATTTCCACTTGTTTGTGGCCCCTGGACGAAGGTAGAGATGGCACTTAAGTCACTGTATCCCTCCTGCCTGACACAGTTATATTATGAAAGTGCAGGGCAGGCAGTGAGCTGAGGCCTCTTACTAGGCAGTGTCTTTGCTTGCTGTGTAGGAAGGAAGCATCCCACAGGGCGTGCAGGCCTTAGCCACCTTTTTCCACCTGGTCTTAAATTGGATCTTCACAAAGCCTTACCAGGTCTGGCTTTTAGAATGGATACCTAGAAGCTCTGTTTACTGCAGGAAATTTGTCCAGTTAAAGCTCCAAGTGTCACATTCCTCTAGGGAAGAACAGCGCTGGTGACCGGGGGCGTAGTTCCTGAGGCCCTGCTGTGTGAGTCTGCGCCCCGGGCCCCTGGCTGTCTGGCTGTGGTTCAGGTGAATGCCAGGGCCAGGCCTCGTTCCCTGCAGTGGGGCTGGACAACCTCTGTCATGAACATTGTTATAGGTTTGCGGTCGTTTCTCTTCTGAGGGGAGAATCCTTCCACGGTCCGGTACAGAGTCCTGAATGATCTCGTTTTGGAAAAGCAGCTTCTGTCCTGACGGGTTCTGAGTTGGGCTGAAATGCTCACAATGAGGCCCCTATGCTTATTTTTTCCGAATTGCAGTGTTTATGTTCGTGGCAGCTCATCACCAGGGAGGAAGGAGCAGGGTTTGTAGATCCCTTACTGCTTCATAATAATTCAGTGGTGACGGTATTAGAACCCTGTCATGCACAACAGATGGGGGGAGACACGGAGGGGTTAGGAGGTCCTAGTGAACATGGGGGTGCATCTATCTTTTCAATCATTGTTTTGGATTTCTTTGGATACATACCCAGCAGTGCAATCACTGGGTCATAAGCTAGTTCTGTTTTTCGTTTTTCTGAGAAGTCTCCATACTGGTTCCCACAGTGGTGGTACCACCTGCACTCCCACCAACAGTGCACGAGGGTCCCCTTTTCTCCACATCCTCACCCATACTTGTTTGTTGATTAGTTGATGGTGGCCATTCTGACAAATGTGAGGTGCTGTCTCTTGTGGGTTTATTTTTTAAAGTATTTTTTGTTCATTATGCTGTTACAGTTTTCCCAATTCCCCCCTGCCTTGTCCCCCCTCCCCCTGCCCCTCCAACCCTCCAGTATTCCCCTCCCCATGGGTTGTACATATAAGTTCTTTGAGTCCTCGGTTTCCTATACCATTTTTAATCTTTTCCTGTCTATTTTATGCCTACTAATTATGCTTCTTCCCTGTACCTTTCTCCCGCTATTCCTGCAGAACAGGAACAGAATCAGAGAAATGGACATCATGTGTTTTTAATTTGCATTTCTCTGGGGGACCAGTGTGTAGGGCTGGGAATAACACTTTGATCAGTTTCTTCCAGATCCCTTGCCCTTATGACTGCCCAGCCCTGAATACTGTGCACACTTTCCTGGTTCTCTTAATTAGCTCCTCTCTCAGCTCCAGGGCAGGGTGGGCTTGGGCTGCCATACCCAGTGAACGCCCAGCAGAGGTACATGCTCAGCATATTATTTTCTGCAGATTCTATCAAACCATCATTTTACAACAAGGTGGGACTTCAGTGGTCATTCCATTCCTTGCCCCCTCGACTGAAATCCCCATCCAGCATCGCAGACATTTTCTGCTTCAGAACTTGACTGCATCAAACGTGAAAGTGTCATTTAACACAGTGGAGGAGTAAAATGGAAGAGGGAAGTCATGTTTGCTTCTAGAGAGGTCAAACATGTGATGGAAAGTAATATGTAGAGAGTGCCAGAACTAAGCCCAAGAGCCCGCTGCGTTGTACTCGGCTTAGGAACTCCTGCGCTCAGGAGAAAGAAGGGGTAGATTCCTGACTCATAACCATGATGAGTTAACCTACTTTGGTAATATATTTATAATTCTTTTGAGTTCCTTGGAGGGAAGATGCAATATGAATATAAAATAATAACAGAACTAACCTTCAAGCACTTCTTGAATGCCCAGGTGTGGCTTGAGGCTTAATGAATTTGTGTTAGTAAAATATTCTGAGATCCCAGCTGAAGGGAGAGAGAGAACACAAGTGGTTATTAATTATTATTATCGACTCCTGCCTGGAGTCATGGAGATGGATGGTCTCCACCGAGTTTTGTCCCCGGAGAGCAGCTGCAGGTGCCAGTCCAGTGCACAATAAATGTCTAATCCCTTAGATGGATTAACTCTACATTGGATTAAAAAATGATTTTCCATAATCTGTTCTGAATGAACTGCTTCCCCACCCCCTCTCGTATTTTGTCTGGTAACTCCCGGGAGTTGTAGTAAAAGAAAACTGCACTGAAACCCTGGCTGGGCCTGAGGGCAGGAGTGTGCAGGGCAACCTCGTGGATCCATACCCCCATGTAATACAAGAAGAGGAAAAGTAGGTTAGGGAGTCATTTTGCTTTACCTATGAAATGTTTTGCCTACTTGGTGTCAAGTGGGCCATCTCTTGCTGCCCAGAACATCTTACACTAGGTCTATAACAGTCAGCCTCAATCACTCTTTTTAAAAATCAATCACTGTATGTTAGCCCTGGCTGGTGTTGCTCAGTGCCGGCCTGTGAACCAAAGGGTCACCAGTTTTATTCCCAGTCAGGGCACATGCCTGGGCTGTGGACCAGATCCCCAGTTGGGGGCACGTGAGAGGCAACCACACAGTGATGTTTCTCTCCTTCCCTTCCCCTCTCTAAACAAACAAACAAACAAATAAATAAAATATTTTAAAACAATTTTTAAAAATAACTCAATTCACCATGTTTTAAATGATCTTAGCCATGCCAAATGGAAGCCATGGCACCTGAGCTGAAATATGTTTCCTCAGTTTCACGCTTGCCCCAAGGAGGCACGGGGCACACTGATGGCTGCTTAACTCTGCCCCAATCTCTGTCTATTGTCATTGACCAAGAAACACAATGGAAGGATTTGGGCTGATGGGATGGTTCAAGTGCATCTCAAAAGTGATTACAGAAAAGTATCACTGGTTTTCAAGATACAAACATTCAGCTGTAAAAATAAACAAACTTCCTCATCCCTACAATTACTGCTTGCCAGTGCAGATGCTGCTTCAAAGACTCCCAGCTCATCCTGAATGCCATGATGATGTCTCCAAATGAAGCTTCTTGACTATTTTCACCAGAGACGAAACCATGAATATTCAGCTGAATGATCTTGTGACAATGTCCTCCCTGTGTTCCAGTAGAAATGTGAAGGACATTTCCAATCAGGTTAATGAGGGCCTGCTGATTCAGGGCTGAAATGGGTTTGTTTACATCTCTGCACTTGCGTATCCGGGAAGAGTCATCCTGTTTTATCTGCCGGCCAATCAGAGCTTACCAGTTGTAACATCTGGCTGGAACAGCTGCCAAAAGAGGAAGCACACTTTCTGTCCCCTGGAGCAAGTCGCAGTGTGTGTAATTGAGAACTTGTAATTGCAAGAAATGCACAGGCTTTGGTAGAAGCCAGGAGGGGAAGATGGGAGGGGATATGAAGAAGCGGGGATGGCCATACACAGAGGAGATCAAAGATGCAGCATTGTCTTCAGCATTGTCTGTAGAGAACTTACTGTAACATACGTCTTGTGATGCCTGTGCCACTTTCTTGTTAGATAAAAGTGGGGGACACATGAAGAAACCTTCATCTTTTCCCAAACCGAATATGCAAGGGATCAGTGATAAATCTGGGAGGCATTGTTTTGATTCCAACTAAATCTCCCCTGAGCCCAAATTTATTCTTAAGGAGGCATGTGGCAAGCTAAAATAGAAATTGGTTTACTGCTTCTGCACTTCTGTGCAAACACGCTCCCCTTCGCACACTGGGATGCTGTTGCCTGAGTAGAAGAGGCATTGAAAGGACAGCTTATTATCAATTTATTCCATATCCTCTCAAGAAATTCCAAATGTTTTCTCTCCTCTTTTGGGGGTCTATTTCTCCCAAACTTTATGACTGTGCTACTTGACCAAGAAGGATGCTATAAAAGTGGTTCTCTTAATGTTTGCAAAGCTTTGAGTGAGGCCAGACAAGAATCAGTGGAGGGGCCCTGGCTAGGTGAGTCAGTTGGTTGGAGTGTTGTCCTGTACACCAGAAAGGTCGTAGGTTCGATCCCTGGTCAGGACACATGCCCAGGTTGTGCATTTGATCCCTGGTTGGGGTGCATATGGGAGGCTGATGTTTCTCTCTCACATTGATGTTTCTCTCTCTCTCTCTCTCTGTATCTCTCTCTGAAATCAATTTTTTAAAAAAAATGTATCCTTGTGAGAAGATTAAAAAATGAAAAGAAAAAAGAATCTGTGCAGGTGATTGAGAAAGTTTGAGAAGTTTCCTAGATCATTGCATTCTGTCCTACCTTCTCCATACCCCCCACCTCTGCCATCTGAGTTTCCACCTGCTATTGGCTTGTGAAGCTGTAAGGCCATGAACTTGAATCTCAGTGGTCTCTGAGGAATTGTCTCAAAGAAGAGAGTCCACAGGCAAAGCAACAGGCAACATGGACTCTGCCAGGTGCTACAGTCAGAGCTTCCTAAGCAAGGTGCTGGCTAATATACTGAAGATCTGTCAACTCCTTTTATTTTGAAGTTTTCTTTCTTTTTTGAACTGATTCTGGGGAGAGGGGAAGGAAGGGAGAGAGGGAGAGGGAGGGAAACATCAATCGGTTGCTTCTTGCACTGCCCCAGCTGGGGACCGAACCTGCAACCCAGGCATGTGTCCTGACTGGGAATGAAACCTGTGACCTTTGGCTTTGTGGATGATGCCCAACCAGCTGAGCCACACCAGAGGGGCAGATCCTGTCACCTCTTGATTGGACCTGATGACAGCAGCTAAGGACAAGCACAGGAAAATAATGATATTCTAGAAAGTTGGGATTGCAGTTTCACATTTTATCATATGTCGGTTTGAATGTGATCAGAGGAGGTGTTAGATCCAGTGATCCACAAATGTTTGCTGAATGCCAGGGACTTCGCTGTAAATCGAGGATGTAATGGTGAAGTATGCTGACGTAGTCTGGCCTTCATAGAAAATAAAGCAGGAGTCTTGAACTTAATGGGAATGGTTTCTTTTTTTTGTTTTGTCTTGTTTTATTTTTTTAAATTTTAATTGTTGTTTAAGTACAGTATTCTGCCTTTTACCCCCATCCCAGCCCACCCCCAGCCCTCCCCACCTCCCTCCCATTTCCACCCCCCCTTGTTATTGTCCAAGTGTCCCTTATACTTGTTCCTGCAAACCCTTCCCCTTTCCCCCTGAAATCCCCTCCCCTCTCCCCTCTGGTCACTGTCAGCCTGTTCTCAATTTCGGTGTCTTTGGTTATATTTTGCTTGTTTCTCTGTTTTGTTGATGAGGTTCCTGTTAAAGGTGAGATCATGTGGTATTTGTCTTTCACCTCCTGGCTTATTTCACTTAGCATAATGCTTTCCAGTTCCATCCATGCTGTTGCAAAAGGGTAGGAGCTCCTTCTTTCTTTCTGCTGCATAGAATTCCATTGTGTAAATGTACCACAGTTTCTTGATCCATTCATTTACTGATGGGCACCTAGGTTGCTTCCAGCACTTAGCTATTGTAAATTGTGCTGCTATGAACATTGGGGTGCATAGGTTCTTTTGGATTGGTGTTTCAGGGTTCTTAGGATATAATCCTAGCAGTGGGATTGCTGGGTCAAAAGACAGATCCATTTTTAGTTTTCTGAGAAAATTTCATACTGTTTTCCATAGTGGTTGCACCAGTCTGCAATCCCACCAACTGTGCACTAGGGTCCCCTTTTCTCCACAACCTCTCCAACACTTGTTGTTTGTTGCTTTGTTTATGATGGCCATTCTGACCAGTGTGAAGTGGTATTTTATTGGGATTTTGATTTGCATCTCTCTGATAGCTAGCGATATTGAGCATCTTTTCATGTGTCTCTGGACCCTCTGTATAATGGGAATGATTTCTGGTGGACACTGACTCCTCTCCCACAAAGGAACATGCGAACAGACATGTGAGGAATGAGAAGGGGACTGGGGCAGTCCCATGCGATAGAAGAGTACTTTCAAAGGCCCTGAGTTGGGAAGAGATCATGTCACATGTGAAGAAGTAAACAAGGGTGGCCCCTAAGCAGCCGCTGCCTTTGGTTGGGTTCCCTGAGAAGCAGACTCCGAGACAGATGTGTGGGCAGGAAGTTTCCTGGTGAGAGTGCTGGGATCAACACCTGGTGGTGGGGTGTGGTAAAAGTAGCAGGAGGGTCCCAGGGACCAGGTGAGGGACCAACAGAGAGTAGCAACAGTGGCCTTAGGCTCCACAGATGAGATTTTCTTCAGAGCTACCTGGGGCCAGAGGACCAAACCTTTCCGTTTCTGCATAGCCCACCTTGCAGACTGCCCCCTGGAAAGGCATACAGGGTAGGGCAGATTTGGGGGGCTTAAAGTAATTCTCAAAGAGCTCCCCTGAGAATTTTGTAGGCATTTTGGGAAAAGATTTATTTATCTGTTCATTCTGGATAAAGGGACCTCTGCAGTGCTCACTGTATGTCTTTTGTGCTCTTAACAAAACCAATCCATGGGGTATTGACTTCTCTCCTATAAAGGAAGGATAAGAATTAATTTTGAGTGATCAAATCTGTACATGGGATGAAAATTAAATACAGATTAGTATGTATCAGGAGTTGGCAAACTGTGGCCTATGGGCCAAATCTAACCCATCATCTGTGTCTGTGTTGCTCCCCAGCTGAGAATAGCTTCTGCATTTTTGCGTGGTTGAAAGAAAATTGGAAGGAGATGAACATTTTGTGGTATAGGAAAGCTATACACAATTTAAAATCAATTGTCAAGCAAAAACAGTCTCGCTGGTGCATAGCCACGCCCATTTGGTTGGCACTGTCGGTGGCGGCCTCTCCCACGGCAGTGACAGAGTCAAACAGTCATAACAGAGACTGTCCAGGCTGTGATGTTTACTGTGTTTAAAACCCTGACTCTGGTCCTTGACATAAGTTTGTTTCACTCCTGACACACGTGAAAAGTAAGCCTCATTTTTATATATCAACAGTAAGAGTAGCAAGTTGAAATGCTCTGGAATTGGCTGTGGATGTCTCACCGTTAGTCAGACATAGCCTTGGGGTGGTGCCCCTCAAACTTCTCACAGATGTGCCTGGGGGCTCGGTTAAAGTGCAGGTTTAAGTGTGGCCAGCCGGGGATATGGCCTGAGATTGTGTGTTTGTGACAGACTGCAGGGGTGGCCGGTGCTCCTGGCCCGCATGCCGTGTCTGAGTGGCGCTGGTTAGAGTATGCTCCCATTGCTTTTGCTTTGGTCTCATCTATGTGGTTCATGGGCTCGGGCTGCTTCGGTCTGTGTGTGTTTGGGGTGGGCCCTAAGGTGAGGTGATGTGGTTGAGCTAATACAGGCTCTGGGGTCAGAACACTGGGGACAAACTCTGCCTTCCCAATGGGTGATTTTGGGAGTGTGCATTAAACCCTCGTGCCTCAGTTTTCTCCTCAAGAATATGGAGAAAATTGAGTTCTTGTCTCAAAGTCTCGGTGTGAGAATTAAACAAGAAATTCCATGTGAATTGCATCTGAGGGGTTTCTTTCTGACCTTTAATATGCTCTGTAACATTTCCATCCTTTTCTTTACAGAATCATCTGTTTTCATGTCACTTCTGTGCTGCTCCGCTTGTTTCTCTGTTTCATTCGCCTCTTCTCTCCAGCTTTGCCAAAGATGGTTATAATTTGCTGTGTTGTGTGAAAATGCAACTTCCAAGTTAAATCAAAACTGTAAGAGTGTGTCTTTGGGCAATAATTAAAATGATGTGTTACTCCTTCAATAGCCATGTGGAAATCAGAGATTTTGTGCTTTAATAATTGACATCCATTTTCATGCAGGTCTGCACAAACAACTCACAAATATGTGTATCATTTTTCAAGATCTATTACAATGTATAGATAAGAAGCATTCATTACTTTTTACACAGCCAGGTGTTAAATCTGTGGTCCTCAATTTCTGTTGGAACATGGATCTCATCAAGTATCTCATGAAATCAGTGATTTCACCCTAGAAAAAGGCATGTACACAAACATTTTTGTGCATACAACTTCTTGAGGCCAATAACCAGCATGGAGGGTCTGTGAACCTCAGGCTAAGAACTCCTGACTCCTCACTTTTCGTGTCCAGGAAATGGATCTTATGTCAACCTTGAGCTCTCATATCTACAGAGTCTGGCACATAGATAGCCAATTGATGCTTGTCTCTTTGAACTTGACTTCTATGAAGATGACTCCAAAAGGTCTATCTTAAGTACCAGACATGTCCTATTCCAACATTTTCCCACATCAGTTCAGTTGTCTCTTATCCATGTCTAACTCAGTGAACAGAAAATAACAGCTAATAAAGGAGGTGGTGCCATGGACTCATCAGGAACATCTACTAGTGGGGTGGGCTGGTGCAGAAAATGTGTCTCATCATGGCCCTTCTCAGATACCCAGGTGCCCTCGGTAATGAAATGAACTAAAAAGTTGACAAGGAAAGGCCCCTTGGTTGTTTCAAAGGGACGTGGCTTCAATCTCAAGGGAGGCAAGGTCTCAGTTGGCCCAGACCCATGTCAGAAAGCCAATGCCAGTGCTTCCAGGCAGCCCCTCAGTCTCATCTGTAAAAGACCCAGCTGCATGATGAGTAGTATTTTTCCATCAGTTGTCCAAGGACCCACCCAGCAGCACTGGCCCAATTGTCAAATGTCCAGTTCACCTTCTCCCTGGCAGCCAGTCTTCTTCTGAGTTAAGTCTCTGAGTTGGTGGTCCCTGGAAAACAGAGCACACCAGAAGCCTCCCAAATGGAGTGGCTTGTGTTAGACTTGCATCATCCCCGAGGGACCACCGAGGGGTGAGTCTGTTCCATGTGAAGGGTCCTGAAAGTATCTGGATGGACCTCAAGTTCCCCTCCTCAGCTTTCTTCTAAAGGAGTGGGTTTCCTCTGGGCGAAGCAAAGAATGAGAGCAGTGTGCATCATTAACTGATCCTGAGCTTCTTTATTCAGCCCCCAATTTGGTTTCTGGTTGTACTGACCCACAATTTTAGCTGTGGTGTTTCAGCTAAACAACAGCTGGGAGTTGACAGCAAGCCAGCTGCAGCCTGCCGGAGCAAGCACTTGAGCTCCGAAATGTATAAAAATGATAAAATGACTAGGCAGAGAGTTGTCTAATTGCAGCCAGGATCCTGCAGCTGGGAAGTCACCAGAAGATATATATGCTGTGTTGTCATCCAGCAATCATGGGCTTCACCCCACCTGAAAAGCACTTCCCTTACTTTCTCACCCCCAAGTCAGCTGCCAGAAATGTGAAGTCTTTTTCCAGCCTGAAAGCTACGTTCACTCCTCAGTAAGGAGCTGAACCAGCTCTAGATTTGTAAACCCAGCAAAGGATTAAGCCAGGGAGATAGATCAGCTGAAGTTTGAGGAGGCTGTGCTGATAAGGTAATACCAGGAAATAAGACTCAGATGCAAGCCTAAAATGAGATCTGGGGGAGGGGGTCACAACAGCAGCACCGCCTGCAGCACCGAACAAGATTCAGAGCGTGCAGCCTATCCCTCCCTCCAGCTTTCCCACACTCCCCCTCTCGTGCTTCCCTCTTTCCCATTTTTTCTCCTTTCTACAACCTGCTCCCCTTTCTTCAAGCAAGTGCTGCAACTCATCACCCTCCCCTGCTGGTCCTCTCCCAATGGTGGTAGAACATTCATTTCCCTTGAATTTGCTCCCAAACATGGAGAGGGTGTTCCTCTTCTGTTACAGCAAAAATCTCCCTTATGTCAGAGATCCATCCTTCTGCTTCTATCCTTCATCCTCCAAGCACTTGTTCTTGATTTGGGGGAAAAAATAACAACCCAACTTTTATAGTTAATTTTCTTCTGCTTGAAATTTGGCTTCCAAGACAGCTGTTTCCCTGTGGATTTAAAAGCTGAGCGGTTTCTTTGTGCTTTGATTCCATGGAACTCACCCTCTTTGTGCTTGCAACCTGCTATGCTGACTAGTGTTCATGGCAGAACCACAGGACAAGGGGCCAGGGGAACAGGAGGTGTGAAAGGAAAGGAAGGGACATCTGGAGTGGTATGAAGCCTTAGCTTGCTGCTTTTGGGGACCCCTGGCTTACACTGCCCTGGCTTGTTGGCTTTTTTTTTTTTTTTTTTGTACTAGACCAAAAGCTTCTTAAAAGAAGGGGCCTTTTATTTTTTTCTGTTTGTATCTTCAGTGTTTCCCAGAGCGCCTGACATCTGACACCCACTTAAAAATAAATGCTTGCACAATGAACAGTGAATGAATGAGATCCAGTCCAATCTGGTTGAATCTGTTGGCGCTAATCATCATGCCCTCCCTTTGTGACATCTTCCAAAGTGTCACAACATAAATCATTTTGCTTGATGTGATTATCAGTACGTTGTCACTTTTTGCTGCACTTTCATGAATGAGCCAGAAAGCATAAAAATAAACAGTTGATTGGAAGTAGAGAATTTAATGAGAAGAAGTGGTGTGGACGACTGGCTGTATCGCTCGTCTGGCCTGTTGGGGTCTGGGGAAGAGGCCAGCCAACCACAGCCTGGGAGCCATGCTTGTGAGTAAAGTTTTACCAGGATGCAGCCACACTCATTTGCTGCACAATGTCTGTGGCTTTCTCAGGAGCCTGCAAACCTAAGACATATCCTATCTGGTCCTGGACAGAAAAGGGGTTTTCGCCTCTAGGGGTCTCTGATCCGCTAAATCACATACCACTAGACCATCTGCTTTGGGTTTCTCAATATTTACATAGTTCTTGTCTGATGTCTTTGCCTCTTCTACTTTCTCTGTATCAGAAGATTTGTAAGTATTTTTTTATGTCTTTGCAGTAATTCTGGAGGGGGTTCCTGAAGCTATAATGGATGAATGCATATATTCAATCTTCTGTGTTTAAGCAAAAATCCTTTCCATTAAGATTTGACAGACATTAGAAATTCTATTAACAGAAGATAGAGTCCTCCATTTCATAATTAGAAAAATCCCAAGGAGACATAACACATTAACTTATAATTACAAATGGCTGTTATGCTTCCTTCTTCATAATTGACCCCCGATTCAGAAATAATTGCTTCCATATCCCTGTTATTATCTCCTTCACGTGTGTATCGTTTTTGGTCAGCGGGACTCAGTAACTGACTGTGAGGCAGTTGGGGTGATGCTGAAGGCGCTTTTGCTCCTGAGCATCTGTGGTTCCTGCCACGGTGCTTGGTACGGAGAGGTTGCCTCCTCATTGCTTCTTCCATAAAACCGAATGATTTAGAATCAGAACTAACACAAGAACTTTCAGTTGTGACAAGAGTATTGCTCACCCGTTGGCGAGAAATGTGAACCAGATGTTCCTTTTGTTCCCCATCTCTCCTCCCAGGTCTGTTACGCGGTTTGATTGATGATTGGATTTAGGAGCCGGCATTGTGAGCAGATTAAAACTTCAAGTTAAAACTTCAATGAAAAATAACAATATTACTTTATGTTTGTATAACTCTTTCATTGTGTAAGGTGTTTCCTACCCATATGTATGTTTTTATCCTTTTATATCTCTGCAGTATTGGAGAATTGTGAAGTGTATTTTATTCTGTTCTTGTTTATTCTTTCAAAGAATAAAAGATACTGGTGGGGATAATCATCAATTTTGGAACATAAAAAGAATATTCCCTATTTAACATTATTTTCTGTAAAACTGTGAAAAGCGAAGGCAGGAACCTGGGAAGGGTTTTATGAAGAGGTCATCATAAATGTCCATTGCCAAAGTGCAAACCTGAACTTCCCTATTTTCCTCTGTCTGTAAAGAGCATCACCATGAGGCAGTTTTGCAGGCCTACTTCTTGAGGGGAAATAGGCAAGGGCTTGGGCAGGCCTGTCTCCCTCCTCAGGCCTGCGCACCAGAGCTCCTGCCCTCACAGACACGTGGATCCACCACTTCCCCTAATGCCATCTGCCCATCAGAAATTATCCCAGCGATGAGCTTATCTCCTCAAATATGTTATATGCAGTGGGTGAAGAAGTCTCCAGTTTTTCTCTTTACATGCAGAAAACAGCATCGTGGTTTGGTACAGATGGTTAGACACAATTACGGGTCTCCCTACAAGTTCTTGCTCCCAGAATAGTCACAACCAATAGTTGTCAGCCAAAGGAGTAATGAGCCTTTTCGCCCAGAATGATGTGCTGTTGTTCCTTCCGAGCGCTGTCTGATCTGTCCTAAAAGGAGCAGGGGACCTGTTTTGTTGTCGTTGTTTTGTGGGGGGTCTGCAGCCATACACATAATGTAGAACAAAGTGAAGTAAAAGCAGCAAAGCTGTGATTACCAAGGGAATGTTTGAAGAATTGAGGAAAAAGGTCCCAGAGCAAGATTGACAGGTGGGAGCTTTAGAAAAAGTGCCAATTCAGACTAAAATCCTGTAGAACAGGAACAAACATTGAATGGAACTCCATTTATTTTAAAATGTCAAACGTAGAAAGCGGTGCAATCTCCACTAATCGGTACTACAGTTCGGTTCGACACTAGTCCAGAATGAAACTTTAGACTTGGATTTAGCTGGTAGGAAGTGTGCATTTTAAATGCATTACAGGAAGCTAAGGTTGTAAATAAATCATTCTGCCATCTTATACTGCTGACAAAATGTTCAGCAGCAGCCATGACCTGATTAGCAGCAGGAAGGTGCAAATTTCCAGTCAGCAGCAGAAACATTCAACTGCTATGTAAATGGTGGAAGGGTGGTACTTCCCCTTCAGAGGGATCAAATTAATTAGCATCATAACATCACATCAGAGCATCAGGTTGTCATGTGCTGGTACCTAGCAGCTTTTCAGGTGTGAGTCCACTAGGTATCTAAAGAACTCCTCACTCACCACTCTGAACTATTTTTATGTCTGTTATGAAAAAGCTGAATAATCACAGGGTTTGTGGCTGACTTCCTAGACGACATGGGGAGCTGAGGAAAGTGAACTGGCAGTTAAACACCCACCTCACAGGTGGGACTGAAGAGCATTTGGGGCCAGCTACTGGTCAAAGCCCTGGAAATCCCTTTTAGCTGCATAGGTTAGGCAGGAAGGCCCTGCCGTTGTCTCGTGAGTTCCTGATCATCATGAGATTTCAAGGATCTAATCTATGCAGCAGGACCAACCTCTGAAAGAGGTTGTTGGTGATTCATACAATGGGCAGGAAAGTTGAGAACAAGTCAAAACACCCACATTAATGTAAGCAAGGCCCTAACTAAACACATAGAAACAACATATATAAACTAATGTCCTTCCATGTATTTCATGTTAGATGTGTTTAAATATATTGTTGTTATGACTTCAGTAGCCATGAGAACATTTGGGCAGCAAGCTGCCTAGCTTCAGAAGTTTTAACATTCTTCCTAAAGTTCCTCTACATTTTGTTTCCAATAGATTATTAATACATAGAAATTTGAGCTATATTTAAAAAAATCTGAAGACAGGTTATTCCAAGCTTCAGTGTGTGAATAGTAGAAGTATGTTGATAGAATAAAACCTCATTTAATAAATTGTTTCCGATGAGAAATCAGTTGTTAATCTCATCGTGGATCTTTTGTATGGGATTAATTGTTTCTCTCTCACTGCTTTCAAAATTGCCTTTGCCTTTTGACGTTTTGAGTATGATGCACGTGATGTTCATTGAGTGTGTCCTCCGCTCACTTCTGGTGAGTACGTCCGGTGAATTTTTCATTTCAGTGATTGTATTTGTCAACTCTCATATTTCTATTTGGTTCTTTTACATAATTTCTATCTCTTTACTGATGATTATTTGTTGAGACATAGTTTTCCTACTTTCTTTTAGTTCCTTAGATGTAGATCTCTTTAGTTCTTTAAATGTATTTACAATCGCTAACTTAAATCTTTGTCAGTAAATTTAGTGTCTGGGCTTCCACGTGGGTGGTTTTTATTAATTGCTTTATTTCCTGTATATGGGCCATGCTTTCTTGTATTTTTGTGTGTCTCATCATTTTTTTGCTGACAACTGGAAATTTTAAATGACATAATGTTGTAGTTATGGAAATCAGGTTCTTCCTCATTTGTTATTTTTTGTTTAATAACTTTATATGGAACTATTTTTGTAACATCTACAGATTTATCATGTGTGGCCACTCAAGCCTCTGCTGGGCCAGCCTGTGGTCATCTGATTATTAGATGGAGGTTTTCTGAGTTTCCCAGAATGAATGAGCCCCAATAGCCTCTGCTTAGAGGTGGGAGGGCGGGCATGGGGAGGCCTTCCCTCAGTACGCAGTCAGGTAGCTCGCAGCCCTGCCTTCACCTTCCTTTCCATTTGTGCAGATCCTCCTGGTTAGTCTCAGTGCAGACCAGGGCCATGTCAGGGCTCTCCTGAGCATGCACCTGGGTCAGGTTGTCCTGTGAATGTATGTTCCCAGGAATAGGTAGGAGCTTTTCTAGTCCTCCTGTGGGCATTTCCCTCCCTAGCTTTTAGTTTTACATTTTGTGATTAGTCCATTGTTTTTGCCTACCTGCTGCTTCCTGCCTCAGACAGCTGTGAGGTTCAGCAATGCCTGTGACTGGTTTTTACAAATTTCCAAGAGAAAAAGGCTCTTTCCACATGGCAAGGTCTGAGTTAGATAAAACAAAAACCAGGTCTGTGTTCTGTGGCTTCCGACCAGGGAGCAGAGCTAACACGCATCAGCGGCTTTGCAATAACGCAACCTTGCAGAAGAATCTTGACACCACTTGGAAGACATCATTAATTAGATTTCAGTTGCCATCTGCCACGCACTCCCTGTCAGAGCCCAGTAAAATGCTAATTCAGACTTGATGACAGAGTGAAAGGAGAAAGCAATACCTTCTTCGTGGCTGTGGCTATTCCATCTTGGTCCTGGGTCGGGGGTGGAGGGTGGCCAGTGGGTCAACAGGGCTGCTGCTTGTCTTGGCATTGAAGAAACAAACAGTCAATATTTCATTTCCTCGAGTTTTATTTGAGATTTTCTCACCTTCAGGGAAGACAGAAACAGACATTATCTTTTCTAGGAGGGTTTTTCCTGTGAAATATTATGTTAACAGTTATTCTCTTTGGTAGAGATGTAAAAGTCATGTTAATTATGTTCAGCTTGAAGTGTATATTTTAGCATAAAATATGCAGTATTTCAAAGATAACTATTTTTTTTCTGATTCATGAGACCTGGCTAGAAGGATGTTTTGATTTTTCATACTTCTAAAATAACTTTCTGAATAAAAGAATGCACCAAGTTACTAATGACAAACCCATCTTATACTCTTCTGGGTTGTAATGGAAATAAACTAAAGTAATTTCAAACTTTTTGCACCATATCTTGGAGGGAGCCAGACCACAGAAAAGGACTGAACTTCTCCATTAGTGAAAAGATGGAATCTGACCACTTCTGGGAAGAACTGTGGACACCGCATCCGTACTCAGCCATACCTATTCTGAAAGGAAGACAGACTTTGTCCGTACAAATATACTTCCCAGGAACTAGAGTTTGGAGAATTCATTTATCCTCTCATTCATTCATTACCTACTGATCCAGTCCCCACTATCTGTCAGCAGTTGCTCCTGCTGTTGAGGATGCAGGCTTCGAGGCCCTTGTTTCGCTGAGTCTGGCGAAAAGATACAACACTGCTAAAAACAGTCACATGCTAGAATGACTGACAGTTTTAAGTGCAATGAAGAAAACACAGTAAGTGAGAGAGCAGAGGGCAACAGGGTTGGATGGTTTGTGGGGGAAAGAGTCTCTCTGATAAGATGACATAGAAGCACCAAGCTGAGAGACAAACCATGGTGTAGCTGGGAAAAAAAAACAGTCAGGTAAACGAACTGGAAGACAAAGGCCCTGTGGGTGGCAGGTGCCTGGAGCACAAAGAAAGTAGTGCAGATTGCGTGAGGTGACACAGAAGAGGAGAGCAAAACTTTCCAGGATGTATGCAATTCAGAATGTGGTTGGAAGGCACTGAAGAATTTTGAGCAGAAAAAGTATAAGAATCTCAGGCTGTTGTGGGCACAGCAGACTGTGAGACAGGTGGTGAGGGAGGTCAAGAATGGAAGTAGGTAGAAGGCCCCTGCAGGGGTCAGGTAAGAGATGATGGGGGTGTGGGCAGGGTGCTGGTGGGGAGGGTGGTGAGCTGCAGTTGGTTTCATATATATATATATAAGGCAGTGTCCATGAGGTTTGCTGGTGAATGAGATTAGGGGTGTGAATTAAGGAAGAGTCAAAGGTGATTATAAGTAAGCTATTTGGTCTGAGCAACCAAAGGAATGAAATGGGACAACCATTTACTGAGAATAGAGAGAAGTAGTTGGCATGCTCTTTGTATATGATGCCTAATAAATCATTCCTTTGCCTTTTTGAATTCCTGCAATTGTGTGTGTGTGCACCTGAGAAAGGGGGGTGGGGAGAGGTTCAGCTGAACAGTACAAATGGGCTGCAGAGAAGTGTGATAAGATTCAAGCCAACACAAAACCTTTTCTAAAAGAAAATGGTGTGGAGTATATCAAGAGAGAATGAGAACAAATGCAAAGAAAGAAAAGAAGATATTAGAAGACTGTGCTTTAGGTAAAGAAAGTTTCAGACTTCCTCCAGGCTACCTCTCCAGTTCGGTGAAAAACAAGTGTTCAAATTCTTGCTTGGACTACGTGACTGTGGATAGTTCCATGGACCTTGAATTGCAGTTTCTTCAGCTATGAAATGGACCCTGATTTGAAGATTACATGATAAGCATAACTTTTCCCTGTCTTATTTTCATTTCCTTTGTATGCTTTACTGAAAGTCTCAGAAAAGGCAAATGGCCATGTATTGATAGTCCAATTTATCTCTAAGCTTTTGAACAAGTAGTTATTGAGAGCCAGTGAATGTAGGGCATGGTGCGGAGGATTGTAGCAGATTCAATGAATATACAAAATTACTTCATCCTCGAGTGATTTGTAATCTAACTATGCAGTTTAGTTAAATGAGAAGTCAGGACAGTATTTGATGATGATGCAAATGTGGATGCTATGAAGAATTGCTTTTTAAAAATCCAGATATTATATGGGTCACAAATTGGGTACTAAGCATTTTGCTGAGTACCTTCAGGGTGTTATGACATTTAATTCTAAGAAACAAAAAAATGAAATCTTGTGAGTTAGATACCAGTCTTGCCTTTAGGTAGAAATTGAGAGGCAGAAGTAGCCCTCATCTGATAGTAAACTTAGTCAAGTTAAATAATTTGGCCAAATTCATGTAGCAAGTGGTAGAACCAGACTTGGAGGCACACAGTGTGGCTTCAGTGACTATGAGCTTTGCTATGGATTGGAGTTGTCAGCCAGTCTCCTAAAAGGGGCAGAGCTTGAGAAGTTTTCTGAAAGATGGGTAGACAAAGGAAGAGCGAAGAAAGGGATGGAATTTCAGACATGGTCCCATCAGCCTTTGAGAGAGTTTGGGGACAGCCAGGAAATCTGGCTTGCTTGTAGCAGTGGGTTCGTGTTCAGCTTGTAGCAGCTGGCACAATAGTAAGAGGTTAAGTTGGTCTGGGGTGGGGGTGCTGAGACCAGTTTGCAGAAGAGACCTTAAGTGCCAGCCGAGGTAGTTCATGCATCTCCTTTAGGCAATGAGAAGCCATTGGAAGAATTTCATTATCATTTTGGAATTACATTACATTGGAAGAGAAATGTTATGAGAACTAGGAGATGGAGCAATGGCGGGGGGAATGGGGACAACTGTAGCTGAAAAACAATAAAAAAGAAGAAATAGGAGATGAGACCGCCAGTGCGGAGGCAATGACCATACTTCAGAAATGAGGTGATCCGTCTTGGGTAGTTTTCCCCTCTTTGAATCTGTGTTTCAGAGAGTAGAAGTGTATAGCTCACGTTCCTGTCTTCCTCTCCTCTTGTCTCTCTCTTTCTCTTTTGTTTTGAAAGTCTTTCTCTAGAATTATGCATTTTTTAAATAATAAAGACACCTTGGATAAAGATCATGTCTCCTGATTTTTTTTTTAAATAAACCAGTGACAGCCCCGAGCCACACAAAATGAAAGAATTTGCCTAAGATCACATGGTAGCAAGTGTGAAAACCAAAACTAGAACTCAATTTGTTTCCTGATTTTCTCTTCAGTGCTGGAAGTGTTTTCACTCTTGTCTTCTCACTTTCTCCAACCAGGATTTCAAGGAAAAGGCACTCCAGAGTTCCCGATGGTTCCATCCCTTCCTTTAGTTAGCATGGGGCTGGAAGTCACTACTGCTTCCAGGGGACAGAGTGAATGTCTCCTCGCCACTGAAAACCCCCATCAGCACCAATGTTTCTCTACAGCTGTGTTCTCAACTGGTTTATATTCTGCACCAGAGAGAAACACCCTGTGGTCCTCGGGAGGAAGCAGTCAGTCCCCCTCTGTGCTGCCTCTGCTGGTTAGCAGGGAAGGGCAGGGTTGTTACTCTCTAGAGATACCTCTTGGCTTGATGAACTCACCAGGATGATATAAATATCTGACCTGCTTTCTGGCCCCTAAGGAAAAATTCCCCTACTATGAAAGAACACTCTGAGGCATAGAAAAGGGGAACAAAAAGAGCTGCGAGTTCTTTTCACTCTGGAAGAGAAATGTGGGGTGTGCCTGAGTCTTAGGGCCCCACAGAAGGACTGTCATGAGTTCCTTTGGGAGATCTCAGCTGCAAGCTCCTTTATCATCAACTCTTCCATTGGGAGAAGAAGATGGAGCTCCCATTGCCGTGTTATAAAAAGGCATTTATTTTTTTCTCATTGTTAATGCTTTTGAGCTTGGAATTTTTTTTTAATCAAAAGTTTCTCTCTGACAAGGAAAGTACAGTGACTTTTAATCCAAAGCAGACCATAGCAGTACACAGGCCTGTAGATGATCAGGAAAAATCAATATCCTATAATTAAATCTGTTGAATTAACAGTAAAAAAAGGAAGTCACAGTTTTAATTTAGATATTGGCTGCCCAGAGAAGAAATACTCAGGTAGCAGTAGAATGGGGAGTTGGCTTTTTGTGTCCCTTGGATAATGATGAATTAGTTGCCTATCACCTGGAGGTCTCGGTGCTGGGTTGGGGCAGAGAATTTAGCAGAATGACATGGGCTTAGTGTTTGCCTTGAGCTGCTTGATGATAATCCCCAGAATGGAAATTTCTCATAGGGCTTGTTCAGAGCTGTGTTATTCAGAATATGAACAGTATCTGACATATAGTAGTTGTGGTAGCAATAAATACTTGGTGAACTAATCAATAGTCTACCTTTTTATACACCACTTCTGTCTTTTGAATACAATTTTATACCTTATACCAACTTGCCAAGTATGAAGGAGAGCATTCATTTTACACACGAGAAACCTGGAGACTAAGATGCCGAAAGACTTCCATGGCTAGTGATGAAGTCATGGCATTAGACTCACGAGCCATCAATTATTAAAATATTAAGCAGTGAAATTCTTTCTTTAGACAAGGTCTGACTCCAAGTTCAATGGGCAGTTCAGAAAGAAGCTAAGACACATGGGTGCGTGTAGCTGTGGGAGGCAGAGACCCCCCATTGTGGAAGGTTTGTTCCCCAGTCCCCACCCCTTGCAGACATTGGGCTGATGTGCTGATATGATGGTGAAGACTTCGGGGCATCTTGTAGTAACTATTGCTTAGTTCGCTCTCGACTCTGAAGCTAATCTCCCTGTGTGTCCTTAAACAGATTAGTTAACATCTCTAAACCTTTAATTCTTTCTTTACCTGAAAATTGGGAATTATAATAACAAAGGATTATTATGTAGGATTATTGTGGAGATTAATGGGGATAACACATATAAGCCATTAGCAAAAGACTGGTACCAAATAAGGACTCCATGAATGAAATCTGTGATGATGATGATGATGATGATGATGATGATGATGATGATAGTGATGATGGTGATGTCGCTGATGTTGATGATGGTGAGGAGGAGGAAGCACAGCTTTTTCATAGTCATCTGTCCTGAAACAAAAAGATAAAAGTGGACCTCATTTCTTTGCCACATGGTGATGGACTCTGTTAATAGTAAATACATATAATAATTACGCATTTTATTTTACATCACAGACATGACAACTGAGGGAAGCATAACCATGGGGAATAATGTGGTTTTCACTTATGTGGTGTCAGAAAGCCTTTGAAATCTAAAAACTGTGGCTTTGCTGTTGATTTTGATTTAATAAACATTTACAAAGGACACGTCATTTAGGCCATCTCAGATTACATTACTGAATGGCACTTTATCAATGTTACTCTGCATTTACTAAACAGTTTCAGTGGGTCAGGTGCTGTTCCAGGCTCTGGGGACTGAGAGATGGGATGAGATGTAGTCTTATCTCCCCGGGGCTGACCGTCTGGTGGGGAGAACTGTGATCATATTGTAAGATCAGTTCTGTGGCAGAAATATCCTCGGGCTACTTTTCTAAAAGAATGAAAACGTCCATATCTCTCAGGTCATTTTCTTTGTCTGAGTTTTTATGTGATGTATTTCTATGGCTAAGCTCATGGGAATATTATTTCCTGGGTTCTTGAATATGGGTAACAGTGTGTCTGTCCCTGTTTGTACCTGAAGATTGGTTTTGCTGGATGCAAAATCTATGTCTAGTTATTTTCTTTCTTTAAATGTCATATTTAATACTTAGAATATCATTATTCTTCTGTCATTGGAAGCATTGCTATCCAAAACAGTTAGTACAATTATTCCTTTTTAAGTCACATACTTTTATTGTCTAGATTCCCAGTGAATTTTTTTCCTTTAAAATCCACAGTTATTACTAGATTATGTCTCAGTGTTGGTTGTTCTGGATCAATATCCTCAGATACATAGCCATTTCAATATGTAGCTTTGAATTGTTTGAATATTTTATGAGTGTTTTCTTAACATAGGTTTTAGCATTTATTTTGATTGTTGTCTTTTTTTTTTTTTAATTAGCATGTTGGAGGTTGTTTGCCTATCCTTAATATTGTCACTTTCTCTTGAGTCCTTTTTATCTCTGTTATTTCCTTAGGATTAAAAAATATTTTTCTTTTCACATTTTTCTCTTGAGTTCTTCCAGCCTGGGTTTTATTAACTAAAGGATAATTTCTTTTTCTAATCATTTTTTGAGTTGTTACATCATTTCTGAATTTTTCTAATTCTTACATATGTTGTTCTTTCATGAATTATAGAATGTTTCCCCTTAAAATTGTAATTTGTAAAAATCTTTTAAGTGTTTATTTTGAAATAATTTATACATCAAAAAGTTGTAATAATTGTAAAAAAGTTACATGTCTCTTTCACTTAGCCTCCCCAGATGCTCATGTGTTACATATCCATAGTAAAATGATCAAAGCCAGGAAATTAAAATTAACACACTGGTGTTAATTACTCTGCAGACATTATTCAGATTTTGCCAGTTGTGCCAATAATGCCATTTTCCCCCAGAATTGCTGCTATGCATTTAGTAGTCATGCCTCCTCAATTTCCTTCAGCCTAAAATAGCTCCTTAGTCTTTTTGTTTGTTTGTTTTGATCTCGATGTGTCTGATGACGTTGGCCTGCTCTTTAGAGAATGTACCTTAATTTGGATTTGTCAAATGCATCTTTGTGGTTGAATTCAGATTTTGTGTTTCTGTCAAGAGCGCCGTAGGTTGTGCCGTGCCCTCCTTGGTTCCCGCACTACTGCTGCCGCCTCTCCAACGGTGCTGTGAACTTGGATGCTCGGTTAAGGTGCTGCCTGCCCTGCTTCTTCCCCACAAAGTTACTGTGTTTCCCTTTGGCATTAGTCAGTATCTTGTGGGGAGATACTCTGAGTAACGTCGATATTTTGTTACCCATTATCCCTTCATCCTCTAATTTTAGCATCCACCGATGGTGGTTTGCAACAATTACTGGGATGTTTGCCAAATGATAACATTTTTATTTTCCTTCACTCCTATATTTTTATTGAATTTACTGGGGTAACATTGGTTAATAAAATTATATAGGTTTTGGGGATACAATTCTATATCACATCATTTGTACATTGTATTGTGTGTTCACCACCCCAAGTCAAGTCTCCTTCCATCACCATTTATCCCCCCCTTTACCCTCTTCCACCTCCCCCCACCCCCCTTCCCTCTGGTCATCACCGTGTTGTTGTCTGTGTCTATGAGGGTTTTTTTTTCTTAATTCCTTCACCTAGACCCCCTCCCCTCTATCCCCTGCCCATGTCCCTCTGACAGCTGTCAGTCTGTTCTCTGTATCTATGAGTCTTGTCTCTGTTCCGTCTATAAGTTTGTTTCATTCATTAGATTCCACAGATGAGAAATCATCAGGTACTTGTCTTTCTCTGACTTGGTTATTTCACCTAGCATAATATTCTCGAGGTCCATCCACTCATTCCATGTTTGCAGGACACTTGGGTTGGTCTCTTCTCTTCCCCTGCCCTTTAGATTATTGACTCTTTGAACATTTTACGTGACAAAAAAATCCTAATACTATGACCCTGGTAATCCTGATTGTTTTGAGCTTTGCAACTGGGCCTTAAGACAAAAGTGCTTTCCTTTTTTCCCCATTCCTCCCTTTGTCCACCCAAGCAATGCTTATGTGGATAGCTCTGGGTGCAGTGTCCACCAGTGGTGCCCCATGCTGTTCTGTCCTGTTCCTGCGGCTTCAGCGCAACTTTGCCTTCATCGACAGCCTCCTCCTGCACCTGTACTGCCTCCTGGGCCCAGGATGTGCACTGAATGGTGAGGCCACTTGCTAAACCTCAAACACACTGCCTGTCTTTAGACTCCTGAGCTGGAGGCACTAACATGTCCAAGCCTCTCGCATCCTTGATTCAGTCAGATGGCCTCCCTGTCTCCATTTCCCAGTCACAGATGAATGGGAGATTTTTGAATCATTTTATTGTCCAACCACAGCTTCATGGATTCTCTTTTAGGAAGTGACTATTTCATAATTTCAGCTGAGATGCTTTTGTTTGGTCATGAATTGATCATAAAGGAATGTGTTCCACCAACAACTGCAGGTTTAGTGCTTAGAGACTTTTTAGACATGTTCTGCCAATGCCTAAAAAGAACTGCAGATAGTATAATGTGTAGTGGCAAAGTGATCAGAGGTCAAACTAGGGAGTGTGTGAGGCGGGGGGAAGGTGCACGTCCCCTCTGAAACATTCAGTGTCAATGGGAGACAGTGAGGCTCAATTCTGCTCAGGAATCCTCCCTTTGAAACACCTCTTAGAATTTGGGACCTAGCATTAGGGGGACTAACTGTCTCAGTTTGCTAGGGACTGGGGGTTTCTTGGAATGTAAGCATTTCAAGGCTAAAATCGCAACATTGCTGTACAGACTGGGTAATTGGTCCTGTAGAGCTGGCACACATCATGCATATAAGCTTTGTCCTGAAGTAGACTGTAGTTAAACTAAAGCTTTTTTTTTATTTTTAAACGATGACTAGTTACATCAACTGACGTCACCTACAAAAACCATAAAGAAGTGCATTCCACCTCCCCCCCTCGTAAGTTTGCAGTTTTCAGTGGGAAAAAATAGCAATACTTACCATTTTATTTTTTGTAAGCAAAGCAGGACTTCAAACTATTTGAAGGATGACCTCTTTTTCAGAAATTAGAGGCACTGCATTCATTGCCAGCCAGTCGTGTTTGTCCATCTGCTAATTCTCTTCACGTGGAGGGAGCAGCTGCCATTTCAGAAATGCCACAGCAGATAACAAGATGCAGTGCATTTTCTCTTCTGATGCTTGAAACAAATCCCTGGGAAGAGTGGCAGCATTTCCTTCGACTGCATGCATCTCTGATATTATTTACACAAAACGGCAAATGGGTTTGGGGATTGGAAGCAAATGAATTCGCTTTAAAAGGAAAAGCACTGGAGGTCAGTGCAGTGTCCATTATAGTAATCTGCAATTCCAAAGACAGAGGGACTGGTGGAATGCATGGGCACATGCTCTGAGAACACCGGCCCCACATCGGGCCCTGAATGCCAGCACCAACGTCTGAGATTCCCCAGTCTACACGGCCTCCGTGCCAGAGGGCTGCAGACCAAACACAGTTCACCGCAAACTAACAGCTCCCCTAAGTCTCACATCGGCCCAGGAGCCCTCCAGATTCAGCTATTTAGATTATCTCAGATTCCATCCTTCCCTTTGCACTGTTTAACAGCCTGAAATCCACTCAACAATTTGTATTGGTTTCTTCCTTTGCAATGTTTGAGATGATTTGTTTTCCCACTCTGTGGTCCCATTGCTCCACCCTTCACTGTCCTCAAGTCAAGTGGTACTTAAAACTGACCATGGCCTTTTGTCTGGGTCCCTAGTCAGGATTCCTCTCCCTTACAGTCAGCCTGCACATAGCACCATGGTTACTCCTCATAAGGAAAAGAATTAGGGTAAAATAAGGACCAATGAACATCGTCCAAGCAGTGCTCTGTGTCCCTGAGCATTATGGGTGTGCATGGGGGTGTGGATACAGATGCTGCCGGGATGCACAGGTGATACAGGTGTGGGTGTGACATGGGTGTGGACACAGGCAGAAGTAGGGCATTGTAGGTATTTCTGCATGGAGAGATCTGAAGGGTCCTTTCCTTTCATCTTCACAATGATCCTGGAAGGCAGGTGAAGCAAACCTCTATTTTTTCACCTATGAGTATATTAACTATCAAAGAGTCCCCACATCCCTGGCCCGGTGCTCAGCTGATTGAAGCATCATCCAAGAGGTTGTGAGTTCTATTCCCAGTCAGGGCACATTCCTGGGTTGTGGGTTTGATCCCTGGTCAGGGCATCTATGTGAAACATGTCGATATTTCTCTGTCTCTGTCTCTCTCTTCCCCTTCCTCTCTTTCCAAAATCAATAAACACATCCTACAGTGAGGATTGAAAAAAAAAAAAAAAAAAAGAATCCTCACCTCCCCATCCCTAATGACAGAACTTTAGATCCTTTTTACCAAAACTTGAGCTTATTCTGATCGCAGCACAAACCTTTGTTTTAATTTTGGGGCCTTGTGATCCAGGATGGTGTTCCTGCTGTGTGGACACTTCCCTGACCTTGTTTCCCAGGGAGCTTGGGGAGAGAGGAGGCCAGCACGTGGACCTGCCCACCCCGGACACGTGCAAGGCCTGCATTCTTGTTGGCACCTGCATGTGCTTCTAAGGGTTCTAAGGGTCCTCAAAGGATTTCATCACTTTCGTTCGATGTTACAAAGAAAAAACCCATCCCCAGTGTTGGTGCAAATCTAGTCAAGGCTAGGGGAAACAGAGCATTTTAAAGAGAGTCAGGAGGCGCTCAGAGGCTGTGCCTGAGAGTACCTGGATTTGAGAAAAGAAATTGTTGAAACACAGTGGTTACATTCAGGAGCAGGTCTGGGATGCCTGTGTCTTCCTGCACCTGTCTGCATTCAGGGTCTGCATCAAATTTTGCCGCATTCTCCGCTGCCTGGTGGACCAGATACTCCCTGTTTCTGATGTCACTGATGATAAAATGAGGAAGAGGGGGTAAAACAAGGAAAGAGCAGGGAAAAAAGTCAGACAGGAAGGTGCACAAAGCCCTACCATTTTCTCAAGTCAAAATATTTTAATGGTGTCATCATCATCCATGATTAATCTAAAGATTTTTCCATTTATAGAGCTGACAAGCAGCAGGAAACTAATATTTAAAGATAATTCCAGAAACATGAAGATGAAAAAGGTGGTAAAAGGAGGAGGAAGCTGAACTTTTTTTTCTTCCACCTCCAAGAGTTATTGAAAAGGGTATTTAAAAAAAGGAAATGTATCTGATTCTAGATATAAATGCTAATGCAGTTATTTATTCCAGACTATGTACTGAATACCAGCCCTGACACATTCAGTGTCCAAGGGTTTTGATGGTAACAAAGAACTGTCCCTGTCTCTAGGAAGCTCATGGCTGAATAGGGAAGACAAGAGTTGCAAAAATAGCCCTGGCTGCTGTGGCTCAGTGGAGTGAGTGCCAGCCTGCAAACCAAAGGGTTGCTGGTTTGATTCCCAGTCAGGGTGCATGCCTGGGTTGCTGGCCAGGTCACCAGTGGGGGGCATGCAAGAGGCAACTGACTGGAGTATCTCTCACACATCCATGTTTCTCTCCCTCTTTCTCCCTCCCTTACCCTCTCTAAATAAATAAAATCTTTTTAAAAAAGGAGTTCTTGCAAAGATGGATAGATAGATGATAAAAAGATATCTCGATAGAGAGGTAAACCATTTACGGTGGTTTTATAAGAACTCTGAGGGAACCTCAGGATGCTTTTGCAGCATCCAGAGCACAATGCGAAGTCTCTCTGCAGAGCTGACACGGTGGGAATGGATGGAGCCCAGGGCAGTCCCGAGACAGCAGACACGGTCGCTCAGAGGGAACTCTGAGCAATGCGCTGGGGCTGGATTGTGGACAGACCAGGTGGCAGGAAGTGGGGCAGGACTAGAAGGCGCAGAGGCTCCGCAGCTCTTCCCAATCTATTGCATCCTGCTCATCTGCCCTGGTGAGTCAAGGACATCTTAGCGGGACTGTCAGGAGCCTGCCCCCAGCGTGGGCTGTACAGGTGAACCTGGTGATCGTGGGCTCTTGGGGTGACCTTCCCTGTGGCTCAGCACCTCTGTTTCCTTCCCTCCAAATTGCAGCCAGTGCTGCCACTGACCAGCTATGTCACCTCTGTGAAACAACTTGCTGCTTTTGATGATGAGCATCTGTTTCCCAAATGAGGGAATGGATGATTTTGAGCTTATTTCTAGCACTATATTCCATGATACTCTGGTTCTCTGGGTAAATGCCAGCCTTTCTGGGTCCTCTGTGAGGACGAGGGCAAGCAGCGTGATAGGAGAAAGAGCCTTCTACCTTTTAGAGGCAAACAGACCTGGAGGTAAACCTTAGCTCTTAGAGATATGATCTTGGGCCTTCTAGTCAGTTGTTTTTTAGCTGCAGTCTCTTCCTGGGGTGTAGGAATACCCACTTGGTGGGGTTATAGGTCCTGCTGGAAATATCTTGTCTCACCCACCCAGTGTAATAGATTGAGCTCTGTTTGTAGAATTGAAGGTCCTGGAGTCTAGAGACATTTACAAAACATGTTCTCTGTGCATCTACAGAGTGAGGAACTCCATTTCCCAAACCTCATCTTAACACTTTGGTAGCCCAGTGCCAAGTTAAATAAGGTTTCCCATTCTTTGGGGGCTGTGAGAGTAATCATACCTCTGTGGAAGTTTAGAGGGCAGATCTGTAGTTTTCAGGACACCTTCAGTTGAAGCCACCTGGGCAGATGTCAGAGGGAAGTTGGCTTCGTTGGTTTAAGTGGGTGTCTTGTTGGTATTAATTTTCCCAAGTTATTCTCTTCTAAGTGAGTGCTTATTTGCTTGTCATTTGTCCCTGCAGTCACAGGTGCTCGCTGCGAGGTGAGGACTTGAACAGGCAGTGGCTCGCACCCAGTGCTCAGTGCCAGCCCACCATTTACCACACCAAAGGCCTTCTCTACTACCTGAACAGCATCGGCCACAGTCCTACGGTAAGTCCCTTCCTTCTGCCTCCACATTCTTGGCTGGTTCCTTCCACCTTCCAGGAGGCGGAATACTTTTGTTAAGGCCAGAAAACCAGCCATAAGCCAAAGACCTGTGTGTGACCAGCTCTGATGAGGGCTAGACTCATGTCTGAGGGCTGCCATAAAACAGCGCCACAAATGGGGTGTGGGGGGTCTTCAAAGGACAGAAATGTATCCTCTCACATTTCCGAAGGCTTGGAGTCTAAAATTAAGGTGTCACAGGCCATGATCTCCCTGAAGGCTCCAGGGAAGAATACTTTGTTGTCTCTTCCCCCTGTGTGTGTCTGTGTGCAAATGTTCCTCTTTTTAGAGGGACAGAAGTCACTAGGCTCATGCCCGCTCTAATTCAGGACATGCACGAAGACCATATTTCCAAATAAGGTCCCTTTCACAATCACTGAGAATTAGAGCTTCAGCAGTTTTGCAGGGTAGGGACATGCTGTAACCCACAACAATGATGGCCCATTGATTCAAGTCTCATCAGTGAGGCTTCTGGTCTAGAGGGCAAAGTAGGTGAATGCTGTGCGCACTTGCCTCCTTTCACACCTGCATCACAATTACAACTCGACCACAGAACAGCCAGCATGGAGGACCTCCTGTGGTCTAGCTGAACAGAAGTCTTCTAACTAGGAATTTATAGGAGACACATCAGGCCTGGCAGGAGGGGCGGAGACACGGAACAGACTGGTCCCACACCCATGTGTGTTGACTGAAACATCAGGAGGGATGTCTTACTAAAATCTGAAGATGGTTCTGGCAATATCCCAGGCATATTTCACATATTAGTTTTTCACCCAAACCTATAGCAACTAAGCAATAGGTGAAGAAAAGACTATTCGAAACTAGAGACTTAGGCTCACAATAAGAAAAAAGGCGATGGTAGCCAAATGATGGTATTGAAACAATCATTTATTGACTAAAAACTATGTATATCTGTCTGCAAAATTGTGGAGGCTCCTAGGACCAAATTTTCAGTGCAAAGGAACTTGAAGTAATGTGGACTAGCTCACAGGTGAGCCAAAGCAGTCACCGCTACCATTAACCACCTGTTGATCCTATGTTACATGGCATTTCAGTGAGTATCTACTGAAACAGTGGATCAATATCTAATACAGGATGTTATTTAAATCTCAGAATGATTCAGAGGTCAAGTGATTTCCCTGCAGTTAGGAGTCAGAGCTGACCGGTTTTTCTCTCCTGCAGCCCTGTCTTCCTCCAGCACTGCTCTCTGGTGAGGTGTGTCGGAGAGTCCCCAAGACTCTCCTCAGGTCCAGGGACTCCCTAGAAAGGGTCACAGAACTCAGAATAGCGCGATGCTCCCAATTAATTAGCTACTGCCATTTATTTCAGTGACAGGGTGCAAATTAAAGTCAGGGGAGGTGACAGGCACCCATGTCTCCAGGTGTTTGCTCCCAGCGCATCATGTGGACAGTGCTTAGCTCTCCACAGTGATGTGTGATGATGTGTGATGACGTGTGGAGTGGGGCCAGTCTGGGAAGCCCGCTGAGAGGAGCATCGGTATCCAGGATTTTTATTGGGGGTGAATTTGTAGACACCCCACATGGCTCATCTTGTTTACTCAGGCTCCAGCCCCTTCAGGGGTCAAACGGACACTCTGTGGCCCAAGACCTCCACCATAAATCACAGGCCAATGTCAACCATGTGTCACGGCCCAAGGCCCCAGGTAAAGATGCTCTCATCCAGTGGAATAGTTGGAGGATGTCAAGGTCCTCTCTGGGGAACCAGACCTGTCTTTGGAATTCACAGTGTTTGAACACTTCAGACTTGTCCAGGCAGCTGTGCATTGTGTAGAGAGCAAAGCGCATCCTTTTCCCTGAAGAATCCTCATTCTGCACTTGGTCAGAGTGTAACCCCTCACCCTCCCATCCAAGAGGTATGGTAGGCCATGTTGTCTGCCCTCCAGAAGCAAGTTCATGGCCCACAGAGCAGAGCCCCAGTCTCACGGTCATGGCTTGGAGAGTGTGTGCTCTCTGAGGAGGAAGCCTTAGCCTCTGGAAGAAGAGAGAGATTCATGGGGAAAGAGGTCCCTCCCACACACTTATTTAAACACACACTCAGCTCATCGCAAACAGGATTCTTCTTTGCTCTGACAGCCTCTCATTGAAGAGCAGAACATTTATTTTCAAGTGTGACAGGTGAAACTCTTGTTAAAAATAGAAATAAACATGAATTAACTGTAAACATGGCAGCCACAGACTTGTTTCCTGCTGGGGCCATCTGACAGGTGGGCAAGAAACAGCTGAGCACGAAATGCTATTCGCAATGTTGCAGATTCTCTGTTGGGCTCAGTATCACCGCTCCATTAATAACGAGGCTGTGCTTAACCAGCTGCCTGCTGACAGCAGAGCCCTGCCACTCATTCCATACTCAGGCTCGTTCTGTTCTGGGAAGGTTTCCGCTGTGCCAGGATTGACCCTCGGGCTACATGGTTGCAGGTGAACTGTGATTCTGCCTAGCCTCTGACACTTAGGAAAATATCTCCTGAAGCAGTGGGAAGCCATTTCTGGTAGCTTGGAGGTTCTACCTGTTCAAGGTGGGACTCAGGCATTTGTCTGTGGATAAAATGATATAAACTCCGGGGCCAATGGGCATGTGAGAGAGAGTTGACAGACCAGACAATAAGCAGTACAGCAGTATTGACGTATTCTTTTCTTCATCCATCTGACTGACCATTCATCCACCCATCTATCCACCCACCCACCCACCCATCCATCCATCCATCCATCCATCCACCCACCCACCTATCCATCTATCCACTCACCCTCTGGACAGGCACCCATCTGTCCACTCATTTACACCATGTGTGTGTAATCATTGTGCTAGGTTCTGGGGATGCAGATCCAGTTTTTAACTTTAAACAGCTTGTCCTTTTCTTTGAGGAGTCCGTAGTTTACTTTGGTAAGAAAGTGGAGTCATGTCTGCAAAGAAACCAATGAGTACAAATGTTAAAAACTGTAACAAAGACTCGTATGAGTTGTTGAGTCATTTTCCCTGAAGCTTATGGAAAATCTAGAGACTGGAGGTGCCATTTGAGCTGGACTTGGAGGCTGAATAAGAGTTCTGCTTGGCTTCTGTTACGTGGGCTGAGAGGTTTACTTTGCTCGGAGGGTCTGCAGGTGTGGCCCGGATCTTTTGATCTCCCACCTTGTGAAACTAGAGTTCTGGCAAGTTTTCTATGCTCAGGGTCACTGGATAGGAGAAACGAAAGGGAGCTTGTCATTAGCTGGTAGGAGAGACTCATCCGATATTGCACTGACCCGATGGTCCCTTTCCTGTTCTCTTTGAACGCCAATTTTGTCTTTTTTGTTTGTGAGAGGCTCAGGAAACCTACTCCAGATGTTGGATCCAGAAGCCCAGACACATAGTCAAGATTGATATATTTGTACATTGGAACACTAGCAAACAATAAAAATTAAAATGACACCACCAACAGTAAGTGCCAGTATACTCAACAGCATGGATGGGTTTCAGAACCATGTTGAGTAAGTGTGCTAGGCACTAAAGAGGATAAACTCCACATGTAAAGTTCCAGATCAGGAAATCTGTGAAGACAGAAATTCAGAACAGTGTTTGCCTCTAGAAGAGAATAAGTAACTGGGGCCAGGATGGAGCTTTCCAGGTCAGTGGAAATGTTGTTCTAGATTTTGATCGAAGAGGCAGTTACACCAAAACTCATTGATCTGTGCATGCAAGATCTGTGCATTTCACCAAAGCTGCATACTTACCTAAATGTGGAGAACTAAATATCAATAAATTAAAGCAAAGTCACTGAGCTTTGAACAGTAACTAGGAGACAAAGTGGGGACGGGTGTCCCAAATGAGGCAGACCTCACAGACATGCAGTTTAATTTAAGCCCAAGGAGACATCTTTTGTAGAATAGACTAGAAAGGCTGCCAGATAAGATCTATCTGGGTCCAGCCAGAGAAAAGGCAGGCAAGCAGAGAAGCCCAGAGAGGCAGACAGGCTTAACAATTAGCTAGGAGGAAGCACTGAATAGGCTACACTTGGTGGGCAAGGAGGGCCAGGAGGCAGGCGGCCGGAGGGCCCATCAGGCACAGCCTGGGGGCTGGGAGGAAGCTCTAAGGGTCCCGGGAAGCAGGGCCAACAGCCTCTTTCTGAGCTGCTGTGCTGCAGCCGGCCTTGGCCTCTGTGCCACTGCCAAGCATCTGGGCTTCAGAATCAGGACAGGCGTGGGTCCCTATCCCCTCGGCCCTCGCTCTGTGAGAGTGTGCTGGGAAAGGAAGGCTCTCAGAAGAGCTCAGTGATTTCTGTTTCCAAGGCACCCAACCGGGCCGCTTTCCGCCAAGGCACAGGGTGGGCAGATTTTGGGTTTGTCTTTCTTTGGGGCCAAATGGAACAGAATTTTAAGCTACGTAAATGATTTCCCTGGTCTTCTTTTGTCCCTCTGGCAAAAAGGTTTTAGTTAATCAACTTCTTTTCAAAGAGGTACAAATGGAAGGGGCAGAAGGGATGACATGTCCCCTCCTAGAGCCTAACCTCCAAGGTTTTCATACGCAGCATTTATTTTATCTATACCTTATTTTTCTTCTCTCTCTCTTTTTAAATCTTCACTCAAGGACGTGTTCATTTGATTCCTGATTGGGAATCAAACCCACAACCTAGGCGTGTGCCCTGACTGAGAGTCAAGCCCACAATCCTTTGGCGTATGAGACAATACTCCACCAACTGAGCCCCCCAGCCAGGGTTGCATGGGTACTTGCAGTGTAATTGAAATATTTTGGGAAGAAGGATGTCATAATACATAACACCAGGAGGACAGAAAATCTTCTCTGGTATTTCCTAACATAATAGAGGTTCCCACTGTGGTTAGTCATGCATTAAACTCCACCGAGTTTAATGTGAACATTTTCACTCCAGTTAGCCATTGGAAGGGGTCAAAATTTCTTTGTAAGCAAAGGCTGTCTCTCTAAGGCCATGTTGGAACTTTGGCCCACAATGGCCCAATGTAAGTGGAAGTCTCTCATGTTAGGAAAGGGGGCAGAGCACATACTCCCCTTTCAGGGAGTTACAGGAATTCATTCTGCAGCTGTGCTGTGGCTAGCCTCAGCCGTGACTGGGAAATGAGTCACATGAACAGGGCTCTCAGAGAATAATTGAACATGCTGCTGATACCATTCCCTTCACAGAGATGCTTATTTGCTCCACTCGGGAGCTTGGGCTGAATGCTGGCTGCAAAATATTGTACATAAGCTGGAATCTCCAGGGCTTTCGTGAGCCTTGGTTGGTATAATTGGAAGTGTTGCTGTTTTGGGTTTCCAGCACATGCCCCAGAATGGGCCTCTTCCCAGCTCCAGTCTCGCCTTCACTTTCCTGTGGCAGTGGTATAAATAATGCAGAGGTCTCACTGCTGAGAAGCAGGAACGAGATCCAGATGTCAGGAATGGAAGACACGGCAGCTTCAGGCTGGAAAGCTGAGCTATAAACATAGGAATGGGTCAGCCATGAGGATCAGAACTGGCCAGGGGAGGTGTGTTTGAGACTGAGGGAGGTAACCCCATGTACAAGGGGCCCAATTAATTTACAGAGGAACTGAAATGAGACCCAGGAATGGAGGGGAAAGGAGGGGAAGGCATGTGAGGAGCATAGTAATGTGGCTGTGAACAGCCTTTTTGCTGAGCAAGAAGGGATGGAAACACACGTTTGCGTGAATTAAATTAACCTTGGATTTGGCTCAGACAAGGATTCTCTGGAAAAGGTACTAGGGAGATGCGAAGAGCCTGATTTCAGTCCCACACAATTCACTGAGGAAGAAATAGACACGAGAATCCATGTAGCCCAGGGTGAACAAGACCAAGTGGAACCACTCCAGCTCCAAGAACGCAACACTTAAACAAGACTTAAATCTGCATCTCTTCCCATGTTCCTTGCCTTGGGGAAAAGCATCATCATATTGTCCATTCACTTGATCTGGAAATCCAGGCATTATATGTAACCTCTTCCTCCTTGAGCCCCTAAATCTATTTAGTCTCCAACTCTTAGAGATTTTGCTTCCTTACTCCCTCACGGAACATCTGTTCTCTTTATATTTACATCTGCTGCCTTAAGCAAGGTCCTGGTCCTCTCTCATGCCTGGTCTCAGGCCCTTCAATCCATTGTCACCACCCCCATTCCCCTGTTCCCCGGTCACATTGCTTCTGCTTGCTTGAACAGTTCAATGGCTCCTTCACCACCTTCAGGAAAAGGTCCAGACACCCTAGTGCATTGATGGTCTGCCCGCTGCTCATTGCCCACTTCTGTAGGTACCTGAGTAAGATTCATGCTCCTTTCACTTGACTGTCATGCTGAGTGGTTGCAACCCTCCAACCCAGAGCCATCTCTTCCTTGTTTTCCACGTCCTCAGATTGCTCTCACTGAGCAGCACTTGGGATGACCCCCCAGGGAGTGCTGGGACCACCACGTCCCAGGCCTTCAAGTTGCCCCTTCCATGGAGCAAACTGTGAATAAAGCCCTCAGACTCCTGCATCCTGCTCTTACCAATATCCTGGAGAGCCCTCAACTTACCTCCACCTCCACTCTTCTCTCAGCACGTAAATGATTTCTTCTTGACTTGGGAGCAATCCCAACTAAACAGCTCCTGAAAGAAGCAAATAGAAATGCCAGACATTTCAAAACAAGGATTCTGGATTAGCGCAAACTGGGACTGAGATATGTACTTCAATGTTTGGGTAAGCCTGTGCTAGTGACTTATTTTATCTGAAATTCCATTTTCTCGGCTACCAAATGGGGATAAGTATAGCAACTACTTCATTATGAGATCATCTGTAGACACTTTTTAGCACAGTATCTGAAGTATCTTCAGTAAAGTAACTATTGTTGCCATTGTTATTAAGGTTGATACTATGTTGTATTAAAGTTTTAATTTTTCCTGCCAAACAGCAGGGAGACAACAAATATTTGTTCAACCAATTCATGAATAAGCAACAGAAGATCATTGGTTATAACCTGTGGCTATTGAAGTGCCTTCACTGGGCTCACTTTATACTTACCTGGCACAAAATTTCACGGAAAGGAAATTTGTGTTACATCTTCCAGCAGGAAAGAAAAAGCTTTGTCAACTGAAATAACTTGATAATTTATTTGTCTTGTAATTGCCTCCTACAATTCAGAGGAACACATGTTTTATATAATTAACAGGCATTTATTTTTCGGGATGTCATTTGAGCAACAAGCAGAACAATGCCTCACCCCCTGTATTTTGAATCCTCAGAGGCCACTGGAACTGCCTGGGCAAAGCCACGATCATTCTCGCAGGTGACTAGGTCTGTAATTTGTCATTCACCTCAGCTTTCAGAGTATGTAAGGATCAGGAAAAAATAAAATAAAACTCTTTTTTTCCCATTTGAGTTCAGCATTCAAGGAGCACCTGTCACTACACTGGTGTAGCTTCTGGCTTTATTGAGAAATCTATTGCTAAGACACAGCCTTAATTTGTTTGCACACTTTTCCTATGAATGGTAGTTGTTAAATTCACCAAGAGCAACAGAGGCAGGTGGGTGGAGACTTCATGATGGTAGAGGATTAATCCTCAAGCATTTCCTTGGTTCCTCTAGACTAGAGGCTTTTAGAGCACAGTCCTGGGACCAGGGACCTCCTCACCCCTGGGGATTGTTAGAAGTTCACATTCCCGGGCCTAACCCACACTTAATCCAATTCACAGAATTCAGGAGAGTAGCTCACCATCCATAATTTAACAAGTCCTCCAACTTACTCTGTCAACTTACTCTGACAGGTGATCGCATGTGAGACCCACTGATCTAGACTCCAGATCAGAAGAATGATTCTCAGCCCTGGCCATACGTTAGAGTCACCTGGAAAATGGGTTAAAATCCCACAGTCCTGGCATGACAGCAGACCAATTAAATCAAAATCTCCAGAGGTGGGTCCCAGGCATGGATATTTTTAAGGTCTCCTTGGGACGTTCTAGCGTGCAGACAGATGGAATCACAGTGGCCTGGGGGTGTATTTATTGGAAAGAACAGAATCCCACTCAAGCAACCCAAGTAGTAAGATGCAGAGTTTTGAAGGAAGGAAGTCCAGAAGGCCTTACAGAAACTGCAAAGTGCCAAAACCCCATACAGTCCTTTCTGTCTCTTTTCTTCCTCTTTCCATAGCTGTATTTCCTGTTTTCTGCTTTTTCTCTGCGCATTTGCTGAACGACCCCACCCTTTACAGAACATCTCGTTCTGCTTGTTTACTGTGTCCGCACTTCCATTATTTGTCTTCTGTGTGGTTTGACTCATCACTGGACCAACTCCCTCCTCCCAACTCCACACACTGTTTCAGCTCCAACACCCACAGCTCAGTGGTCATGGGAAGCTGGGGAGACATTTTCTCATACGATTTTGACTTAAAACTATGACTTAAGAATACCACATAAAATAAACTATGTTCATTTTTTTTTTACTGAAGAGAAAATATGCTTGATAAATGCTTTCCTGCTCATGAAGAATTTACAATGTAATTAAAAAATTCCCCTGAATATAATAGTAGTTCACTACTAATGACGGTTAAGGGAAGGGGGGAGCGAGGTAAGCGGAGTGAACCATTTCGAGTCTGTTAGTCCTTGAAACCCTCATCTCACAGATATTTGTCTGTCCAAACACTGACCTGCTCCCTTCTGCTCAAGTCAGTGTTCCTGTCTGCAAGCACTGTGATTCCAGAAACCGGCCCTGACGTCCATGAGGCCTTCCTGCTCCTGTTCGTCTCCCAGTGGAGCAGCAGGGCTTGCCGGCTCCAGTTTGCCCTCAAAGACTTGGTCTTTGCCTTCTCCTGTTCTGCCCGGGCAGACCTTCCACACATTTGTCCTTTCATTTTCCCCTTACGTTTTTTTTTTTTTTTTATGACTCTCCGCATGCACCCAGGTTGTCCTGGGCTCCATGCCTGCTGCCAGCAGCTTTCTGGTTAATGAAGGAGCTGCAGGACTTTATCAAATGCCAGAAAGTAGGCCCTGCCTCATCTAAGTCTGACAGCTCTACCAACAGCATCTCGGAGGGCGATTCAACTGGCTTCTGCTGAGAAGGTTCCAGAAACGAAACTGCTTTAAAGTGTGGCACAGCGTTGCAAGACAGCAATGACCATAGAAAGTTATTTCTTGCTGGTAATAGATATTCAACAACTATTGAATTTAATACGGAGCTGGAATCGATGTCCCTCTTATCCCTTTTCTTGGTCTTCCTCTGCTCTTTGAGATGGTAGCAAATACATTTACACGGTCCAAATGGCAAGAATTTGGAAATTTAGAGGGAATGCTGTGAGGATCCCTGGAGCCTTCTTTTTTCTAGGCTACACATCTCCAGGGTCATCAGGTATCATGAGCTGTTCTTGGTTTACAGGTATTCTTACTTCTCTTGGCTTTCTGGCTCCTCCATACTATGGTGTCCTGGTTTGTTCTTCAGTGTCACACTCATGAATGGAAAGCACTATGTTAGATATAAATGGACTGGTGTGAGGTACATTGGACTGATTGTTCTCTTAATATATATGCCCTTTACTTCTGCAGAGGCAATTTATGATTGGATTAATCAGATTAATTTTTGACGTCTGTGGCCACTGACTCATTCTGAACAGACCGCCTTCAAAAACCTTCAGCTCTCTCATTCCAAACCTACTTCTCGGTTACACGTCTCAGTCCTTCCCCATGCCCCTCCTTGAACCTAACTGGAAGACATTAGCTTACTCCCACTCAAGTGTTTCTATTCCTGCTCATTCTGTTCCTTTTGCTGCTTCTAATTTCCTCTCCAGCAGGTTTACTCTGCTCCCACTGGTCCTTAGTTCTGTGCAGTCAGTACCTTTGACAAGCACCTTTGCCCTTCACTTAACACGCAAAGGCTGTACTGGGAGAGACTGAGGAACAAATGTGAGGAAATATCTCATTAAAATACTGGGACCTCACTCTCTGTGAAGCACACAAATGCGTCATAGTGTATGTTTGTTTCACATACGCAGTCACTGCCGCACAGGTCGACAAAGTCTTGGGAACTGAACCAGCCATGTGATCCCCAACCACATTATGAAAAAGAATACTATTGGCTGCCCAGAGACACCAGGCAATACTACCCCCCAATACATAAATGTGCCCCTAATAACTGTCACCATATTCGTTTTGCCTTGTTTTGAACATCATATAGAGGAAATCATGTAAATGTAGTCTCTTCTGTCTAGCTTGCGCTTTCAGTTAGAGTGCTGGAGAGTGTTCTGTTGAATTGCGATGCCACAGCTAACTGATCCATCCTACTGTTTACAGTCTTAGCCTAATAACAGTGGAGCTTCTAGGTACATTCTTGACATCTTCTGGGACCATTTCTGTTGGAAGGGTTCTAGAGAATGCAAACATTCAGCTCTGAAGACACTCCCAATTTGTTCTCCAGAGAAGTGGTATAAGCTGATAGTCCCACAAGCTGGGTCCAGGAGCTCCCCTTGCTGCCCATCTTGGTCAGCATTTGGCGCTGTCTGTGTCTGTGGTTTCATCAGTCCTGGGAGAGGCAGTGGCAGTACATCGTAGTGTTTAAATTATATTTCCTTGATGTTAATGAGGTCGAGTTGTCTATTTTCATTTGCCTGATAGCCATTTGTACATTCTCTTTTGTAAAATGTTGATTCCAGTTCTTTTGCCTATTTAAAAATTGGGTCACCTCTCTCTTCTGCACTGATGTGTATAGAAAAATGGGATTGGGTCGTGAGTTTGATCATGTTCTTGGGATCAGCACTGGCCACTGGTGAATGGGGTGCTGGTAATGCATACCATGCAATGACATCACAATTAATTAAGCAGCCATCCATGGCTGATTTTAATGAAGTGTCAACTCAGCAAGTGCCTCGGGCACCCAGTGGCTACTACAACTGATCATTATGGCAGTAATGAGGACTATAAGCCCTTAGATTTTTGGATTCATTTGAGTGGTTACAGAAAGAAAATGGCAAGATTAGCTTTCCTTAAACTTTCAACTCAATGTGTTGTTTGAGAATGAAAGAACGTCCACGATGGCCATAAAATAATATCCGATTTTCTATAATCATAGGGCCTGGTATCACTGAGCATCAATTAAACTGACAATCGCAGGGTCTCACAGGAATGTTAGGAACTGACTTACAAATATCGAGATCTGGAACTTGGAATGGGGGTGTGTGATCATGCATAAATGGAACTGACAATCTGCAACCCTGAGTCATTGGAGCCTCACTTAGCAGTGACACACTGTCTGGGGGCACCGGTCCTCCTCTGCTTAAACGCCCTGTGACAAACTCACTTGGGCAAATGCCTTGAAAGAGGAAGCTTTTTTTTTTTTTTTTTTAGATTTATCAGAACTATGCTACTTGCCCCCAGATCTCATAAGTAGGATCAAAGATAAGTGTGACCCTAGAAGATAGGTATACACTCTGACTCAGCAGGAAGTAGCTTGCACACCAAAGAAATTACAAGACTTTGCTAATATATATCATCAGAACCCAAGCAATGTGTGTGGGAATGAGTTCTAGGCATGTTAAACTGTCAGTAAGAGCAGAACATAACACTAGACTTGGCTGGCTTCATTAATAAGGGTAAACATTCTAAAGATTTTAAATGCATATTTCCTATGGACTTTTAAAATTATATAAAATGCTCATTAAAAAAAAAAAAAAGCTTTTGACCCACCCTGACAGGTGTGGCTCAGTGGGTTGGGCATCATCCTGCAAAGTGAAAGGTCTCACAAAGTGAAAGTTCCTAGTCAGGGCACATGCCTGGGTGGCAGGTTTGGTCCCAGGTTGGGGTGCGTACAAGAGGTGCCCAATCGATGTGTCTCTGTTGTTTCGATGTTTTTCATTTTCTCTCTCTCTCTCTCAAAGTAAATAAATAAAATCTTTTTTAAAAAAGCTTTTGTTTCTATTTCCTCTTCTAGTTTTAACCCTGTGTCTTCTCCTGCCACAAGTGTATATCCTCATATCCTGTTCAGTCCTAAACCCCTTCTGATCTAACCTTTTCCCCAATAATGTGACCAACACAACTCTTACTCAAATCACGAATGATGCCACTGTGGTTGATTCTGCTTGGTGAACAGTATCTACCTGAGAAAGGTGACATTTTAAACTCCCAGGAAATCAATAGATGGGACTTGGATTGACCGTTTTCTTTGTTTGGCCTTTGTAGGTCTTTTGTGACTTCCACGGCCACTCCCAAAAGAAGAACGTGTTCCTCTATGGCTGCAGCATCAAGGAGACCTTGTGGCAGGCAGAATCTGCTGTGGGCGCATCTGCTCTCTTGGAAGATGTCAGCTACAGGGTGGGTCTGAAGTGCCTATCTTGATGGAAAGAAAGAAAAAACTCAAAACTGTATCCGTAACATAGGAAATGTATGCACTATAGAGAATCCATGAATCCAAGTTTGGCTTTTTGAAGTGGTTAAAAAAATGATAACCCTTTAGTTAATCTATGTCTAAGGAAAGAAAGAACACACAAGTTGCCAAAATTAGGAATGAAAAGGGACATTGCTACCCACCTTCCAAAATATAAAAGAATACTGTTAATAATGTCTATGCCAACAAATGGATAGATTCTGAAGAAGGCACACATTACCGAAACTGACTCAAGAAGACCTAATATCCAATACAACCCATTGTTAGTATGATGAGTGAATTATATCAGTAATTAAAATGCCCTCACAAATACAATGTGGCCAAATGACTTGGCGGTGGATTCTGTCAAAATAGTCAAGAAATAACTAATACTGACTGTAGAGAAATTCTTTCAAAAAAGCATAGAAGCACTTCCCAACTCATTTTCTGAGTCCTGAATTACTCTGATATTAAAGCCAGAAAAGGTATCACCAGGAAATAAAGCCAATATCTCTCACAAACAGCTATCCAAAAATCCTTTACAAAGTATTAGCAAGTCAGCCCAGTAGCATACAAAAATCATTCCCCACTGTGACAGAGTGGGGTGTATGTCATGAATGTAAGATTATGTTAACGTAAAAAATCAAATATTCTCCCACTCCTTGTGAATAAACAAGTGGAAAAAACTACATCATTATCTCAATAGATTACAAAAAGCATTTGACGAAGTTAAATATTCGTTCAAAATAAAATCTCACAGCGACTAGGAACAGAAAAGGAATTCTTCAACCTGGAATTCAGCATCTAGAAATACCTCATTGACTGAATGTTTCCCCCATAAGATCAGGAACAAGGCTAGAATGCTTTTACCATTTCTGTTCATTTCACTGGATGTTCTAGCTAGTTCAATAAGACACAAAAAAATATTTAAATGAGAAAGGTTGGGAAAAAAGCAGAACTGTCTTTATTCACAGGTGATATAGTATTTAATTTAGAACATTCTTAGTGATCTATAAAATAAACTGCTAGGATTAATAAGCCAGTTTAGCAGGGTCAATATAAAAGCTGATTTTATTTGTGTACTAGCAATGAACAATCCAGAAATGAAATTAAGACCAAAAAAATCTGTTTGTCATAATATTGAAAAGATTAAGTCAATTAGAAAAAAACAGAAAAATATGCTGAAAACTACAAAACATTATTGGGAGGAATTTAAAGAGACCTAAATATGTAGAGAAATATACCAAGTTTGTGGGTTGGAAGACACAATGTTTTAAAGGTGGTCATTCTTAGTGAATTTTTTCTTAGATTGAATACAATTTCTATCAAAATCTCAGCAGGCACTTTTGTTGATATTATGTGAAAAGACAAAAGAATTAGAATTGCCAAAGAGATGATACAAGAGAAGAATAAAGATTTACCTTACATGATTTTAATACTTACATGATTTCAAAACTATAACCACAGTCATCTTTTTTGAATATGGGAAACCAGACAGGGCTGACAAGAATCTGCAAAAAGCAGATGAATTAAAAGGCCAGTCAGGCTTCCACAAGGTGCCTTGAAACCAGAATTATCGAATCAGCGTCCTTCCTCCACCTGTTATGGCTGCGCCTGATTCCGCTGCATTGCACAAATGGGATTCAGGGTCTCTCGGGATACAAAAGATTCATTCTCTGGGCCTCATTTGTGTAATGCCCTAGGTATGCATCCTCTTGTTTATTCCTTGTAAGAACTCTCACAGGGAGGCGTGAATTCTCCCATTTGCAGGTGAGGGGCCCCATGGCTCAGGGAGGCTGAGGGGTTTCTTTGCAGTCGCTCAGTAGGTACATGGAGGAACCAGATCTTGGCCCTGACCTGTTGGGTCCTGTGACCCCTGTCTTTGGATGCGTAGTATTGCGTGTCTAGGTAGAGTTCTGGGCCGCAGTTCCAGCTGTCTGCTCCTGAGCAGTCTTTAACAAGTGTTCTGAAGACTACTTTTAGAAACTGAACAAGAGCCATAAGAAGAAGTGAGTTTGGGGGGGATATGTATATAATAATTACAAATAATAATATATTGGTTTCTGTCACATGGTATTTGTCTTTCTCTGACTAACTTATTTCACTTAGCATAATAGTCTCCAGGCCCACCCATGCTGTCACAAAGAAGCAGTATCTATGAATAGTTTATTTACGTCTGTTAACCAGTCCCCTCAGGATCTGGATGTACCTTCTCTGAGCATCATGGCTTCATGTGCAGAGATCCCATGTGAACAAGGCAAAGACCTGCCCTCATGGAGCATCTAGGCTGCGAGATAGAAAATAGACATGTAGTTATGTAAACAGTAATTGAATGGGAGTTGCAATGAGCATTTTGAAGGGGAGCTGGGCAGTGGGATCGCATGAAAGGGGACAAGAGTGGACAGAAGAAATCAATGAGGAGGCAGCTGCAGAGACTCAGATGAGGGCATGAGCACCTCATTCCCCTTGTTCAGATGACGCTGTGGGCCTGGAGGGTACGGGAACTTGGAGATCACAGTAAACTCTGGTAGTCATTCTGTTAATGTGTACTTATCTGTCATATGTACTTTATAGTATAATTAACAATTGCATTAATCTTTACATTGATGTAATTAACAATTATATTAACCTTTATATTACTTTAATTAACAATTATATTCATTTTTATATCAGTATAATTAGCATGCTTCTTTTAAGCATGAGGACAGGAAGAACCAGAGATATTAAGAGCTTTGCTCAATGTCCTAGAAATGAACAAAATTCCATTTCTTAAAAAAAATTTGTTAATTTTCTTAGTCATCAGTATGTTCTCTTCCTTTACCTTCTTCCTGTAATTTGTCCAAAACCCTGAAGTTCTACTATTTGTTATCTAATGTATGTAACTTTATAACACGTGCTCATTTGTGGAGACCTGTTGACACTGAAGTGCAAGAGCCCTTCCTGTTACCGTCACAGGCTTGTGTGTCAGGCTGTCCCAGTGCAGGACTTGTGCTCACCCAAAGTCTTGGTGTGCGAACTCCAGGGGGAGGGGAGGTCCTCTGGCTGCAGCCCCTCTCTGTCATTCTGGGAGTGGTGAGGTTGTACAGATGCCTTTTTTAAAAATTGATTTTAGGGAGAGAGAGGGAGGAGCAGGGAGAGAGAGAGAGGGGGAGAGGAAGAGAAACATTGATTTGTTGTTTCATTAATTTATGCATTCAATGGTTGCTTCTTGTATGTGCCCTGACTAGAGATTGAACCTGAAAACTTGGCCTATCGGGATGATGCTTCAACCATCTGAGCCACCCAGCTAGGCCAGATGCCTTCTAAATGGAGACTTAGTGGTCTCACCCAAAGCTTTCTATCCTAGGGAGGAAAAAAAAAAGGTACATATGAATGCAAAGAGTAATGGATTTTTAGGAATTTTATAATTGGTCCAGCTTGAGATTGATGGATCCGAGGATGAGACTGAAGAGCTCATTCTGCCAGTTACACTCTCTCAGGAAACAAATGTTTCTGTTCAAGAGTCATCAAGAGCCCACATGACTGAGGTATGTGCACAGTTCTTAGTTGGGCTCTTAGAGCTAGAACACAGTGAGGCTGTAAACATCGGGTCCCTGTGAAGTCAGTGGCTTTCCACTGGGCCCAGGTCTGCCATGTATGAGGCTGAACAAATGTTTGCAGCGCTTGTCCACAGAGATGCAGAAAGACAAAGCTGAAAGATCATAGTCTCTGGAGTTGGCAAGGACACTTGGTAGCTATTTCTTTCTAGCCTTTTAAATCTCAGTGACCTCATCTTTAAAATGATTTTTAAAATGATATTCATGTCTTAGGCTTGATATCAGATCTGCGGTAGCATACGTTAAGTGTCTGCTGTATTGAGATGCTTAATGAACGTTGAGAAGTCAGTTTTTATGATGGCGTATCCCCAGTCACCTGTAGCTCACAGTAATTTGATTTTTTTTGTTTTTAATTGTAGACTCTTCCCAAAATCCTTGATAAGCTAGCACCAGCCTTCACAATGAGCAGCTGCAGCTTCGTTGTGGAGAAATCTCGAGCCTCCACTGCCCGGGTAGTGGTGTGGAGAGAGATGGGGGTGTCCAGAAGCTACACCATGGAGAGCAGCTACTGTGGCTGCAACCAAGGCCCCTACAAGGTAGGTGAGGCTGCGGGATACTCAGTCTTTCTGTCCAGCAGCATGGCAATCCAATGAGGGGGGCAGGGGGCAGGGGGGCTCTCTGGCCCTGCTGTCTGATCTTGCAAAAGAACTAGTTCAGTGGCTGCCTTCACTGGCAGCGCCGTCTATGTTGATCCTGGAAGCAAATTCATGCCTGCTGATTTTGTTTGTCAGTCATCTGCCTTTGCCAACAGGCGGCAGGGTGCCTCCCTCTGACATGCACCCCCAGCTTTTATGGAGCCACTGCCCGGTGCTGTTACATGCCCAGGAACATTTTGCAACAAGTAGACTGACTAGTCCCCGTGCATCATGAAGGACGTAGGTCAGCATATTGATGTTGTCAATGTATCTAAGGACCGTGTTTCTCTGTCTAAGGTGCTCCTCTCAGTTGGCAGCTCTCTGCTACCTTCTGTCCCTGGGGCACAGGGAAGCGTGTGTGTGATGTGCATCTCCCCAGCATCTCCCCAAGACCAGTGGCTCTGGGACGCGTGCACTAGTGTCTAGTGAGAGGGCTCATGTAAATCATGTTCCTTCCACAGCTCTGTGAACTGCGCAGGCAGCTGGGGCACTGCTGCAGTGGGCTGTTCCAGCCACTCGGCCCGCTCCCCCATGAGGGGAGGTAAACAGGGGATGTTGTGCCAGTGCCAGCCTGGTAGGCTTTTAAAAAATTTGTTAGGCAAACTGACAGGCTGCTCCTTGCTGAATTCCATTCAGCCCCCAGAATACCTGGGATTCACTCACCTCGAAGCTCATTGTGTTGGCTTCGATACTCTCCTGGAACATCCAGGAAACTCTTGGCGCGGATGCAGCCCTGTGCTTGTGGAAATCTGTTCGCTATCAAAGGGCCTCAGGGAGCAGTAGGCGATGAACACAGTCTGACTCTCCACCTGGCCAAAGGGTGTTTTCGACCCAGAGCTACTGAACCCCCCATTTTGAGCCATTAATTCTGTTGTATAGCCAGTTAGTCTAACCAGGTGCTTGAAAGATTCATTTTTTATTAATTAATCATTCGATGGAATCATTCAACTGTATGAATCTTTACTTACCCACATTTATGTTGATGCAGAATAAGAAGAGGGAGATCATGGGAGGAGTGTGGGATTGGGTGTCCAAAGACCTCATTCTCCGACCTCCCAGCAGGGCTGCAAGCTACTTACCTGCAGGTGGTTCCCATATCGAATGCAGATATTAATAAAGATTCTTCTTCTCCACACTATGCAAGGTTTTTGTAAAGGCCAAAAGACATGCATATATGAATGAATGTCCTTGGAGATCATATGATCAGGAATCTGTTTACTCTCTTGATGTTTAAAGCCCATAGGATTACAAAAAGAATAAACCTGGAATATTGAGTCTCTAAGACCTTAAGGCTGTAGACTTGTGCCTGTCTAGCTGTACACCTCTTGGTGGAAAGGGGCCAGCTACTTGTTTAAAAGCCAGCTCTGTGTATCCATCACAGACTGATTGGATTGGTGATTTTCATGGACTTTGTTCCTCCAAGCACCAGTTCAGGCTCTCAGCTTCTAGTCCCGTCAGTATCAGTGCCATTCACGGTAATGCAGCTGGAAACTCCAAGTCCTTTGCAGCTGTTGTTTGACACCTAAGTGACTCACAGGGCTAGGTGCTCACCAACTCTTTGCCTTCCACCCACCATACATAGCGGCTATTGGAAAGGACAGAGACTGGACGAGTCTTGCCCATTGGGACGGCTTTCACATTTCAATTCAAGCATTTGCCCTGAGATGTTTTCTATCTACATGGAGAAGGAACTGGCAAAAGGAAGCCCTCCCAGTGCTAGACATTATTCTGCTTTAATGGTCCCATTCTCCATATTAAATGCCTCTCCAAATGGGTTGGTTTTCTCCCTCTGTTTGTTTTTCTGTCCTTCCCAATGTGTTGAGTAACTGAGCAGAACTGCAGAGAGTGAGCAAGAGAGGATGCTGAGTAATTTTATATTTGCAGGGGCAACCCCCCAGGAAGGAAGCTGGCTCAGAATTGGGTGTTTTGGTCATTTTTGTTTGAGGAATATAGTGAACTCTGTGAGCTATAAAACAGTGTAGAAATTTTCATCCTGAACATATTGCAAATGGCTTTTGTACAAGGAGAAGCTGACTCCCAGCTGAGTCCTGAGGTTATTATTATAAGGTCATCTTTCCATTCTTTGTTTAGCACTACCATTTATCCCAAAGATGGAGGATACTTAAATATGCCCACGAGAGGCATTCCTTCCTTCCTTCATAAGAATATAAATATTTTTGCAGTTTGTCTGGTTAATGTGCCTTTAAAGTCGTTCCAATCGTTTCTCCCCCAGCACATGAAGTACCTGATTTGTTAGTATTGAAATGAAATATCATTCCTTACAGTGACATTTATGTTGGAACTGCATTAAAAAACATAAGCTATTACCTTCAAATAATTATTATTAATATGATATTTTCTCTTCTATTTTCTAGTCTATAGTTGGCTGTTTAAAAAAATTCCTGCTTTTGTTTCTTTGGGATATAGTCTCTTTTGATAGGTTATGTACTTAAGGCCATAATTTGTATTGAATGTGGAAGTCCCACCCACGGAGAGATTTACTGTAGCTATCAGAGACTGGTCCAAAGCTGTTGAGGCTGTTGAGGGAAAAAGCAAAAACGGAATGATGTATCCTTTGGGGGCACGCTTCTTAGAGGCGTTCAGCCTGTGTGGACAGCTGCATGCTTCACACTGAGTGCTTGCGGTCTGGGGTCACCTACATGGTGTGTTTGCACATACAAAGGCATGTGACTGGGCCCCGTGGGCTGCTTGTGGCTTCGGAGAGTAACACGAGTAACTCCCACCCAAGAAGGCTGTTGACATGCTTCTTGGCAACGCCACTCACTTGTGTGGTGGCCCAGTGGGGCTTAGTCTTAGAGGAAGGACAGAAGGTGGGTGAGTCAGCTGGTGTTTAAATTCCCTGCCTGCATGCTGCCCCCTTGCATGTGGGTCTGGCGGCAATCCATCTTTCCGCCACCAACCTATTACAGCCTCAGAACTGCTCCTAATCCTCCCAAATGTCTTCATTGTGTCTAGATGAAACCCAACCCCTTCTCATGTCATGTAGGCCTTTTACAATCTCCTCATTTGGTTTTTAATTTTCCATACCTCATTTAATAGAAAGTAGGCATTAAAGATGTGTGATGACTGATACGTGGGTGAACAAATAATGAGCAAATGACTGAGTGGGGGTTTCCAGGCTGTCCGGTGGGTGCCCTCTCAGCCTGTGGGTAACAGAAAAGGAGAATCATGGTGGCCCAAATGGGATGGGAGCCACTCTGAGTGGAGAGTTGAAGGGTGGGGTTGGAAAATGTGGGGTGGGGGTGAGGGAAATGCATGAGATCACAGCACTGAGGCCTTTCAGATGTGTCACTGTGTACATGATTTGGGAGCATCTGATGGATTCTTGCCCAGTGTAAGACAGTTCCAGCCCAGGTGTGGAATCTCGCATGGCCACACTCTAATAACAGATGATGATTAGACGGAAAAGTGTCCATAGTACATGCTGGGCAGGGGTGCTATAGCCCACTTTCTAGATCCCTCTGCAGGGCCCAGGCACTCACTACCCCTGCATCCATCACCAGAAATTGTTTGTAGCTGATGGAAGCTGGCTTGCCAAAGCTGTGGGTCCTCCGTGAGAGTAGCCTGCAGCCAGTAGCTGGTCTTGGGGGTGGGGGATGCAGCAGCTTGGCCTCTGAGCCTCAGTTGGGCAAACTCCAAAAGGCTATTCAGCTCGTGAGCTCTTTCTTTAAAGAGTCAGTTGGCTGGGGCTGGTGTTGCAATTGCATTGTGATTCAACTTCCTCCCCTGCCCAGTTCTCTCCTTGCCACTCACAGGTGTGGCAGCAAGCACACCCCCAAAATCCTTCTGCAAAACAACGTATGGCAATATTTAAATAGGCCTAGATTAGAGAATATGAATTATGGAACTAAGCACGTAAGCTATTGAAGATGGTTGGATAGGGATGAATTTTACAGAAGAAATGAACTCATCTGAGCTTGGCTTTCAAGGCCCCCAGCACTTTCTCCTTCACACTCTGCTTCTCTCGGACTGTTCAGGGGATGAGGCCCCACAGAGGACTAGAGACTGGAGCTGGGTGCAGGGCCTCTTACCCTGCTGCTGGGGTCCAGAACGGAGGCTGCGTAGACTGTCTCCTGTAGCTGCCCTCTCAGATGACCCCAGACTAGGGCACTGAAACAACATCAGTTTATTCTCTCCTAGTTCTGGAAGCTAGAAGTCCAGAATCAGGGTGTTAGCAATGCTGTGTTCTCTCTGAAGGCTTCGTAGGGGATCAGTTTCATGTCTCTGTCTTGGTTTATGGTATTACCAGAAATCCTTGGTGTTTCTTGATTTGTGGACTCAGGGATGAGTCTCTTCCTATGTCATCAACGGCCTTGTCCACGGTGTGCCTCCACTTTCGCATCTCCTCCCCTGTCCTCCCTGCTCCTCCTAAGGACACCATTTGTAGTGCATGTGTCACAACTCCAGTAGGACGTGATCTTCACTGACTACATTCGCAAAGAGCCTGTTGCCAAAGAAGGTCACACTCCGAGGTGCTGGGAAGGATATGAGTTTTGGGGATACACTATACAGCCTAGTACATTGGGTCAAGCAAGAAGGTACAGAATGTTTAGACCCAGAAACTGAAAGGAGCTTTGTATTTCTGTCTTCATATCACCATGTTGTGAAGCCCTAAACAAATTATAAACAAGCCTTGCTTTCTGTTTAGCTCATGATCAAGAAATGAAAAATTTGAGATTTTCTTAGAGCATCTGTGCTTTTCAGGTCATTGACTTTATATTTTAAAAACTGTTCAATATCCAATGAGAGTTTAAAGATTTTTATGTGTGTTTGTTTGTTTGTAACTCCTGGGGTGCCCTAAGGTCAAGATTTCTTAAATTGCCTGTAGAACAAAAGAGTCTAGGAATAGATATAATTACATACAAGAGTATACCTATATGAACAGTTTCTGGGGGGGAGGATCTGTAGTTTTTAAGATATTCTTGTAGGGATGGGAGGAGATGTTGAATTTCATCTTTGAGCTAGAAGGAGATGTTGAATTTCAGTGTGTTGTAACTTTTTTTTTGGTTGAGGAAGTGGGGGAGGGAGAGTGTGAGGGAGAGAGACATCGATTTGCTGTTGCACTCAATTACGCATTCACTGGTTGCTTCTTGTATGTGCTCTGACCAGGGGTTGACCTGGCAACCACGGCGTATTGCAGTGATGCTCTAACCAACTGAGCTCCCTGATTTGTGCCAACATTTTAATGCTAGATGAGCTTCTTGGAGTTTTTTTCCCCCTCACATCCATATTCTTCAATTATCTTCTCTTTTCCAGGGTTTAGAGAAGAAGACAATTTTCCAAATGCCTGTTTTTCTATCCAAATGCCACGTCATTTCCTTGTAGATACAAACATGAAATCCAGATACTAATCCATCATTTTTTCATGGACCACCCTCTGAACCATTCAGGGCAATACCCTTTTCTTTCTTATTGTGATTCAACAAGTATTTTTTTTGTTTTTTGTTTTTGTTTTTTTAGCTTCTTTTTTATATTATTTCAAAGCACATTATGAGCCCCATATTAGCTCACTGCAGGCTGAATGAGGTGCTGAAATATTATCCTGCCTCTGCAGCCCTCTCTTCCATAATATCTGTCAGCATTACGATAGAATATGAAAAGGAATTCAGTAAACACCAAGAGGCAAAGATGCTCACAAGGCTGCCAGTGGGGGCCTTTCCTGGGATGGCTAAAGCTCTGGAACTTTGGATTTTAAATGCCATTGTAGTAGGTGGTTCCTTGTATCAAAAGTAATCCAATGAGCCTCAAATGGCCTCTGGTTCTTTAAAAATAATTTGACTACAGAGGACCCAGAAGAGGAAGAGATGGCTTATGTGTGTGAATCTTACTCTCCCCGTGTGATCAGTGTAAATGCAATAAGCAAGCTACCCTAAAAGAAAAATGAAATCAAAGAAAGGATGGATCTAATCCAGGGCTTTATGTAGTTGCAGCAAGAGAAAAGGCCTGGCTGAACGTGAAAGAAAGGTCTTTGACTCCTGGTGCGTGACTGTTGCTTGGAGTAGCATCCTATGACAAATTTGTGGAGAAGAGCGGGGTCCTGGGTATGAAACAGTTACTGTGGGGTCTTCTCCCCCTTTGAAATGAAATGGACCCCATACCACAGCACCCTCCTTGACTACAAGCAGCAGGCGACAGTTCCATTCCTCCAGCCAAATTTTTAATATTCTCTGCCACATCCGCACTCCAGTGGAGAAGCTGCAATAATTTCTGGTTTTAAAAACCAGGCAGGAATTCTCTTTATATGGCCCCACTCCCTGAATGCAAATGAGAAGAGAATACTTTGGAATACTTTGAACCCTGTTGTGTGAAGGCAGGCATTGGATATTTTTATATAACTTTATAATTGTTTTATTAATTAGTTAACACATTTATTAGGGGATCTACTTTGTCCAAAGCTGAAGTTTCTGGCAGAAACCTAAAAACACTTTAGCGCAGTCCAGACACAGGGTCAATTTTTCTTCATTCGTCATCCATTCTTTCTTTCATTCATCATTCAATAAACATTTTTTTAAAAATCTGGGCCACATGCTAGGTGCCAAGAATATGACAGAGAGTGGAACTGACAGCTCCCTACTCTCCCCGAGTTTATAGTTCAGCCAGAAGGGTCGTTAATTAAGCAGTAACAGCAGAGTGATATGGAAGCAGCTGGGTGCTGGAAAAGAATGCAGACGCGGCCGTTGAGGCCTTCGCCAAGTGTTGGGTGAGCTGACTATGAATTTTCCACGCACTGTTTTGCATGTGTATGTGTGAAATTGGGGAAGTAGCAGAAAATTATTTGAATGTAGGGTAGGGTTAGGGAGTCCTTGATTTTTCCATCATCTTGGTTTCCTTTCATGTTGCTTCTGTCTCTCTCCTCAGTCTCCTGCGGATTCCCACCCTGGAGGTGCACATTGGGCTGCATCGAATGCGGCTGGGCACTGGTGCGCACTTTCCCACATTCCCTCCTTAAGGGTACACTGAAGTGTATGCACGTCCCAGTGTTTCTGTGGAGCTCCGCATTAACTCCGCCTCTGAGCTTATAGTTAACTACCCTACCCGGAGGCCAACACAGAATCAGAGAGGTCAAACATATTTTGTAATCCTTCTTAGACTGGTAATGACTAATGAAATGTATAAAAGAGTAATCCTGCTTATTTTATGACATTTTATTTATTAAAACAATAAAAGTCAGAGTCATAAGCATGCCTTCTCTCTTGTTGCAGAGTGGTTTATAATTCACAAAGCACTCTCACATATTTTGTTACCTCAGGCAAGTCAGCACATCGCCACAGGCCCAGTGGGGGAAGGGAAAGTGAGAGATGAGGAAAGCGAGCCAGGGATGAGATGGAAAGCGAGGTGATGTGACACGTGACTATGCAGGTCCAAGCGGTCAGATAGGCTTGCTCGGCTTTGTGAGCTGTGTCTGGGCAGGCTGCTTGCAGAGCCATTGCTTGGAGAAGCTGTTGAGAAGGAAGAAGGAGAAATTACCTGCCTGCTACACAGTGCCCTTCCTCTTTCTCATTAGTCAAAGTGTGTCCCTAGAGAGAGAGGCTCCCGCGCAGGTGGCACCATCTACAGCCACTCATCCAAGTCCAGCCACGGTGGGTGAAGCCAGAAACTCAAGCCACGAGGCGAGCTGCCCTGGCTCTGTAGAAGCAGCAGGGAAAGAAGTCCTCCTGGACATGTACCTGGGCGGTCCCAGCCTCGGGACCGTGGGGCCCAGGAAGAACTGGGGGCACCTGAGGCCAAGCCTTTGCGGGGTAGATGTCTCCAGGGGCTGATGTCACCTGGGGTGCCTAAGATATGTCCTATTCAATTTCCAAGAAAATCTTTTAATATTTTTAATTATAAATGATATAGCACAAACTAATAATATTCAACAAAAATATTCATAACTTCTGAACCTAAAGGTCCACTTCTAGAAATTTAATTCCAAAAGTACACAAAGATATATGCACAAGGATGTTACTGCTTGTTAATGAAAGAGTAGAAACCACCTTAATCCCCATTGCTAGGGGGTTGGTAAGATTAACAGTTGTCTGTTTGAGCAATGGATGACCCATGAGTAGGAAGATGCCAGTTCCACTCACGTGGCCTTTAGCACTTCTGTAAGTTAGTTCTGTCATTTATCCACTGTATTCTGGGTCAACGATTTATTCTTTTTAACCTTTAGTGTAGTCCTCAGAACCGGGGAGGATAATGACTGTACCCTTCTCAGTGTGTTGGTGTGTAAAGCATTAAGCGTAATGTCTTGACACATCTTCAGCACCAGCATTATCCTAACTATCGTCTCTCTTAATTATGCTGATACTCAGCCTAGTGATGTGGAAACCGAGATGGAAAATGACTTAAGTGGCATTCCAAATGCTTGACAACTGATCTGTGGTGGGATTGGAATTCAAGCTGCATTCTAGTTGGAATCCTCTGTTCCTTAGTTACACCACATTGCCTCATGTTTATGGAGTTTTCAGGTGTCACCAAGCTGGGGCAAGCAGTTGTTGTGTTACATGGCAAATTTGTGTCTGAAAAGATCTTAGCAAAATGTAATCTTGAGCAAGAAAATCCAAAGAAGAACTTAATAAGGATAATCAGGGAATGCTGCATTTGATTAAAACAAAAAAAAATCACTCAAGTACAAGGTTCATAAAATATATTTAGGGGTTTTTACTTACTGGTAATGTAATATGATTAAAATGTGAACCAGGGCTGTTAAAATGTGAATGTGATATTAGATTACATGAAAATTATCTTAATGCTTAAAATGAGAAATCTGGTGTTTCTGCTTTTTCCAACTCATTCTAATTGTGCTAAGAGAGATTTGTTCCATTTAGTAATGTGACTTGATTTCCGGGTACTTGTGGGAGAATTGTAGTCAAAATATGCACTGGTCAGGCGGAAGAGCCTGTGGCACTATAAGCAAGATGGAGTTTGTTTTCAAAGATACTAGGTGTCCATCAGGATGATTTAAAGAGGGAAGGAATGGGGTCATTTCTGTCTCCTTAACAGCTGCGATGGGCCTGGCAACAGGGACACTAGGCAGAGGCTGTTGGAACCGTCCTTGGTTGGAAGGAGGCAGGAAAGACGATTCAAGAGATATTCAGGGGGTGGGATGGGCCAGAGCTGATGACGGGCTGGACAAGGTAGTGAGGGATGGCTCCCAGCTTTCTGGACCAGATTCAGGGCTGGAAATACTGTAAGAAGAGAGATCATCTTGCGGATGTGTATTAGAGAGAAAAGAGGAACATGTGCATGGGGAAGTGAGGCAGAGGCAGGGAAACGACTTCTTTGGATGTGAAGGAAGAAACCACAGAAGCAGAGTTTGGCTTGCTAGATCAGTCCTGTGGCCAATTCCCTCTGTGAAATGCTTGATTCTGTGATCAGACCATTAATAGAAGGAATGTGAAATTGCTGCGTTAACCTTATGAGGGACTTGCTAACGATATAGTCATTACTGCTTCGAGACAAATGACCTCATCCTCTTTCTAGTTTAATTTAAATTACAATGCCTGTTCTTCTATGCACTCCAAAATCCTTATTATAGGTTTCCTTATTGCTACTAACTTCCTAATGCAAATCTGTACATTCGGTATTATTTTGATTGAAGAACAGAGAGCTTGGGTCAAACTCGGTTCTTTCACACATGCCCACAAGATAATTTCTCACATTTCCTATCTTATGTGCAGCTGTATCTATCTCTCTATTTATATGCAAATACTATATAGATATAGGCACATATAAATATGTATATGTTTTCCCCCTAACCATGTTACAGAAAAGTTCAGGGGAAAAAACATGAAAAGCTGTACAGCCCATAAATGTGTGGGCCTGTGTCTACCACTGCTTTGTCCTTTAGATGCGCCTCTCTAGACTTTGGTCAGAGGTACGCTTTTTACAGACCTGTCAATCAGTGCATATTTATGGATTATTCATTTTTAAAATAATGTTATAAGAATTTCCCACATCTCTGAAGACTTCATGTGTCTAACAATTGTGTTTTTTTTTCCAACATTGCATTTATTGCAATGCAATTTACTTGAAATTGTTAGAACTTTAAGTAAACTTGCTTTTACAATTATAGGTAGAGTTTACTGAAAATTGTTAAAATTTAGGTTGCTTCCCAACTTTTTGCTGTTTTATGCAACCCTAAGGATAATACCTTCATAGATAAACTTTTTCCAGCCCATCACCAATATTTCCAATTAATAGGTTAGAATCCCAGAGGGGTTGCTGGATCAATGTGTTTTTTTTTTTTTTGTTTTTTTTTTTTTAACATTATGGAACTTAACATTAGAAAAATAGCCTTCACCAACTTAAAACCTGCAGTGGCCTTGACCTCTTGCTCCTCATCAGTGTGAGAAGTTGTATTTCCACTTCAACTTTTTAGTTTAACCATACACAGGATGGGGTAAAAGTAGGTTTTTAAAATTAAAAAATTAATAATAATACAAGAATAAACTCTCTGTTTCATGTACTCACAACTGTAGACCTACTTCCCCTCCACCCTGTGTATAGCACATTTAAGCTGAATGACAGGCAGCTAAGGATAGGAAGGAATGCAGAATAGAAAGGGAATAGGCACTTAATTATTTTAACTATTTTTCTCAATTTTTGTTGTCTCTTAATTTTAATAGGATTCTTTTTACTCCCCCCCCCCACCCCCCAGTTAAGCTAATGGCAAGACGAAGTGGCAACATAGCTTGTAGGTTTCCTGATTCATATAACACTGTCATAGAAAGCAATTCATGGGCGTGCCAATTTATGTTTCAGCTTTTGTGAAATGATATCCTAAAAGGGGCCATGGAAGCAGCCATCAGGTTGACTTCCAAGTTGGGTCACCAATTCATCATTCATTTGAAATCTTATTGACTGCTGTCAGTCATTGCTAGCAACCATTACAAAACAAGTTTTATGTTTTCACACACCTTGATGCTCCTCAGTCACCCACAAATGTGTTGAGAACAGCTGTTTGTGATCAACCCCAAAATATAGCCTAGAAATAAGATTTTCCACTCCCCAAAATCTCCCTGATGTCGATCCTTCCTCACAAGCTCAACATCAGCCCAGAAATAAGACCATTTGTAGGGATTTCCAAGGGATAAAATGGGAGCCAACAGTCTTCTTTTCCTCATCAAGGGCACGGGATACGAGTTTGAACTTGCACTGTGAGGTTCTTAGGCAATGATTGTGGGCATATGTTGGCATTAAAGACATGGAAAGGATCCCTGAAGCAAGGATGGTCTCTCTGGCTCAGGCTTTGTCAACCTTAGTACTGTTGACACTTAGGGCTGGATGATACTTTGTTGAAGAGACTGTCCTGTACATTGTAGGATGTTCGGCAGCATCCCTGGTCTCTACTCACTGGACGTCAGTAATACCTCTCCGCAGTCGTGATGGCCAAGAACCTGTGCAGACATTGCCAGCTGTCCCCTTGTGGGGCAGAGCAGCCCGTCACTGAGAACCATTACTTTCCTACAGAGGTTTAGTGTCCTGGTCCCCTACCTGAGTCCGCATTTCCTTATCTGCAATTAGCTCTAGGCACCCACTGGTCTCATCTTTGTTACCATAACTTATACTTGTCATTGCTGGAACTTCATGTAATTGGATTCATGAAGCGTGTGCTCCTGTTTCTGCTTTATTTACCCAGCATGATGCTTTTGAGATTCTTTTTCTTGTGTGACATTAATTGATTTTTGAATGACAAACCAACCTTGCATTGCTGGGAGAATAGTTGCTTATGATTTATTTTATTTTTTCATGCTTCTGGAGTCATTTTGAAAATATTTATTAAAGATTTGTGCATCTATATTTTTAGGTATATATATTTTTAAAATTTATTTCTCGTATTGTCTTCATTAAATTTTGCACACATAGTAATAATGTTGGTCTCATAAAAATGTGGTAGAAAGTGTTATTTCTTCCAATAGTTTATTAAATAACTTGGAGAATATTGGTATTATTCATTCCTCAAATATTTGATAGAATCCATCAATGACATATGGGCCTGGGATTTTCTTGGTTCTAATGCTTTTTTATAATGATGTAAAGCTTTTGGGTTCTTCAGTATCTTCAAATATGTGTTTTTTAAATTTATTCTAATATAGAAATTTATAGTCTGGTGGCAGGTGTGTATTATGATACATACATTACCAGAGGTATAATGAAGAAAAATCTCATTTTTAAAACTCAACAATACATTGGAATATATTTCTACATTGGTAAATACATGAGTACTGTCAAGTATTTTCATTCTATGCATGCATAGCAACTTATTTACCTGATTTCTCCACTTTTACACTCATACTCATTTTCTTTAAACTACTCCATGGAGCCCCTGACGCCTACCCCAGGCCCACTTCCAATGCCAAGTGTAGTAATCCCCTCTGCACTGCTAACTCCCACAGTAAGTTCTGAGCCCCTGAATCACTTGACCCATCAGCAGCATTTGGCCCAACTGATCACTGTCTCCTTGAAATGTCTTCTTCAATTGGTTTTCAGGACCCTACCCTCCTGGCCTTCCCTTTCCTCTTTGGTTGCTACTGTTTGATGTCTGTTGCTGGTTCTGCTTCATCTACCTGAACTGAAGGAACCTAAGGTAGATGGCGAGTAACCTAAGGCTCCGTTCTTAGTTATGCTCTCCCTATACCCTCCATGATCACGACCAGTCCCATAACTTACCTGACATCTCTATGGTCATTGCATATTTATACCTGGAGCTCAGACCTTCTAACTCCAGAAGTTGGACAGCATCTCCAACTCATCATGAGCAGCATTGAATTCTCCACACCTGATTCCCTGCTGTGGCCTTTCTAATTTCAGTTGATGTCAGCTCCATCTTCCTGGTTATCCAATCCAGAATACTGGATTTGATGGGGACTCTTTATTTCTTACATACAATAGAAATCTAAATCCACCTGGCTTTACTCACCCAATAAATCCAGAATCATATCACTTTTCACTGCATCATTGCACTGGCAGCCATGACCAGACATCATTTTCATCACCTCTTCCACCCCCATCTAAGTCTGTGTCACCATCATCTCTTTCCTGGATTACTACTAAAATCTCTCCACTGTAAAGCTCTTCTGATATTCATCTTAGGATCTTTTAAAAGCTGAAGTCCAGTCATGTCATGCCTCTACTCAAAGCACTGCAGTGCTTCCCTGACATCGAGTGATTTCCAGTTCACTTACAAGAGCATACAGCTCCCCACGTGGTCTTCTCGATGCTGCATCTCCTCCTCTTTCACAGTTCCAGTGGAAGGATGCTGTGGTTTCCCTACATTCCTTGGACATCCCTGGTGCGCTCCCATCTTAGGGCTTTGCCCTCACTGCTCCATCTTTTCCCGCAGATCTACACTGCTGACTACCACCCTCAAGTCGTCACCCAGCTCTCACTTTCCTGATGCATTCTGCCTCCACCTCCCTATTCAAATCTTTAAATGCCTACTGCCTCCCCCTCTGAGTTCCCAGTGCCATTGACTCAGCTGTCCTGGTCTCCATTTCACTCAGCACCTTCTAATATTGTGAAAAATTACTATTTATTATATGTATTATTTATTGTCTGTAATCCTGTTAAAATTTAATCTCCTCAAGAGCAGAGATCTTTGTCCGTTAGGTTCACTAATATATCGTGCACTTAAAACAAACTGACACATAGTAGATATTTCATTAATTCACATCGAGTGGTTGATTTAGGCAGACTGTTCCCATTTTCCAGAATAAGACAGATCTATCTATCATGCGTCCTTCCATCCATCATCTGCTTGTCTGTATCTGTCTCTGTATCCCTGTATCTCTAGATGTACTATTTGTCATGTTTGTTTTGGGGCATTTACTCTGTGTTAGGTACAGACAGACACGGGGAAAATACCAAGAAATATACTGCAATATGCTGGAGCTACTCACACAATCTTGCAAAAACTGGTTATTAAATATTCAGGAGTTTTACAAGCCAGTTGTTAAGCCAGAGATTGCTTGAAATTGGCCACAGTCAGAGTGTTTACCCATAGAAATTCGACTCTGCTTTGATTCATGGCTTTTCCCATCATCCCCCAGCCCCAGCGGCAGTGTACTGTGGGAAGTGGACAACTCACCTCCTACCATCCAGCGTTTGAGCTCCTAAGCATATGGTTCTTAACTCCAAGGTTTCATAGAACTCAATGTTGTGCCTACAATGAACTCCTGCAGGATTGGTGGTTTGTGGAAATAAATGAGGAATATCTGTATGAGGGCCAGGAGGATATTTTATTCAGCGCTAGATTGGAGGACAGAGCTTAGCCACATCACTTGTGCTTGACAGGGACTCAGAGGCCATTCAGATGCTTTACAGTGAAAAAGGTATAAAGGCTTCAGGTTGGAGGTTGTCAGTGGGAGGAAAGTGGATAAGTGGAAGTGGGATGGTTTGTGTGATGGGCTGGGAAGAATGGCTGGCCTTGTCTAGTTTGTCCTGAGTCAGGTGGGAGGAAAGAGCATCAATCAGGAAATGGGCTGTTGCTGATGCAGCTGCATGGCTGCGGAGCAGGTGGTGCACCTTTCTGGGCTCATAACGTGGATCAGGATTCTTCTACTCCCAGAGCCAATCTGGCCGTCACCCGGTTGCGTGTTCAGTCTCTTGGACTCTTGTTTTGGTCATTCTCTATTTCGGGAGAGGTTGACTGATACAAGGAAGACTACAATTCCACTTTTCAGGGACCATCATCGCTGTAACTGCATTATGAGAGCTTCTGGACCTGTTTGTTCTTGTATTATTGTGGGGACCATCTTAACGAGAGTGCGTTTGTGCAGAAGCGTTGAAAACTTTGGGTAGGATGCAATGGACCAATGTCATTGCTGTTGTGACAAGCATCCTGTGGGGTGCTTGGACCCAAGAACCCCAAGTGCCAAGAATTCCAATCCCACAGGCTAGGGGGAATAGAGCTACCCTTGTAGCTCTAAGTAGCCTCAGTGCCAAGTACAGCCTGTTCTACCTCGCTTGTTTTGCCAACCAAGTATTGGTTCCCCCCAAAAGTATTAGCAATGACCGAGGAGCCATATGACCAGCTCATGAGGATGGTAGAGCAGTGTGACTGTGTTCTGCTGCTCTCAGCGATGAGTGAGTCCATCCGTATTCCATCTAGGGCGGACGGAGTCTCCCTAACGACTTCTGCCAGAGTTAGTGATAAGGTTTTTACAGTTTTCATTCCTATGCATATGCCTCCCATGCTTTGGAGCACTGCTCTGGCTGTTCTCATGAACAATGGGTCCATTTAAAACACAGCAGCATCTAGACTGAAGAATATTATTTTGAGGTGATTTATTGAGACATGTTCATAGTATTTAAACATAAAAAGTCAACTTGGATTGTGTTGCTCATTAGGCTGTGGAACCATGGCTCATTGTCAAATGTCAGTGCACGGATGCATTCGGTGTTAAGCAGAACTGTGCAGATGGAGCAGGCTGCCTCAGGAACATAGTGGGCTTCTTGCTCTGGAATGCTTTCAAACAGCCATTCACTTTGCAGGAATGTCTTTGGAATGGCATCTAATGGTCTGCCTTTGAATGGGAGGTTGAAATAGATTAACTTTAATGCTTCTTTCAGTGCTAAGAGTCTATGACTCTGAATGCTTCTTGAGAGATGCTGATTAATGACTAATAGCTGTAGGAATAGGAAAATGACTTATTTTAGAGTAATAATTTAAAGGAGTTGGAGATTGGTTTAACACTGAACTGACTTTTTGCTTAGTCTCCGAGCCAGAGTTATAAAGGGAAATTTACTAGCCTTATGCTGTTTCATCTCCCATACAGAGTATTTTATAGTCATATGTTCTTCCCCTAATAATTTGGTGTATTTTTTCTTTAAAGATTGTGTGACTCATGGAACTGAAGATGTTTCCATCTTTATGTTAGTCTGGCATAAAACCCAGGGACAAACTTTCAGTTAGGCATTTTAATGGTGTAGGTTCAGATTGCCTCTGTGTTGATGCTCTTTTGCCCTCTGGTCTCAGTCTCCTATTCCAATTGACATTGTCTTGACTCTATTTTTATTTGGAATTTACTTTTATTCTGTGTTCTTGTGAGGACCTCAGAGCCTTTGTGAAATGAGCTGGGAAATGGATAAATGGATGGATAAGTGGATGTATGTACCGTGACTGGCAAATGGGTGCTCCTTTGGGGAAGTGAGAGTAAGTAGTGATGAGGCCGTGTTCCTTGATGACCTGGGAAGCTGCCAGTCTCTGTCACCACAAGCCATGTCCCCCATCTTCCAGCACCCAAGTGTCATTTTTTCTTCAGACAGGCTCCCATTTGATAATCATCAGCCCTAACCCAGTACCTATTCTGAACAGTTGGGGTAAGCCATGGGTTCCAGCTGGTTAATAGCAAGTTGGTTGACAGTGTCCTAGCATTGGTTTTGCATATTGTCATTAGGGTTCAGTGGGTGCTAGATAAGTGTGAAAAGGTACTTCCTACAACATAAGTCAGAGGTTGAAAGTAGAGCTCAGAAGAATATTACCCATTTTTAAAGGGCCATACTGTGGGTTCCACAATGGTGCATTGATTCTAACATCTTTGTTAGACTGAACTCTGCATTTTTTCTGTAATAGTAAAAAATGATGGCTTCCCTCCAGTTGTTACTGGTCTGAGCATGTCCAGAAGGCTGTGTTCAATTCTGGGTCACGTCCTTGAGGAAGGACACCAAAACACTGAAGGGGGTTCAGAGAAAGTCAGCAGGTCAGCAAGGGGTTTGGGAGGCACATCATTTATCATCTCAGGACCTATGTATGCTTCACCTGAGAAGTGATTACTGAAAACTGGTATGGCCTCTTCTTTCAGATATGGACTTGACCTTGTCCACTGTCCACTCAAGTTCAGACATGAACATGAATACGCCCATACCTGTGGCGTATGTTCATTGTGCCAAAGCGCACTTCACGAAGGGCCCCAAAGGTTCTAAAAGATGTAGTAAAAGGTCTTTCTGATGTGGTTTCCGCAACTGCTCTGTGTCCCTAACTGTCAGAGCCCCTCTGTACTCACCCCCTAGACTGTGCTCTGGGGCAAGCCCTCCCCTGGCAGCACAGGACTGCCTTCCAGTTGTCACTCTGCCTGACTTTTGTGTTCCTGCTGCAGGCACCTTTGTGGGTGGATTGGGAGTCAGTGCCTAGGATAGGGTACTGACTCAAGAGGGTGGGCTGCACCATCTCTAATACCCCTACCCTCACCCCCAAAGCAACTCTGGGGCCAGCTGTTATCACTAGGCAGTGCCATAATGAAAGAATGTAAAAAAGGCAGATAGAGCTGACTTGCGTCATCCCAAGGAATTGCATGTACACCTCAAACCTTCTGGACCCCCCTGTAGTGGAGCAGGGGCAGCGGATGCCAACGTCATCAGGACTGAGACAGAGGAGGGAGCCTCCGACAGGGTTCCCGGTAGGTGCTGACAGCCTCCGAGGGTTCAGAGCCAGCCTGCCTTCATTTGTGACTCCCACAACTCTGTTCGTGGTCCTCCACTGGGTGTCAAAATACCCTGGGGTCGGTGATAACGGAAACCAATCCTTCCCCACTGAGTATTTACATTAACTTTCCTCCAGACCATGTGGAACAGACAGCCTGGCACGAAGGCCCATTCCTCAGAGGAGATGGTGGGAGCAGTAAGGGCACTGGGCCTGTCACAGGCAGCTGTGTGGCGATACGAGGGGTGTGTAAGGTTGATTAAGGATGAGCATCTTCTGTAGACAGCCTGCACTCAGCCAAAGATGATCAAGTCCTTATTCACCAGGTATTGTGAAAGTAGCTGGGCAATACATTATTTGATTTTTTTTAAAAAGTGTATTAACCTTTTAATATGCTGTAATAATACAGTTAATTTGCATTTCTTTAAATCTGCATTTTTAAAATTAGAATTAAAAGCTTGAAAACATGAAGTACACTGGGCAAAAATTTGTCTGTAAACTTAAGCCTCAATTCTGCTTTAGTTGAGCACAAGTAGATAATTAATACAATGAATGAATAAATGAATTTCATTTTTCCAAATGAAATGTCTTTTCTTTGGAAAAAAACCTAATCAAGGTTCTTTCTGTCTGTGGAAGGATAGACAAATTTCTGCCTGGCTAATTAAGAAGAAGACATGAATGGCGTACATTTGGAACAAAAGGGAAGGGAAGTATTTTCACTGGCATTTCACACAGAATCACCAGTAATAATGTATTTCACTTAATAGCAGTTTGAATTTTCTGGAATCCTCTACATTGACCATATCATGTTATTGTGAGGAGATTTAAGCAAATTATCATGATTATTATTCCATTCTGTAAAGAAAGACAGGGAGACAGGCAGGGTACAGAATGAGCTTCAAATCACGCAGCTGGCTAATAGATGGGCTGAAGCCACCAAGGCCCAGGCCTCTGGGCTTGGCCACATGTTCCTTCCACTGGATCACCTGGCCACTCAGGTGCAAGAATGCTCTCCATCCAGTTTAAGCCACCAGTAGCTACCATATTTTGCTGTGTGCACCCACAATTTTGGGCCAAACTTTCAGGAAAAAAAAACCCTTTCATTTTAATTGTTAAATTCAATTATTTACTTATTTATATTTAGAAACAAATCTGATGATCATATCCCAGGGTATTATTTTGCATACAGACATCATTATTGCTTTCTATAGTTATATTTTTAACACATAAGCATAAATTTAAAAATTTACAAAATTTATATAGATACAGAATTGGTTTCACCCATGTATAATGCACATCCTTATTTTCCCCCAAAAAATGTGGGCAAAAAAGTGCACATTATATGGAAAAAATGATAATTGTGTCTGGGTCCCTCCTTCCTTCCTTCCCTTCCATTCTCTTTCTCCATTCTTTCTCTCTCCTCCCCTCCCTTTCTTGATTTTTGTTTCTCCTTCTTGGTAATGCCATGGCCTTAGTTAACGTTAGTAGTCTTGTTGTCCAAGGAACCCCTTCGGGCTTCTCCAAACTTTCCATCCTAAGGCTTTAAATTCTAAAGAAATAAATATGTATTTGGCTTTCAATAACAACCAATTCCCAAGCCCACACTTAAAAACAGTAACCCTGAGCACTACAATCTTAATTCATCCCATGAGTATGGGGGAAGTAGGGTTGGTATAAAAATAACTCCTTCGTGGCATGGTTCTGAGGATTAAACGCCATGTTAAGTGCTCAGCACAGCTCCTCGAGTGGTGTGAGATGGAGGCACTCAACCAACGGTAGGTGTCCTGGTGTGGGGGTGGCATGCTCACCCAGCAACAGTGCAGTTGACATATTTCTTTTAAAAAAAAAAGACAAAAATCCATCCGCACTTCAAGGGATGGCAATAGAATCACTGACTGTATAGCAGTGAGTTCAGGTTAAGTTGTGTCTTGGTTTAGCGTCCTTCCTGGCCAAATCTCCGTCAATTCCAGCATCTTCCTTGTGTACGAACAGATGTATAATGGGTTGAAAACTGCAGCTAGGGGAGATGCATGAGGGACTGAGTTACCGATATGTTGGTGGACTCTTCCTCAAGGCTCACTGGACTGGGTAGCCACAATGGTATCAATACGGTGGGAAATTATTTAACGATCAGGCCTTGCCTGAAGCACTGCCTTTCAAATGTGAATATGAGATCGCTGGTGTTAAATACATGAGTAGGAAAAAGAAACGAGGTTGGGGTGGGAGGGAGACTTTAAGTCATGATTTTCATCTCCTGGAGTCAACGTCAAAAGTGCTCCATCCCCATGGAGCTGTGAGAAATCTGCAGTGGACCGGCGGGGGCCCTCCTCACAGCACTGACAGGTCCTAAATCAGGCTTCTCTCCAGGGCTGCTGAAGCACCATGGGGTGTGGCCCCACTTGTAATTGGATAGGAAGCCCCGTGCCCAAAGGTTCAATTGCAGTTCAGTGAGAGTTGGTGTGAGGGTGGAAGCCACACAGGACCACAGCCCCATGGAATGAATGTATGGCAATTTCTAGCATCGTTCAACCTGGAGAGTGGGTTTCAGCATATTCTCGGGAACCGGAAGATCTCTCTGCTCCTCAGTATTCATCCATCTCCAGCAGCCGTTTCCCCACTTGGCTTTGTAGACTTTCTTGACAGCTTCCTTCCAAATACAGTTACAGCATAAACCTTCCCCTCGAGGAGACCCAGTCTCTGATGTGCATTTAACATCCCCTTGTATATGGTTTAAGACATAGTTGGAAGCTGACTTAGGGATAGGGATGTTACATCCATTTCAGATTTCTCTTGACGTTGAGAGCCACTTCTCCCCACCCCCTGCCCCACACTCCCACACCTCCAGAATCTGGGCATTAGCTTAGTGTAATATTGCAAGGATGCATGCCTCCTCTCTTCCCAAGTCCGTGCTTCCTCATTCCCATTCGTTTTCCTTCCCAGAGGGGCATTCTGCCCCAGAGCGGGGTCGAGCTGACACATCAGCCAGCACTAAGGGAATTGTTTTCAGGGGGAAGTGTTGGATCATCTCTCTCGGAAGAGGAGCCTGACCCCTTCCCTCTCTTCCCACCCTTCTCCATCTGGAAGAAAAGAGAAACAGAGAGATTTGGAAGTTGCCAAAGTTTAATTACTTCTACTGAAAGTGCCAAAAAAATGTGAAAGCTTATCCTTTAGTAGAAGGAACCCAGAGGGCCCTGTGGACACTGCAGCTGTCTGCTTGCTATTTGGTATATTTTTCCCCCCTCTCTTTTCTTCTTCAGCCTCCAAGTAACAAATTTCCACTTTTCCTTCCCAAGAATTGAGGACGTATTGTCCCTTAGAGAATTCAAAAGGGTGTTTCAGATTCTGCCACCAGAGACAAGACTGGTGAGCTAACCTCAAATGTTTTTACGTTGAGGTCCATACAACCTGAAACTTCAGGTGTGCTATTAGCTGACACCATCAGTTCACCGTGTCAGCTGTCCACCCGTGCAAACTGTATTACAATTACATCCATCGTTAACCAACCCGCAGGGTCCACCTCAGCAGATATGAAAATAGGTGATTTTTAATTTTTGTGTGGGAGGGGTGCAGCAAAAACTTACATAAGCAAAGAAACAAAAATTAGAAAATTAGCATGTGAAAGTGTAGGCAATTAGATGGCAATTAACATGGTCATTAAAGAAAAAGAGTTTTCAAGGATGCACCATACGTCAAGTCTATACATTTTTATGTGTCTTATAATGATTACAACAACTCTGTGGAAAAAGATAATATTCCTATTCAATAGGTTCAAAGAAAGCCAATATCACCCAACTAATAGAGAAGCAGGCAGAAGTGCCCTTGCTGGGTAGCTCAGTTGGTTAGAGCATCGTCCCAACACGCCGAGGTTGCAGGTTCAGTCACCAGTCAGGGTACATGTAAGAATCAGCCAATGATTGCACAGATAGGTGGAAAAACAGGTCAGTGTTTCTCTCTCTCTCTCTCTCTCTCTCTCTCTCTCTCTCTCTCTCTCTCTCTCTCTATCTATCTATCTCTCTATCTCTCTATCTCTCTATCTCTCTATCTATCTCTCCCCCTCCCTAAAAAATCAATAGTTTAAAAAAAAAATAGAGAAGGGGGGCTGAAATTTCAATCCATGTCTTTTGATCCCAAGATCAGGCAATACTATGCCTGTCTCAGCTAACTCCCAAGCACTCGGAGGCTGATCACGCTTCAGATTGCTAATGCTTTATTTAGATGCCCTTTCTCTCTGGATGGCATAGTTCCCATTGTTTTACCTTTTCACAGTACCTGCATTCCTGGGCTGACATCTACCTACCCAAAGGAAGAGAGAGCAAGACTACCTCTGCCCCTTGCTAGTAGGTGGAGTGGGCAGGTGATTGAACCCAGTAGTTGAAATGATGTATGAATAATCAATGGATTGCAATAATGTCTCCTTTTTACCTTTTCTGTCATGCAGTCAAAACTGGTAACATAGAGATAGTATGTTTATTTCAAAGAACTAAGTTGGAGGTTGAAGATAGTAAACAGCATTGCTTGAAAGAAAGAAAGCTAACCTTCTTTAAGCTTTTAGTGGCAAGCCTTTTCTTACAAAGTAAAGTTTGTTTCATGACGAATGGGACATTGTAGGCTTTCTGTCTTGTCGGTGACCCTTTTAAAGAGCCAAAAAAGGATCTCACATTTTTCTTTAAGTTTCCTGTGAAATCAGCATGATTTGCTTTTTGATTTCTTATGTCTCTTCCTTATTAAATCTTGCTTTTTGTGGATCTACTGCACAAATGGATGTAGCAGCTAAAACTCATCCTTTGATGCAGTACAGACACAAGGCATGAACTCATGCATTGGGGAGAACTATTCGGAGGACGCTGGTGAAAGCTGGGGATTGGAAGCCAGTGACATTCTATTTCAAGGCCGTTTCTCTTCACAAATCTTTGATGTGCCTGGTCCCCTCCCAACATCAGATGGAGTATAGAAATTGCTGTTGGATGTTAAGATGCTGGTTTTTGCTAGTCCAGTATCAGCCTCTAGTTGAAGCCCAGGTTTTAATTTTGCAGCATGTGTTAAAAAGTTCATATTGCACTGAATAGGGCTTAGCAGTTCCTGGTGTGTGTGTGTGTGTGTGTGTGTGTGTGTGTGTGTGTGTGTGTGTAGCAGTACTGGGTTTTCTGTGTGAATTAAGGAATTAATCTGGGTAGAGTATTCATTAAAGGCAGAGATGGCCACGGTTCTCTCTACCTGGGTATGAAGAGGCAGTATTCAAGTGTCTGACACAGCTCAGACACTACTAATCACTGAGCGACTCACTTGTGTGATAGCATTGATCTCGTGTTGACCTCAAATCTTGTGGAGAATGAAGTGAGATACAACAGTGTTTGGGGACAAGACTTTGAACCAGCCCTTGGCTATTCCTCTCTAATCAACTTGAAATTAGCATGGTTTGTATTTTTTTAATTAATACATTTTTGAGCCATTTAAGTTTACAAAAAATTGAGCAGAATATAAGTAGTTGTCATATACTCGGTCCGCTTCCCCTCTGGTCTCCTTTGCTATTCAGTTTTCCATTATGTAGTACGTTTGTGAAAATGGATGAGCCAATAGTGATACATTGTCATGAACTGAATGAAGTCCATAGTTTGTTCTTTATGTTGCACATTCATAGGTTTGGACAAAAGTATGCAACATTCCAGTATCACACAGTATAGTTTCAGTCCTCTGGAAACACTCTGTGCTCTGCCTATTCATCCCTCCCTCCCCTGGCAACCACTAATCATTCTCCTGTTCTCCTAGTTCTGCCTTTTCCAGAGTGCGATGTGGTTGCAACCATACCGTGCGCATTCCTTTCCAGGTGGCTTCTTTCTCTTAGAAATGCGCGTGTGAGCTTCCTCCGTGTCTTCTCATGGCTTGGTAACTCATTTCTTTCCAGCACTGACTCAAGTTCCGTTGTCTGGATGGGCCACAGCTTATTTATTCATCCTCCTACTAAGGGGCATCTTGGTTGCTTCCAGGTTTTGGCAAGTTATGAATAAAGCTGTCATACACATTCAGGTGCAGATTTTTGTTTGAACATCAGGTTTTGATTAATGTGAGTAAGTACCAAAGAGCACAATTGCTGTGTTTCATGGTGAGAGTGTTTGCTCACGGCCGTCTCCTACTGCACTCCCACCGGCAGTGAATGGGAGTTCCTGTTGCTCCACCTCTTTGCCAGCATTTGGTATTGTTGTGCTGTGGATTTTGGCTACTTTTACAGGCAAGGAGTATGTCTCATTGTGGTTCTAATTGCAAGTCCCTAATGACATAGAATGTGGAGCATCTTTTTATATGCTTCTTTGACAATTGTATATCTTCTTCGGTGAGATGTCTGTGCAGATATTTTGCCCTTTTTATAATTGGGTTGTTTTCTTATTGTTGAGTTTCAAGATGTGCTTGGCTTTTGATTGCTGATGTCTCAAAGGAAGTGTCCTACACAGAGAAATACAGTGGTACCTCAGTCCACATTGTAAATTTGTTCCAGAACTTGGGACAGGTGCTGAAACCAACAAATAGCAAACAAATTCTTTCCATGAGCATTTTTTCTTGCAGGTGGCAGCATGACTCAAGCAAGTTCTAGCAAGTACAGCGAGTCCCAGGCCAGTGCCCAGCACTGAAACATTTTTTTTCTCATCAAAATATGACGAGTGCAGGGTTTGATGAGTTCTGAAACTGATGACTATAGCTGCTGTTATACAAATTTCACATTTCTCCAACTGAGGCAAACGAAATTCAGGTAGTGAGAGGCTGCTGTCAGCCATTTACGGGTTATTGTGTCATTTGAGATTTTGTCTGTAAACCACGAGATAAGAATGCACCGGATCAGCCAGGGCACCAATTTATAGCCACATGATAGGGGGGCCAGCTCTTGGTCCTTCCTGCTCTTCACTCCTCAATCCCAGATTTATAAAAATCAGGGAGCGCACACACCAGGGGAAGTGTTTGCCCAAACACAGCCTTGTCTTTGCTTTCCCTACTGACAAGACTCCAGACCTAGAAGTGTGGCTCCCACTGTACTCTTGTAAGTTCTCGTTGGCAAGTAAAATACTTGGGTCCCGGGGCCTGTGAAAGAGGTAGAAGGAGAACCAAGGGGACCTTAAACTGCCCTCCCCAAGATTGTACCCTGCATGACACAAGGCTGGGGGGCAGAAGTCATGGCTGGGACCCGGCAGGTCCCTAAGCCCACGACGGCAGCAAACCAGGCAGCATCACCCCGGGAAAGGTGCCTGCTCTTCAGCCTAGTCCTGAGCCCAACCTTCTGTTTTTTCCAAGGAAAGCCACAAACCTGATTTTAATATGAAGTCTCCTAATTTTCAAATACTGACAATGAATTCATATCCTCTTAAAAAATTCTGTGAGGAAGAGGAAATTTCAGTGGCAGATGCTTATAGAAAAAAACAAAGCAAAGCGAAATAAAACAGTAACCTGGGCACCTGTTGGAGACCCTACCAACTCATCCAGTTTCCCCTCAAGCACTTATTAAATGCCAACAGTATGCTGGTGTTTGCGTTCTCTTTAACAAGCAGTATCTCAAATTTCATTTTGACGTGATCATACCATTTTCCATTCAACACCGAGTGTCAGCGTGCACGCTCACAAACCAAATGAGAGACAGGCCTATAAATCAATACAGACTGTGTGTGTCCCTGCCTGCTCCAGTGACACAGCGAACCTATAGTGTCCTTTGGGGGCACATGCATTTTTTTCCCTGTTAGGAGCTCAGACTGCTGGCTTAGTAACCAGGCACCCTCTGCTTTCTACAGCACAGCCAGTTCAGTCGAAGGCAATCATTGTACCACTTTCACTGCGGCAGAGCTGTGGTCTGAGAAAATGGGGGCGAGCACGTTTCAGCAGCGCCACACTGCTGGGTCAGCTGCTGGGTAAGCCGCTGGGAAAGAGGAAAATTCCGTCACCCCGCAGGTCCTCTGGTCCGCATCACGCCCCACACAAGGTCAGGATCAAGCATCATTCGCACTGTGAGGAACATGAACACGTTCAAATGTAGCAGATGGTGTCGGGGAGTCTGCCTCGGGTCCTCAGGTATGAAGAGGCACTTTGCTGAATGGGAATGAGGCGTGTGCCATGGTGAAAGTTAGGAAAATTGGCCAGTTCTGCCCTAGAGAGAAATAGGTGTATTAATGAAGTTTCCTAGACTCACTAAGCAATACAGTTTGTTTTTTTGTTAAATGAAACTTCTGCCTCTCAGAGTAGAGTCTTGGACTTTCCGTCCCTACTGTCAGTCAGTGTTTAAAATGGAAGCACTGGAATCTGGCTCCTAAACCTTTTCCAGCAAATCTGTGAGACAGGGAGAGAAGATCTCTGATTTAGACTGTGAATACCCAGCTCCATTCACGCTCTTTTGAGACATTCCAAGAGGCCTCCAATATCAGTGCATTTGTTTCTCCCTTCCCTCCATTATCTTGCTTGTCTGCATTTCATTAAATACTGGTAGAGGTCATGATGTAAAATAGACACTGTGCTACACTCTCAACGAGTGGTTCTCCAAAGAGGTCAGGGGCCCCTGGACCATCAGCCTCACCTGGGAACTTGGTGGAAAGGCAGAGGGGGAGGTTCCCTGCAGACCCACCAAATCAGACTCTCTGGAGTGGGGCCCCACCATCTGCACTTCCACCGGCCCCCAGAGCTTTGAGAACAGCTTGTCTGGACTAGAAAATTGATGGGGACAGGTATCTGCCCTTGGTAGTTTACAATGTGGTGACAGAAATAGCATGGACATCATTGGAGTGTGGTAAATTTTAAAATACGAGTGTGCAGAGAATGTGAGGGAGGGGAAAAAGATAATCAAGTCATGTTTTGGAAGAACTTCTGTGACACGTTAACTTCATTCTCTTCTTCTCTCGCAAAGATTGTCATCTGCACAGTCACCTGTGTGTGTCACATGGTCCTTCCTAAATGAGCAGGTGCTCCAGCCACTGCTCATCTGTAACAGCAAACAGGAGAAAATCCTAGCTCCCTTTGAGGGTCTTTCTGTGTAGCAGTTAATTGAAACACCCTTTCAATAGTTGTATCCATTTGGAACCCTGTTCCTGTGTTCTAGGGAGTAGAATTTGAACCCAGCCAGAAACCAGCAGAGAGACAGAGAAAGGAACTCTCACCATTAGGGGGACACAATCTGTCGCAGGTGCTGGAAGGAGGCTGTGCATGTCCAACAGGGTGTAGGCACCTTTGCTGATTGATGGTGGCCCCTTCTGCCAAGGTGTCCCCCACCCCCTGGCAGTCTGCTCAGAAAATCAATGTACATTTCTGTGGGATTTTCATTATTATATAATTTTTGAAGCCTGGCATTCAGCAGGCTACCTGCCAAGGCCAGAGAAGTGGTTCTTATTACGAGAACAAGCCTATGGATAAGATACTGTGAAAGCAGCAGCTCCTTGCAAGGGCTCAGAGGCAGGAGTTTGCTGTAAACGCAGAGTGAGTCTGCAGAACACAGCCTGCTGGAGCAGTTCATTTGATCTTGTGTTGCGTTCCTGAGCGGCCAGTGCTGCTGCCCTCCACAGGTGGACGTCAGGACACACCTGGAGGCTTGCGTTCTGTTCTGAGTCTTGCTCTTTTAAGGAATTTAATGGGCTCTGCCTTCTGAGGAGGAGGGAAAGAGAGAAGGCTCACCACCATCTTCATTGTGTTCTTTCTTGCTTGGAAAGTCCTCCAAAGTTGAAGGGAGGGAGAGACTCTGAAGATTATCCCTTTGACAAGGAGGCCAGTGACCTTCAAAAGCCTTTAAACATGCAAATGAAGCCCCAGAACTGAGTGTGAGAGGCGTGGAAATAGTCCTTGCTCCAGTCTCTGCCCACACATCCCTGGTCTTCTCATTTTAAAGAACACCCCCGCCCCCATCACTGTACCCTCTGCTCACTGCCTCTTCTTCCTCATGCTCAACAGTAGCTGGCGGGTGTGTATTTATTCGTTTCCTGTTTGCCTCCTCAGCTGAGCAGGAACTTGCCTCTCGTGGTCATTGCTGTTTGCTCTTAGGGCAGTGTTTGACACATAGTTAGTTCCCAGGATTGACTGGGAGAGATAGAATGAAGAATGAAATAGGAGGAATGCTTTTTCTCCTCCTTAAACAGGAGAGAGGTGAGAAGAAACAGTATGGCTGGTGAAGAGGTATGGAGCCTCTTTCTCTGCCTGAGTCAAGGGAGTGTGATGTGTGCCGTATGTGGGTAGTTTTCCGATGGGAGATCAGGGAGCAGTCTCAGCTGGACTTGGAATGGGACATGATCCTGAGGTCAGCGATCTGCAACCACTGCAGCATGAGGCGTGCAGTGTGGTCCACGCTTGGTGGACGTGGAGACGACTGTGGCGGGTCTGACAGGGCAGTGGGGCCCCGGGTCATATCCGGCAGCTGGAGCTGGTGTCCAGACACCAACTGGCATATTCAGATGATTCACAGCCAAAGAACTAGACATGTGGGTTTAATGTTGAGAGGTTAACACACAACAAATAGGTTTAAAAGTCATCGAGCAGAGGGATACTGAAGAAGAGGCATTAGTAAAATCAGTAAGGATAAACATGCATTCTAAAGGTGTGTCAGCCTTGGCCGGTGTGGCTCAGTTGGTTGGGGTGTCGTCCTGCAAACCGAAGGTTGTGGGTTCGATTCCTGGTCAGGGCACATGCCCAGGCTGTGGATTCTTGGTCAGGGTGTGTATGAGAAGGCAAGCAATTGATGTCTTTCTCTCTCTCCTGTCTTTTCTCTCTAAAACAATTTTAAAGAATGTCCTCATGTGAGGATTAAATACATAAATAAATAAGTAAATGGTGTGTTAGTCAAGGAAAATCTGTCAACAGGAAAGAGAAACTACTTTCAGGAATGTAAGAAGTGAACCACAGAAGAACTTCTGGAGGCAGGAACAGGGAGGTGAAGTTGATTAGAGATTGGATGACTGCAGTACAGTAGGGGAGGACGGAAGCTAGCCATTGGATCCAGGTGGTGGCTATTGCAAGCTGTGTCTGCAGCACCTGGAACTCACAGAGTGCGGGGGGTGGGGGGTGCGGGTTGAGTGGCAAATGGGAGATAAGGCTGGAGTGGACAAGGAGAGGACAGTGTCTCACATTGTGACTCATGTGACTTTGCTGTTGGCCCTGGCAAAGCGAGATCCTGTGTTTACATAATGTCACTGTTTCTCCAGATTCACAGACCTGGGAGTGTTATTAATCTTGGTTTTATATAGAAAAAAATCCAACTTCATTAATGAATTTTCACCATTCAGTTACAAATTGGTCACATGGCAGACATCTATATTGTCTGTCCATCTCTACACCAATTTTCCCATCTTCTTGTAAATTATGCTTAAAGTTGATTTAGTAAAGAAAGTAAAGGAAAGAAAAAGCGAAAGGTCTGGTCATCTGTCTTTAGCCCTTTAGTTGTGAAAATCACCTGTGCTACTCGGTCTGTCTCTTCCACCTTCTCTGTCACCAGGAACACGTGCTCACCTGTAGGAAAGAACTCATGCTGTAATTATTTACGATTAATAAGCATTATAATCACCTTTCCAGTGTAAGTGTTGCCTCCTTTAATCTGTCTCTGCTCAGATCAGAGCATCATCTCTCCGTTCCCAGCTGGGGCAACCTGCCTGTGGCCTGCCCTGGCGTTGCAGCTGGGGCGGCTGATTGCATTCTGCAAGGGTCCTGCTTTCACTTGATTTGTTGACCCTTTGACGGGAATTTGGGCTAGTGACATTTGACAGGACTGATGTTTCCCAAAATCTACAGCTGTTTGGATCTCAGCATTGATGGCGGAGAACAATATTCCTTGTGATCTTTCCAAGTTATGGTTGGTTTTCTTTCACTTTGAGGACTGGACAGGAGAGATTTGAAAGGACTGCCCAAGAACTGGCTTTGACAGTGGGGAAAAGAGGCCTCTGACTACAGGAAGAAAGGCTTCCTGTGGAAAATACACAACTCTCTAGAAGAGCATTGAAAAGGAGGCATTGCATGAAATTCTCTCTGTCTAGTAACTGTGTGAATGTTGATTCGATATCCTGTAATTTACGTTACACTCTGACAATCAGAGCTACAAGTCGCATTGTTAGATTTTAGTTCCACTGGTGAGAATACAGTGTCATCAAAATCATGATCATAGGCTCATTTTATATATTAGGTGGAATTGTAAGAAATTGATGTTTTCATAGATTGAAAATGGCTGTTAACATCACTGGCATGAGGTTCAAATTGAAATGATGAGAAAGAGAATGAGAAAGAGAGTTACTGTCTCAAATACATGTACTGGCAAACAGGATTTTGATAGTAAAATGTGGAGCTGCCATTTTAAAAGCAAAACATATAGCAGCAGCCTGTGTGGCTCAGTTGGTTGGAGCAGGGTCCTGCAAAGTGGAAGGTTGTGGGTTCGATTCCCGGACAGGGCACATGGCTAGGTTGCAGGTTCGATCCCTGATCCAGACATGTACAAGAAGCAACTGATCGATGTTTCTCCCTCTCCCTTCCTCACTCTCTAAAAGCAATGAAAAAAGGTCTTCAGGTGAGGATAAAAATAAGTTACAGAACAAAACATGTTCTTACTATGGAATCGATGGTGATGCAATATTAGTGAAGCTAATGTAAATGGAGGAGGCCTTCCTGTGGGGTCAGTCATATTAAATACTTGATGGAATCATGCCATTTCTGAGAGGTAAGCCTTTTAACCCTCTTGTTGAAGACGCAGCTCAGAAAGAGGGAATGCACGTCATGCAGCTGAAAATCCATTGAACCGGGCTCACCGCTGGTTCCGCCTAAGACATGGTGTCTGATACACGTCTCTTGGAAACTGGGTTTTCACAGAACATTCAATAAAGGGGCCAATTATGAATGACAGAATTATTCTTGAATTCTAGACTGTTTTCGTGCCTGAGTTGGATGCCAGAGAGAAGACTTTCAGTAAAGAAACAGAGATTAAAAACAACAAAATACATTTGCATAGTCTTGCCTTTAAATACAGTTCTGGTTAGGAACTACAGACTTCTTTGTGCCATAGTTTTCTCATTTGTAAACTGTTAGGATTAGGTGGAGGGGGTTTAAAGGACTGTTCCTCATCCTGGTGGGTGGCTCAGTTGGTTGAGCATCGTCCCATGCACCAAAAGGGTGTGGGTTTGATCTCCAGATGGGGCATGTCTGGGAGAAAAATGACCAATGTTTCTCTCTCTTTCTCTCTCTCTAATCAATAATAGAAAATATCCTAGGGTAAGGAAAATAAATACATAAAATAAAAGACCCTTCCTCACTCCTGATATGGCTCATTAAATTTACAACAACACAGGCAGGTCTGTTAAGGCTTATGAAGCAGGACTGCTCTGCTCCGACTTGGGGCTTTCGTTAAACATACACATTTCTGGGCTCCAGCGTCTGACCTGCTCAGTGAGAATCCTTAGGATGGAGACACAGAATCTGTATTTTAACTGCCTTTTCCAAAAGCCTGGCATTTAGCATGTGCTGTATAAACAAATATTAATACTGTCATGTAAATGTTACTACTAATCCTGAAGACACCCTGCATTAGGGAACGCCAAACCAGAGAGTGTGGCATGAAGACATGCAGGTTTATTTGACACTGAACTTGCATTCACCCACCAGAAAAATGGGGAATTGGATCATGTCGGGATCATTGTGACCTTCAGTGAAGAGTCTGGAGTTTGTGCTAAGGGCCCTTATTTTATTCTCCGGGATCCTGCCACTTTCTGGGGACCCTACCACACCTGGCACATCCTCCTGTCCAAGAACCCCTGACATCAACCCTTTCCCTTGGGCTGCCCTTGTTCTATCATGGAAGCACTGCTCCCTGCAGAACCGAAAACAGACGGGAGTGGTGAACATCATTGGAGACCAATTAGGTCCTGAAAGATGAAGAAACGTGACTTTCAAGTGTCAGAAAACTTTGCGAACCCTTCTGTAATTAGCACTCCCCAGGAATCTGTGGCCAGAGGAAGCACTGATCTAGTTGAAGCCTCTTCCTTGGTATGTTTATTCATTCCAAAGCTCACACATACTGACTGCCTACTGTGAGCAAGGCACTGTGCTAGGCCCAAGAGCTGTTTGTTGTCAATGACAGTGTCAGGCATATAATAAGTACTCGATATGTCTCCTCCAAGCCTATAATGTCTTCAGTTTATAGACCACACAGTGGCGCTTCCTGTCAGGCCTGATATCCAAGGTCACCTCCAAACTAAGGAGCCTCTTAGGGCCTCACTTCCAACCCCCACTCCTTCCCCACCTCCCAGCTTCTCTCTTGCTCTCTGGATATCCTGAAACAGAAGGAAAAGTTTAGTGGAGAAGGATAAAGTTCAGATTTCATTAGCTTTTGATATCGCTGCTGCTTAGGGAGAAAAATCAAATTTTTGGGTGACCTTTTTGGTTAATTCTCATTTGCAGCCAAGAGAACATCATCCTACGTGTCTGTGTTACTTATAGGTAATTAGATGCTGCTGGTAATTGTGGTCAGTCATGTGGGCTAAACAGAGGTGGAGTATGGCTGTCATCCCTTTGACCTTGATTTGCAGACCTGGGGCTGCAGAGGCTAGCAAAAAGAAGAGGCCAGATGGTAGCAGGCACTAAAACAGAGGTATCGCACATGAGGAGAGAAGACTCATCCTGGCCTTTGACTCTGGGAGGGCCTCTTGGGGGAGGGAAGCCCCGGAGTAAGCCTCATAAGAGTTTATGACCAGGCTTTTGACAAATGGTGCAAAGGAGGCCAACTCAGATACCAAACGTCGCATGTGCAAAGGAACCGGGATGAAAACGCACAGGCAGAGAACATGGGCACATTCTTAATTTCTGCAAGAGTCTCCTCCTGAATACTTCTGTACAGAGTTAAGTCACATTCGTCATGTCAGAACCCAGTCTTCCCCAAGCAAGGATTTTCCAGACTCACCAGCATCAGGCACATAACTGTTCTTCCAGATGCACTGGCTCACACCTGACCTCAGAGTGTTTTGATTAAAACACCGTGGGCTCATAATAGCACTTATTTGTGCCTTTCCCAGATGGACAGGGTACAGCAAATTGGCAGTGTCAGATACAATTGCTGTAAACAGAAGATGAAAGGAAAGAACTAGGAGATCGTAGCTAGTCTGTCTCTTGAGGATGGGGCAGGAGGATTGCAGGATGTATTTATCTTCCAGCCTTGGGTCCCGCACATACTTACATGTTTACATTTATAGAGCACCTTTCCTCAAAGGAAATTACTTCGCTGGTGGACCCATGGCAAAAGGTCACTTGCAATGCGAGTGAAGCAGAGATGAAATACACCTCACGCTGCTAGGAAGTCTGTGCTGCCCCCTCTTCTAAGATTTGCTCCCACAGTTGCCTGTGGGATTCTCAAAGCTAGTCCTCCTTGCCTCCACGCTGTATCCCCCAGCCTGCCCAGCTCCCAGGGCTTCCCCAGTAACCTAGAGCCTCACCTCATCAAGTATGCATACTTTGTGCTTTTACTCTGTCCCCAGAAATCCATGCATCCCCTGCACGCCTCGCTTTCTTTTAACCCTTTCCTACCTTGCTGTGGAGTATTTCTACCTTCTGGTGTTCAGTGAGCAGGAAATGTATCTTCTCATGAGAGCCTCGTAAAAAGGGACATTGCAGCCCGCCAGCTGTGTGATTTTTCCACCTCTGAAAGTGACCTTCGAAATGATAGGAGCTCTCTTTCTTCCCCTACTACTGTACTGCGTGACCAGTCTAAACCCGACTTGCTGCCTGCACAGCTCTTTCCTCCATGACTCCTTTTCAAGTGGGCTCTGTACTTTGAATATTTCTCTTCAAAGGCAGCTGCTGTTCTTTCCCTCCAGTGAAATCTCTCTTCATTATTTTCTACTCTCATTGCTATTGCTACTAAGTTTCCCGGCATGTGACTTTTTTTCTTCTCTGGCATTTGCAACTCTTTCAATTTGGAATCACTGGAGAGTTTCCTTCGCGTGAGGTCCTCTTTTGCACATTGGGCATGAATATAGATGACAGTGTGACCAAAGGTAGCAACCACGCTGGCAGATTTCATTTGGTTATGGGGCTCCACTTCCAGATCTTTCTGTTCTGCTCTCACATGTCAGGCAAGGGTGGCCTCCCAGCTGTATCATTTGGGGACATCAACTGAGAGAGTGGAATGCGTCAGGCTTTGGGGTCAACAGGCCCAGGTTCGATGCCTTGCTCTGTCACCTACCAGTCAAGATTTTCTCTTAGTTAAATGGGTTATAAGTGACCACAAACTAAGCGGCCTAAGTCAACAGAAGTTTCTTCTCTCACAGTAGTTAAAACAACCAAAATTGAGGGTCAGTTCCTTCTAGAATCTTGGAGAGAGTACCTGTGTCAGGCCCCTCTCCTGGGTCCTGGGGGTTGCTGGCCATCCTGGGCATTCCTTGCCTTGCAGGCACATCCCTCCAGTCTCTGCCTTCATCTTCTCATGGCTGTCTCCTCTGTGTGTCTCTGCATTCTTTTCTTGTAAGGATATCATATTGAGATCTGTAACTTAATTATATACCAAAAGATCCTATTTCCAGATAAGATTACATCCACAGGTACTGCAAGCTTGGTCAAGTTATGTTTTTTCTCTCTGAGCCTTAGTTTCCTCATCTATAAAATAGGGATAATATTGCCAACCAGAGTAGTTGTGGAGGGAAATAAATCACAAAATGTTTGGAAAGTTCTTGGTAATATGGTGGGCATATAGTAAATGATTAGCAAATGCCCCTTTCCAAAATTCCAGTTACTGCTTTGGTATAACACTTTAGAGAACAGATGTGATCTCATTATACGGACTGGAAAGTTAATTTTCACAGATATATTGCTCTGTTGCTATATAAAGTCAAGGAATAAGTTTCCCCCTATGATTTATCTGTGAGATAAAATGGAAATTTTGGAGAGGAAGGGGTTCATTCAAAAGCAAGGCAGGCCTGATTCTTTCGGTCAATAAATATTTACTGAGCAAGTGCTAAGCACTGAACCCTGACTAGAGAAGATAAGAGCCCAGGCTGCATGGAAGCATAAATTATGAATTATAACAATAAATATGAAATATAATTTCAGGTAGCTATAAAAATAGAGAAAAATAAAACTAGAAAAAGAGACAGAGGATGATGTGCAGCAAGAAGCTGAGTGTGCTTTGAAAAGGCAGCATTCCAGGCAAGTTCTGAATGACATGAGGGCCCGTTCCATGCAGGGGGCTAGGAGAGGCATTCTTAGCAGAGGGCTCAGCAGGTGCAAAGGCCCTGAGGCAGATGGAGGACTAACAGGAGAGCATTGCATCTAAAGCAGTGGGACGTAGGGCAGGCATCAGATCGTGTAGCACCCGGTAAGCCAGTGCTGAGAATGGATCTGTCAAGGGCTGGCTAAGATCCAGTGTGACCGTAGACAGTTGGGACAGTGACAACTGGCCACAGTTCAGAAAGGCAGCCAGCCGTGCAGACTGAGGGCACCACAGCTGGTTCTCCTGATATGGGGGCAATTGCCCACATCACACAGAGCTTTGCCCCCCTTCTCCAACTCCAGCCTTCCTTCTCTGCACAGACTGTATGGGCACAGGCCTCTCACCATCTGTGGACATTTGCTCTTGCTCTCTCTATCTTGTTTCATACTTGTCATCTAATGGAAATAGATGGTTATAGTCCAAGATACTTCAAGAAATCAGCGTGTGACAAAAGAGCATTCAGTCTGTCAGTTCCTCCAGTACCAGTGACACGATCACGCCTTTCTAAATTATTTCATACAATTACAAGTCCTAAGTGAGTTTACTTAAGCTGACAGCTGCTGCCGTCTGCTCCGCGGCGGAAGCCGTGCCCTGCTGTGTACCGCTGTGCGGCTCGCCCAGAAGAGGCCATGGTTAGATTAATCTCCTTCCAGTCTCACGTTCTGCAGTGCTCAATTATTGAATAAAAACCTATTTTCCCAAAGGGCAAGAGCAAGCATGAAAAGATAAAATGGAAACTAGGGGCCACTGCAAATGCGAGAGAAGGGAGGTTGAGTCCTGGGAGGAAGGACACAGAGGGAAAGGAAGCCGAGCTGAGGACCCACGCAGGTGCCACTGTCTGGGGGTGGTGGGTTGTATCTCCCTACATCAGAACACTCATGCAAAGTCCTGTCTTCTAAACTTCTCTAGGGAGGCAGCGAGAGATAAAGCTTCCTGGTTCCTGCCCTTTGAAGCTCACTAAGTAGCAAGAGCAAGTCAAATCTAAGATAGTCTGTTGGAAGTATGAGAGTAACTTATATTGACAGGTCAAAGTTATTACAACAGCAAATACAGGCAGTTGTCAGCCCTTGACCAAGCTGCCTGGGCACAAAACACATTTACGAGGCAGCAACATTTATTAACCGCCTACAGTATACCATGTGCTTGATGGGTTGGGTAGGGAGCTATGGAGAGGAAGGTATGGGTCCTGCCCTCTGGAAACATTTGGTTTGATTCTGAGTCATTTTCTGTGGTCTTTACCTCTAATGTTCTTTTCACCTCCTCTGTCTTGGTGGCATTCTAGATTAACCAAAGTCAAAGTGGTCGCCCCTAAATCTATTCTAATGGAAGTGGGGCCGGGCAGTGGAGGCACAGTGAGTGTGAGCTGTGGCAGAAAGGCAGTATAGTCCACATGCTCAGCGGAGCAACTCTTACTCCCCCCGCACCCCTGTCCTATATCCTATTTTTACTAAGGGATGCTCTGCTGTGATGAGCCAACCTGGCCACAGTGTGTCACAACTGCCCCAGACACTTGGACACAAGTGCAGACAAGGTCTGGAAGGTCAGACATCAGTGGCTTAGAGCCATCACACCTGCCTGCACTGCTGAGTGAGTCAGCCCTGAGTCAGCCCAGCAGCTGCAAAAGTGATCCAAACAGTCATTGTCACCATGACCAGGCCTGCCAGAGTGCCTCTCGAGTTGCTCCCTGGGCCTTGTGAGGCTTCCTGTGTCCCAGGATGTCCAAAGGCTGGCGGCTTTCATTCGTGGGGGAGGGGCAGCTCCCTCAGGACTCCAGCTCCTCAGACGCAGTTTGCCACTGAGGGGTCTGCGTTGTTTATCTAGACAAAAGGCTGGCAGGGAATGAGGCAATGAGGCAATGATTTGGGTGTTGGCTCTGCTTTCTTCAAGCCGGTGACTGCAGGACTGGGCCTCCGTGTCTTTGTCTGTAGAAGGAAAGTGAATCATTTCCACTCCAAAACCTTACGGCATCATCTGGCTTGTGTTACTGTGCTGGACCTTTCAATTTCATTGTCTTTTTTGACCTTGACAGTCTCCAAGGGAGGAAGAATTTACCCCTTTTTCAGAAACTGAGTATCTGACAGAGTAGCAAATGGTAATGGGAAAGTCATACAGGGTGGACATTTTAATGCACCCTAATTAAGGATGTTAATTTGCAAGCCACACCCACATCTTCCTTGTGAGTCCTGGGAAGTGAATGTAAAACAGGATGAGATAAAATGTGCGGACAATATGTTTGAATTAGACTCTGTGAAAGGCAAGTTCTGGATCTTTGAGATGGACACTAAATTTGATTTTTGACTGAAATGTTAAGAGGAAAACAGGATCATGTATTGCTGTTATATGAAGGAGAAGCAGAAGAAGGAAAACAAATTTAATCACATTCAACCAACATTGAATGAGTTTTGCCTTTGAGATACTTGCTGGCTAGGGCAGCAAAAGACACGCAACTCTCAAGGGCAAGCAATAATTGGGCCATTCCAATACCCACATGCAAAGGACAGTAACCAAGGACCTGGAAGGGCAAGCCAAGTCCTGCTGGAATCCAGTGGAGAAGGAAGCGTCTCGCTGGCCAACCTAGGACAGCATCACGGAGGAGGTGTGGTTGCACTTGGATCTTAAGAATCATAATGCAAAGAAACTCATGCATGCACAGAAGTGGAAATAAAAGGGTTGTATTTGGAAAAGTTTTATTGGTGGTCTGTTTTATCAACATTACAGAGCACATCGGGCGTGGGGGGTGGGTAGTCCTGGGAAAGTTCACTTGGAATCATGTTGTAGAAAGTCTTCTTCAAAGCAATTTTGAGCTTGGCGGGCAAGGAGGAACTGGGAAGACTTCTGGGTACCAGATTGTGTCGGGATGGATTCTGGAGACAGGAGTTGGGAATTCCAGGTGGATGGTTGATGGAACCACCTTGGTTAGAGAGAGCAGGAGGGCCTGAACTACCCTGATAGCAGCGGGAATGCAGATGAAGAATTGTTAGAGACACCCACCAAGATGTGACTTAAGGACTTGCCACTGATTGAATACAGGTCTGAGGTTTTGGAGATGGGGCAAAGAGGTGGCTGATGCAGGAAGAGTGGGATGCTTTGAGAAAAGTAACGGGAGGAAGTACAGAAAGAGAAAAGAAGGTGGCTACAAATGTCACCCTGGGAGGGCTTTTGATGCAGTGGGAGGAGTAAGAACGGGATGAAGGAGAAAAGAGGCGAAGTCCTGGGAGTGCTCGGGAGTGCTCGGGAGTGCTCTGGAGTTCTCCTGAGAAGATTGGGAGGGCCTTTCAGTAGCGCTGTTTTAACATCCCATTGTTTCCTCTGAACACACAGACACTCTGTTCTCTGAGCCTTGATAGTGAGAGCTTCCAACCCAGTGTCCCGCCCACCAAACACGTTCGATGAGTGTTTGCCGACTGGGAAAAGGAAAACACTCAGTGCCGAGGAGGAAGCTGTGGTCATGGAAACACTTGTGGAAGAGGGAGTGCCTTCTGAGCAAGAGCAGGCTGCGGGCAAATGCCTCTTGGCAGACAGTTCTGAAAGGCAGGCCAGGGGCAGGTAGCTTAAGCCACTGCAGCTGGTCCCCAACCGCACGGCACACTGCAGGGCCAGCCACCTGTGGGCTTGTTAGGTGACCTGCTGAGGTCTGGTGGTGGCAGTTGTGGCTGATGCTGCTCGCCCAGTGGCAACACTTTGAGACCACTGAAGTGGTGAAAAGGTTCAAGTTAGAAGACCAGGATTGAATTCTAACTCTCTCTCATGTGCTGTTGGACTTCCAGCCTGTTTCCCTGTGGACACAATGAGGATTGTGCCGACAATGCAGGGTGACAGACACATTAAGTGAGATCTGTCTCACAGCTGCACCTTAAAGCATATTTGCTGAACTTCCAGTTGTTGATTAAGGCAGAGACCAGTTGGAGTTTGAGAAGGTAGCAGAGAGGAGGAAAATATTTTTATTTTGCTTGCTTAAGAAACAGAGAGATCTATGCATGTTCGTAGGCAAAAGATTTGGTCTGAATCAACTGATCTCTGTGAAATAGCAGATGATTTCAGAGCTGGCATGAATCATAGGTGTCTGTCAGTCTGTCTGCATGAGAAGGATATGACATGTGAGCCTGAAAGCAAGCTTTATCATCTCGCTTGAACAAAGTTAACCACAAACATTCAGACAGGGGAGAGTAACATGAAGCGCCCTGTGAATCACACACAGATCTGAATTTGCTTCTAATAAAAATGGAGATGAGGCTGCAGCTAGATAACCATCAGATTTGTCCAAGGTACAAAGGTCTAATTTTGTACGTTTGTACGTGTTTAGTCATTTTTATAGTACTGACTTCCCAGCTTGTTTCTGAATAAATCCACACAGCACTGAAACAAATGCCAGAGAAACAGGAAAAAAAAAGCCCTCTCAGAATTTCCCATCTGTATTTATAGCGAGTTGACAGGGATTGCATTTCCTTCATTTCAGGCCCTAATCAATTCATTGCTAAAAGGGGAAAAAGAAAGAAAGGGGGAGGGAGAGAACACAGATGAATAAGAACAATTTGTGCAGGGCTCTGGCCATTCCCCTCTGTTCTACCTCTCATCAGGAGACTGAATTAGCGTTGCGTCAGTAAGTACAGGGCAAGGGGGTAAGCAACCAGGGCAGACACTTATTGCAAGGGCAAATACACTGCCATCACTCACTTATTCAGTCCAGCCTCTTTAAAATTGCAGTTTGGTGCTTTTAAGAGACTAAGTTTCTTCTTCTGTGGATCCCCCTTCAGTGTGGTCAGGATGCAGGTCATAGCGTGATAGTGAGTGGCTGTGTGTCTGTCCCGCTGCCTCTGTGTGTCGGGAACATGACCGTGACTTGGGTGTGGGCCTTGGCTTTATGAAACCAGATCACTCACACCCTTATCTTGTTCTCTTCACTGTGGGCAAGACGGTGGGACAAGCACTGACAAAGAGGACCGACTGCCCTGTTCCGTGGTGGTCTGTGAACTTGAGCTCTGATGGGTTGTGTCACTGCGCTGCCAGGGACTGCCGGACAGCTGTGCCACCAATGTGGGATTAAGATGGAGACGTAGAGTGCAGAGCAGATGCTCTGATCTCCCAGACTGAGAGGAGGGAAATCAGGAGCATCAGTGCCAACGTGGAGAGAGGGGGTGTGGGGTGCAGGGCTCCTTAGACTTCAGTCTGTGTAGGAACCACCCAGGATTCTGTTAAGAAGCCGTTCGGATGCAAATGTCCAGGGTCCATGAACCACACATCCTTTGAGTTGCCCTGGCACTTTCTTCTCTTGCCCTGACCTGTGATGAGTTTCAGCTTCTTCAATTTAACCCATCTTCTATGACAGAAATAACTACATCTCTGCTCAGAGAGCTCCAGAGGAATACACAGATTTTCTTTCACAGTTTTAAAAAACAAAAAAACTCTGTGCAAGGTTGGAATCACAAAGGAAAACGCCTTGCTTTTTTTTTTTTCATGATGTAGAAGCCAATGAGAGAATGAAATAAGATAAATTATGTGGTGATAGCAACACAGTTTGCCTCGTTGCTCATTCTAACCCTAGTTACTTATTTTTAGAAATGGCTCCCACCTGTTGCTGGCTCCCAGGAGAAAGGAGGGGGAGACTGGGGTTTGGGAAGGAGAAAAGGAGTCACATTTATTGAGCACTCTTTGTGCTAAGCTGAACAAACATTTCAGGTTTTCCTCTTAGCAACAGCCTTAACAGGTTGGTAATAACATAGATCAAGGATAAAGAAATTCAGAGGGGCTTAGAGAGATTCAGAGAAATTGAGTGACTCACCCAGAGCCAAGTTTACTAGGAAGACCTACAGCCTATGTTCCTTTAGTTCTTTAAAAAAATAAAAAAGTGCTGTTCCTGATTTATTCATTCTTTGAGACTCATAGTTTGATTTGAAGTGTTCTGGTATCTTTTATTTATCTCTTGGCCATTTCCCATGAGGTATGGGCAACAGCCTGAATAGCAGAACCTGCTGGAAGCGTGAGCACCCGTCCCTCATGGAATGATGGAAGGCTCCCTGGTCTCACCAGAGCCCCCAGGCAGATGCACAGAAGACTGCCAAAGGATCCAGTGGCCTCTCCCACCTGACCCAGGTCCTGGATCTCTTCCTCTTCGAACTGCTGTCCTTCCAAAGAACGGGTATCTTTTTCTCCTGCGTCTACATTCACCCCTCTTCCTTTTTCCTTTGCTGATGATTTCCTGAAACTGTCAGTCCTCCCTTATTCCCAAGGGGTTCCTGGTTTTTTTAGTAGTTTAAAAAGTTGATTCGGTCCGTTGGATTTGCATAGTTGCCCTCTGAAAAAGGTCCTCTGAAGAAGTTATGTGGACCAAGCAAACATTCAGATTGCTCACTTTCTTGCTCCTGGGTGTCCAGGCCACTGCAATCCCACCTGCAGAAGCATGGTGATCAGTCACTTCCATCATCTGTTTGCACAAGGGCTGCCTTCCTTGTGAGCTCAACTAGCCCGTGATGCTCCACAGGTGGGGCCACCTAGAAGGTAAAGGAACCTGAATAAGCATCTTCATTTCCACTGCTCTTGAGATGCATGCATAATATGAGGGGTGACTTCCACAGCATCATTAGTGTCCACAGTTAACTGAAAAAGAGGTTTTGCTATTTTTATTGCTGATTTCTTTTTTATTATTATTTTTGCTTCTTCAAAGGGCCCACTTTGCATTGTTCAATTATTAACAAAAAAGCATACCAGAAAAAAAACAAAAAGAGCCAACCCCAAAACAGAAGCTACATTTAAAGATAAGAACTTTTTGGATTTTATGAACATTGTGAAACTCAACATCAGGTAGGCATAATCAATGAATAATAATTAATCTTTTATGCAATAAATAAAAATAAATCTATACTTAGACACATTGTACTAAAAATTCAGAACAATAAAGATAAATGAAATATCTTGAATGCAACTAGAGAGAAAAGATAGATCTTTAGCAGCATTCTTATTTAAAAATCTGGGTCCTTTAGACAGACAGTTTCCAAATGGCATGAATTAACTTCAGGAGAGTAAAAAGGACTATTCTGTGATATTTTGGAAGATCTTAGAAAATCTTTCTTGTGTTAAAAACTTGTATTTTTAGTGGATGTTTCATACAACATAGGCTACAGTTGTACTATCCTGTACACGTATGACTCTATGCATTGTCTGGCACACACAAAATGGGGAGAACACTGAAACGCTCAGGGATATGCAAAATCAAAAGTATTTGGATGCAAATCAGTACCATTAGGAGATACCACTCACTCTCATTAAAATAACTAACATTAATAACAAAAGATAATAGCAAATATTGACAAGGATGTGGAGAAATTGGAGCCCTCATATACAGGTGGTGAGAGTGTAAAATGGTAAGGCCGCTTTGGAAAACAGTCTGGTAATTCTTTAAATTGTTAAAAACAGAGTTCCCATAGGACCCAACATGTCCACCCCTGAGTGTGGTACAAAGAAACTGAAAACATGTGTCCACACAAAAACTTCTACATGGATAATCATGGAAGCATTTTTCATGAGAGCCAACAAGTAGAAATAACCCCAAATCTCTACAACTGATGAGAGGATACACATGTTATATCCGTGCAGCGAACATCCTGGAAGGGAAAGGAGGACTGTCAGGTGGTGCCGCATGAACGAACCTTGAAAAAATGACATCGAGTAAGAGAAGTCAGCCACACAAGGTTGCGTAGTTTACGATTCCATTGAATTGAATCCGGAATGGTCAAACCTGGGGAGATAGAAAGTAGATTCATGTTGGCTTGGAGCTGACTGCTAAAGGAATGTGGTGTTTCTTTTTGGGATGATGAAAATGTTCTAAAATGGGGAGAGGCGAGGGTTGTACAACTCTGGCATTAAACTACAAATGCTTACCTGTGGAAAAAGGAAAACCATGTCTGAGAACCATGGCTTTAGGCAGACGCACCCAAATGGGAAGCTGGGGTGACTGGGAAGGCCTTGAGGACAATCACATTCAATTCCATTCGTGTGAAGTCACCATGTTTTCCCTCTCTTTTAAACATCTCATGATCTCTAGGAGCTGTTTGTCTTTCAATTATTTCCGTAAGCATTGATTTAGCATGTTGTATGATTTAGCATGATTTAGCATTTCGTATGTTCTCGCAGTGTTCCAAAAGGGACCATGCTGGGTGTGCGTTGAGGAGTTAGGCCACATCGTATGAACCAGACCGATGCAGTTGTCCTGTGAATTGGAAGAAAAGCATTTTTTTCAGCTTTGTAATCCATTCTCATTTAAGGGACTCTGGAGAAAAGCATTTCTTCACATTTTCTTCAGTTTAACCCTAAGAGACTCCCAAGTTTACCCATAATTCTATGTTTCTATTTCATTTTTGTTTTTATAATCCTCACCTGAGGGTATGTTTATTGATTTGAGAGAGAGAGACAGAAACATCAGTTGGTTGCCTCCTGTACACGCTCCTACTGGGGATTGAACCCACAACCTTTTTGGTGTATGGGAAGATGTTCCAAGCAGTGGAGCCACGCTGAGCTACCTGACCAGGGCCATAATTCTACTTCTTGCCCTATTTTTTTATTGTAAGGGGTCTTACCTTTAAAAAAATTATTTCTGAGTAATTATCAAGAGCAAAATACTGTTGGCTAGAATTGTTATTTAGGTTGCTGTGGAGGTAATGTAAACATCAGGTAAAAGGAATCGTTTAAGGTCATTGGCTGGAGGGGATGACAGAGCCAGCCTACTCCAGGCCCTTCTTGTGAGAGTGATCATTTGAGGATCCTGATGCATTTGAGTATTACCCGAGTTCTTGCTCCAGGAAAGGTCGTTTGGTAGGAGTGTGCTGGTGCTAGGAGTCAATCCAGCTTCTGTGGGGATATCACCTGAATTTAGGAGGTCCTCTGCAAGAAAAAGATAACACCTAAGTATAAAATTAGTTACAAAAGTGAATATTAGAGTCACCAAAAATACCCTAATGAATCATACAGGTAAAAATGCTGCCAAATCCCACCATGACAAAATCTAAAAATGTAAGTGATTTGAAACCATGTCTCCCCATCCTTCTGCCTCCTGGTGCTGAGATGGATTTGGAACACAATGGAACTGTCCTTGAACTTCATGTCATGTCCTGGTGCAAGGCAGCACAGATGGGACCGGGAGAATTATCGGGCGTGCCCTTTACACTGGGGTGGTAGCAGTGACTCAGCAACATGTGGGGTTCATAGTGAACCTCATTGGTGGGTGCCAGTGCACAGGAACTCAATACACCCCTAGCTCACTTCCTCCTGAATGTGGTGCCCCAAGTGCCATGGGCACCCCCAGATCACACCACTTAAGGGAAGAGGTCTTGGAGTAGAGTGGGGAAGTGGCATTATCAGAGGGCACAGAGGCCACTGCTATTCAAGTTCCCACTTCTGCAAGTTTTACAATAATTTACTAACACCCCTGTTAGTGAGGGGTCTTGAAGCTTAAACTTCTTTAGCTTTGTGGTAAATATGTCTCCACTGACTCCTTCTCTTCAGAGACATTTTGCAGATGTCTGTTCCAATAAGTATATTTTCCTCATTTTAGCAGGGCAACTTTACAGGAACATGTTGGTAGGACATTTTGAAACATTCCAACTGAAATAGAGGGAATGCAGAAGAAAGGGCAGCATGAGACATGTATTCTTGAATTTATGAAGCTATTTTCCCTAGAATATCCCACACCTTTAAGCAAAAAATTATCACTAGGAAAGAGATGAAAACTTTTTTTCTCTCTCATAAAATACATTTTTGAAAAAAATACAGAAATCCATCATAATGTCCTCACTGTGGGAATATTATTAGATTACTGAGTCATCGTGAGTCAGAAATTTTAAATCTTATCATACTGGCTTACAGCAGTGATTTTCAACCAGTGCACCACAAGATTTTTAAAACAAGCAATATCTCACTATTTAGCTGGGGGCACTGATCTCTTTTCCCTTAGACTGTCAAATAAAAAAAATGACAACAGCCAACACATTTTGGGGTTTCGTGTATAGAATTTAGAAAAAAATGAGACCATGAAATGGAAGAAACCATGAACATTTTACCATGTTTCTTTCCAGCGTGTGTGTGTGTGTACACATTCATATGTACATTCAGGTACATATACTATGTATGTACACCCAGCTATGTGTGTATAGTTGCATAGAGAGAGTTCACATCTTGTTAAATTTATACTCCGTCATGAACAATTTTCTACAGCATTGAATACACTTGAAAATATTAGTTCACCAGCAACTTGATATTCCGTTCAGATGTAAGTCATGACATGCTTAAGGACCTGTCTGTTTTTTAGAGATTTCAATTTCTACCTCATACCTGATGTAAAGTTCCAGTTAATATTTGGTAATAAGGTACTTCGGTAATATTTGGCCATTGTCTACAACTCTAGCTATTGCCTTTGGAGTCTTTGAAGTTGAATTATTAGATCAACAGTATTTAAATATTTTAAAAATATTTTTAAAAATTTGGCAAAAGCATTCCTCTTTGCCAGCTTACATTCTTCGAGGAGCATATAATTTGCCTCTCTCTTCCAATGCCCAAATTCATGAAATACCGGTTTTACATCTCTGATATCTTGATAGAAATGTACTTTTATTTTCTTTCAATTATATGTTTTAATTACCAAGAGGAATTTTTTTCCCTATGTTGTTGGGTCATTTGTGTTTATTCTATGAATGATTTATTTGTGACTATTGCACACTTGGCTTCTGAATCTTGAAGTTTTTCTTCTTAATTAAAAAGTCTCTGTAATTAAAAAAAAAGTCTCTGTAATAACTTCTTTGAACCTTTTGACAATTACATTACCATCGTTTTTAAGCTGCGGTTTGCCATTCCTTAAAACAACCAGAACCCTCCCTCCAATCCCAGGACACGCAGGTAAGACCACTGACGTGGGGATTGGCAGTGGAGAGAGAGGTTAGAAAGACAACATCAGTCAGTATCACTGAAAAGAAGGCCTTTCATTACTGAGATCATCTACCTTTAAAAACATTTAGGCTTCCAGTAGGTTTGTGGCATATTTCTCCCTGCTTTTCTTTGCTTATTGATCAGTGAAGGTTTCAGATGTCTCGTTGAGGCCGTTTTATGCTCTGTATCTTTTCCAAGGGTGTAGTTCATTTTGTCCTGACTTTAAAATGCCGACATTTCATACAAGGTTCTTATATCTTTTAATCTCCCTTGTGCCCCTTTATCAATGACCATATCCTTGATGTTCTTACTGAATAATAGTAATATTGAGAGTTTAATGTGGTTTAGGTACTGTGAAGGTTTTACATATATTATTTCTAATTGCTCTCTTTTTCTTAATTAGCTTTGTAAGACTTGTTAAAATTCTTGGTTATTATTTATATTTTAAAAAATGAATTCTTAGATTTACTCATGTCTGTGTGTTCACATGTTTTGCAATAATTAATTTTTGCTACATTTTATCATTTTCTCCTTGAGGCTGGTTTTATATTCTTTTTCTAAATTCTTGATAATTAAAAAATATTTAATAAGGAAGTATTAAGAATCTGAATTTATATCTGCTTATATTTATTATGTAAATTTATAATATTCTCATTTAAGAAAGTTTCTAAATAGTCTACTATTTTATTATGCATTTACTCTTTGACTCAATAGGCTTTTAATAGCAGCTTTTAATTTCTACAGTTAGAGCTTATGAAGCTATTTTGAAACTTTTACTCCCACTGAATCTTGAACGAATAATGTAAAATAACTACAATGTCTACTTTGGGGAAATTATTGCTGGTTGGTGTCCCAATAAACTTAGTTCAGCACTATAGCTTCCCTCACTGCCAGTAGTACCTCTGGTGAGTAGTCTTACCTGTATTTCCAAGGTGGGGCTCTCATTTTTTTTTAATTAATCAAGCCAACAGTTTTTTAATTATCATGATTGGATTACATGATTTGTCCATAATTCAATCAACTCAAGGCTTCCTTTTTCCTTTAACCCCTATATCGTAACTGCTATCCTTGCTTCTAATAGCAGAGATGAGTTTTGTTTGTTTTTGTAATCTATCACACCTAGCATCTTTCATTCAACATTATATTTGTGAGAATTGTTCATAATTTTTTTTGGTGGTGTGGTTTATAAAACCATTGGCCTGATTGTTTTAAAAAAAGAACAAAGAAAAAATCAGTATCTTAAGATATCAGAAAAGCAAATAAACAAAAAAACTGAAGGTCTCTTCTACACTAAAGGAGAATAAGAAGCTATGAGAACCACATGGATGGTTAAATTGGAGAAATTTGAATATGAAGTGTATATTAGTTATTACTACTTTATCATTGTTAAATGGTTTCAGTGTGAGATGATCTTGTGCACAGAACAATGTCTCCTTGCTTTTTAAAACAATTTTATTGTTCTTAAGACAAAATGTATTTATGAGGCAAATATTATGGGGTCTGACAGTTACTGTAACTGTAACATAGTTCAGTAAAAGTTACATACATACATGTACATGCTTGAGTGTGTAAATATGTGTGTGTAGGTAGGTAGGTGCAGAAAGATGCCAAGGAAATGTAAACACTGGCAAAGGATATATTGGTTTCTGTTGAATACTTCTACCAACTTTTCTGTGGAGTTGAATTTTTTAAAACTAAAAAAAAATAGGAAATAATAAGCATGCATTGTGATGTAATTCTAACTTTTAAAATTTGAAATACAGGTATTCTGTTGTAATTTCATGTAGCATATGAGGGAGTGAGGCTGAAGGGACTTTGGTGAATTGCCTAGAGGATTGAGCACGTCCTCTGACCACCTCTTACCCTTGTGTAACAAGCCATAAGGATCCTGCTGACTGATGTTCCAAAAGATAAAAGCTGTGAGACATACTGGAATTTTATGGTAGGTAAAACAATTATCAGTTGATCGGATACTCTAATTTTAGAAATGCTGTGAAGAGGGGTCAAGTATTTGGTCCAAGAGTTGACACCGTGAATAAGGGAAGTCAGAGTCTGCATTACAATCTCAGTTTTCTGATATATTTTTTTAGGCCAACATTATTTTCACTGCACTACCAAAAACCCGTTTCTTGCAGGAAAAATTCTGGGTCCTGAAACATTAGGACAACAATGTTTTAAAAAAATCCGAAAGCCAAAAAATTCAAAATATCTTCCACTTGATTTTCAGGTTTCTATGTGACTTCTGGCCACATGTTAGTCAGGCACTATTTATTTATTGCTTGAGATGAGAACATTTCGCTTAACCCCTGGGAATGTGTAATGCTCTTGCTTGCTTTCCATGGCCAGCCAGGTTCAGAGGGTATCTTGCCATGTTGCAGAATTCCTGAATGTTTATTTTCTTGTCTTATATCAACAGCTTGCTGAGTCATTTACTTTCCCCTTTGACAGAGATTCAGTGTTGTCAGTAGAATGTGCATCAGGGCTGAAGGTAACATGGTATCAAGCATTTTGGGTAATTCCTTGTAAATCATGCTGCAGAGAGCTGTGCTTACTTGCCTGGTGGCAGTAAAAACCCCAGACGGAAAGCTTCCTGATGTATGGCTTTGTTAATATCAGTTTGGTGGCTCCTATCCGGCTGCTGGGAAGTAGGTTCTGTTGGACCCCTTGAGCTTGAGAGTATTACCCAGTCTCACTCTCCTCATGTAGAAAAGGTTTTCTTTTCAACTTCCTTGCTTCCATTACCCACATCTTTCTTTTTCTTACTTTTTCTTGGCTTTCCTGGGAGAAAAGGGGTGTTTCTGGCATTCCCTTCCCACAGTCAGACTCTGGAGCCTTGAGTTGGGCGAGTCTTTCTGAAGTTAATGGAAGTGCTTCCACTACAGCATTGTCTGCATCACCAAGGAGAGAGACCCCTGTAGGGTCCTGCCTGGTGTTACGGGGACAGCTCTGGGCTTGGAAATGGGCTCGTGATGGCATCACTAAAGAACGGACACTGAGTAAATGGAAAGAGGCCTTAATGTGTGGTTGATAGGCGGTAAGGAATTAGGTTTTACCTGTGTGTTCTTAAATTAAAATATAAAAGTGCACTCTAAAAGATGGATTTTAAACACAGACCATTAATTATTCAAAAGTAGTTGGGGTTTTGCTGTTTCACTTAATAACAAAGCATCATAAAACAACCGTTTATACTGCTGTGACTTCATGACACAGTTTTTTTTGCCTTCTCTCACAGGATTTTCTTCAACTCAAATGATCAAAAGTAGTATTTTTTTTTAAATAAAGAAAGGACCTCAAGTTAATTGATTTATCTAATATTTAAAGTCTGGTGTTTGAGCTAGAAGTAAAACTAAGAGTTTAAACATCTTAATGAATATTAATGAATACATAGCTAACAAAATGATGCTTTAAAAATAATTTGTAAATTGGGAGATATTTAAAATATGAAATAATCATTGTTTTAAGGGTCAAGATTATATCAATAAACAAAATAGACAAAATTTCTTATGTGGCTGCCATTATAATCTGTATAATTTTCAATACACAGTGTATAGTCTATGTGAACACATGAATACATGTAATAAATGAATCATACAGACTGTAGGAAAGTGATAAATGTTACTGAAATAATAAGGAAAGAGGGTTCTGTGTCACCTGGAGTGGAGTATCATTGAAAAGGTGACATTTGAGTGATGATTGGACGATGTGAAATAGTGCATCATGCAGATATGGGACGGAAGAATATTCCAGAAAGAGGTGTCAGTACAATGGTGGGAGCTTGTCTGGAGTTTCCAAGGAATATCAAGATGGCCATTGTGACCAGAGCATTCTAAGCAGTGAGCAGAGTCGGAGAAAATAGTCGGGGATCGGCTTGGGTGCAGATCATGTCAGCTGTGTTAGGTGATGGGGACTTCAGATTTTTTTTCCTGTGACATGATGTGACCTACATTTTATAGGGCCCACTGTTACTGCTGTTTTGAGACTACTGTTAGGGATTTGGAGGGAGGATAGGAAGGAATGGATAAGAGTAGAAGCTAAAACACTAATTTGCATTTATTTCAGAGGGTAAATGGTGTCTTGTTCTTGTCTTATGGTCCGAAAAAATACAGCTATCTTCAGAATTAACACTTTGTTGCACTTCCTTCTATCTTTTCATGCACAAGATAAGTTGGGTTTTTTAAAAATAATAATTATCCTAGATTGGGTCTTTCCATTAAGTAGTCTTTCATGGGCATTTTAACATACTTTAGTTTCCTCATAGGTTGTATATACTTGTTTCTCTTTGAGGGGTATTTAGTTTTGTGAAAGAGGCTGCTAGTTTTCCTCCAATGTTCTCGCATTGTTTAATAGTAATAGAATCCCTCCTCCAAGTGTTAGCTTAATGCATGACTGCCTGAAATACAGACTGTTTGCCAGCTTCCTTGTAGCTGAGGATGGCCTTGTGACCATGTTTGGCCAATCAGATGGAAGTGCATGTCATGTGTCAGCCATCTGGGACCTTAACCTTGACAGTGGAAGCTATCTAAGCTATGTGATAGAGGGAACCTGGGTCTCTGACACTGTGGGATAATACCTCTGGCCAAAATAACTCTGAATGAGAAATAACTTCTTTTATAAGCCAGTGTCATTGTGGGATTTGGGGGGGGGGGAGCTCACAGAAGAATTGTACCTATCTCATGATACAAAAGTTCAACATACCTTTTTTTTGTATGTCATGCATCTATTTCTTTTTTCTCTTCAGTCCGCATAAGACTATCTAAAACTACAAGCAATATGATTTCACTCATATGTGGTATCTAACAAACAAACTGAACTAACAATGAAACTAGAGACAGACTCATAGAGAGCAGACTGACAGCTCTTGGGGCTTAGTGAGGGGGTGTAGGGATAGAGCAAAAAGGAAAAAGGACTCATAAACATGGGCAGCAGTGTGGTGATTGCGGGGGGAAGGTGAGTGTAAGGGGGACGAATGGTAATGGAAAAAGTACAAAGAAAGAAAATGTTAAAATTACGAGAAAAACAAAAAGGCATTATTTTAAAAAGGGCAAAGAAAAAAAAAAAACACTTGAAAAACTGTAAGGTGAGATACTCATGCGGTTTAGATTTGTTGCCCTCCGGTAACTCAAGGTGAATCACGAACTGACGGGCATATAGCGTTAGTGCACTAACTAGACTCTCCCTGCCCAGCTCCCTCACCTCTCAGATCTGTGCGTTCTGAACACTCATAAAAGTCTCATATAATTTTCTGTAGCCTACAGCTAGTCTCACCCATGCTGCTCTCTGCCAAGGACAAATCCCTAAAAGTCTTGATTAGGGGATTTCATTGATTTCACAGTTCACTGATAGAGCGGTGATTCTTGGGGGGAAGGAGGTGGAAAGCTCTTGTGGTTAGCAAATCCCCTGTCAGTTCTTGGTTCAAATCTCCAAACTGGCTTGCCACTGAGAAGGAAATTCTGATATTACTCACTCAAGTGTTTTCAAGACTTCTTTTCCTGTATTCCTTATATCCCTTCAACATACAACTTAATTAAGTAGTTCTCAAGTTTTAATGGGCATAAAATGATGGTAATAAAAATGCATCTCATCAGACTGCAGCCCTGGGGTTCCTAATTGGGTGGGTTTGGTGAGGAGACTCAGGATTGTTCATTTCTCTGAGCTGGGTGCTGCGTGGGTCAGTGAGAAGTTACAGAGAGGCCTTTGTAGGTCCTGATATCTCCGTTCAGCTACTGTGCAAGTGCTGAGAGCAGTTTCCTTGTCTGAGATCCTCTAACAAATGGATGCTCCCCCCAGTTTTCCCCATTTCCCCTCCTCTATACACAGTTACTCCTATACCTGTGCTTAAAGCTGAGACCCTCCTATTTGAATGTTATTTTGGAATCAAAAAATTGGCAGAAAATATTGAGACAGATCAGTTCTCCTGTGTGTATTGTTCAACTCAAGCAACTTGGGGGACTTTGGCAGCTGTGATGTGACTCCCACTTGGTGAACCAGGGAGCACTGTCAATGGCCATTTTGTTGATGGTGGTGCTAAGTATGAGAACCAGGCTTTAATGGTGAGAGCAGAATTTAAAAACAAAACAAAACAAAACATTTTTCTGGCTAACTAGTGGTTTTTCTCCTTGCTTAACAGCTTCTAGGAAGATGTTGTTCCAGGATCAATATACACTGAAATGTGGTTTAAATGCTTCATATTTTGTAGCCGTGTGCATTCTGTCTTCAGGCTGGGGAAGGAGGCATTCATGGGGCTGACACCTGCCTGATGCTAGCACTCTCCTGACCATCCCATTGCTTTTCTCGTTCTTTTCCTAATTAAAATGATCTGATTCTTATTAGGAGTGAATCCACTATTGTGTGTGTGTTCTCTTTATTTTTTTACTTGACATAATGTTTTGTTTTTCTTAATTGTAGTGGACATACTATCTTCTTTTTGAGGTGCACAGCCCAGTGATTGACAGTATGTGGCTTACTAAAGTGATCACTGCCATCAGTCTGGGGCTCGTCTCCCACCATTCAGTAGCTCTAAGATTGTTACTGACTGCATTCACCGAGCTGTGCTTTAAACTGCACTGTGACTATTCCGCAACTACTGACCTCCAGTACTTCTTAATCCCCTTCCCTTTTTCACTCACTCCCACCCCCCTCCCTTCTGGCAACCATCAGAATATTCTCTGTATCTAGGCATCTTTCTGTTTGCATGTTCATTTATTTTGTTTTTTTAGAGTCCACACATAAGTGAAATCACATGGCATCTTTCCTTCTCTGACTGGCTTCACTAAGCACAGTACCATCTCGGGCCATCCACATTGTCACAAATGGCAAGATGTCGTTCTCTCTATGGCTGAGTCATATTCCATTGTATGTATGCAGTGCTTCTTCTTTATCCACTCATCGATTGACCGGCACTTAGGGTTTGTCCATATCTTGGCTGTTGTAAGTAATGCTGCAGGGAACATACACATGTGTATGTCTTTTTGGTTTAGTGTTTTGAGTTCTTTGGATAAAGACCCAGAAGTGGAGTTGCTGGGTCCCTCTTTGTCTCTCGTTATACAGCCTTTGTTCTAAAGGCTGTTGTGCCTGGTATAACGTTGCTCCCCTAGCTCTTTCTGTTTGTTTGTTTGCTTGGTTCCATTTTCATAAAACATCTTTTTTCCATCCTCTCACTATTAGCCTGTGTGTGTCTTTCAATCTGAAGTGAGTCTCTTGCAGACCAGCATATGGAAGGGTATTGTTTTGTTCCCATTTCTGCTTATTTCTTAAGAGTGTCCCAACTTTAATTTCTGGGACCTGATTCTGGGACTCATTTTGATGGAATTAATTTAATTATAATGATTGTGTTGGGGCTTTTCTCTTTGAATTGTATGAATAACTTCATTAAATCTCCCCCACCCCAACACACGTGCTTTAGTGCATGGAAAGCCGTTGTCTCAGCAGCAGGCAACTTTGCACTGGCCGCCCCCACCAGGGGCATTTGGTCATGTCTACAGACACGTGGGGTTGTCGTAACTAGGTGAAGATATTACTGGCATGTAGGGGGGTAGAGGCCAGAGATGTTGCTAAACACCCTGTAACGCATAGGACAGTCACCACAACCAAGAATTTTGCAGCCCAAATATCAGCAGTGCTTAGGTACAGAACCTCTGATACAGGAACTTGCAAAGACTCTATCTGTCAGATTGTGCATGCATTTTCTTTCATGAAAAGCTAGTTCACCTGCCAACCCATTGGGATATTGCCAAGTAGCCTTTTTGCATCACCCTCCCATAATCCCACCCCCCAACCAAAATGAGTTAACTCAGTGTAAATATCCCAGGGGATCACAATTAGCTCTGGCATGATGGGCACCCCCCACATCTCTTCAGTGACCTCCTTTTCAATTATGGTCCATACACTGTGCTTTTCAGTGGCCTCTTGTTTCCCCTTTCCCTGCCACTGGAGGGTAAAGTGCAGACTTCCTCCCAAATGTGGTCATATTAAGAAGCCCCTTCTCTCTATCTATTCTTCTCAAGGCCTCACAGGACTTGTTGTGCTCAGGCAAATAAACATGCTGCCAATAATCCAATAAAACCTTTACAAACATCAGATATAAAACATTGAGATGGTCAGTGGACAATCTATAACTGCTTCTTTTTTTATAAACCCCACACTTGAGCCCTGAAAGCAGCACAAATCCAAGGCAATAAAAGAACCAGGGTTTTTACCTAGTTCTTCCTAATGAGTTGATTCACCCTCCCCATACTATACCACAGTGACCGTGAGCTCCGTCTTGGCTCCCAGACAGATGCGATACAAGGAGGCACATTGGGTACTGTGGGGAGGAACTAATTTCAAACGTGACTTCCATGATGACTCTCCCCTTCCATGCTCAGAGCTGCAGAGAAGTAAGTGCCTTCACCTTGGGCCACCATGGGTCTATGCCTCACACTCCCAGAGACAGAACATGTGGCAAAACTAAATTGCGAAGCTCAGTTTTTGATGAGTTGTTTCCTAACTCCTACTTGAAGGCGCTGCAATTAGTCTATGCTATAGAGGAAAGCAGGTTAGCCTGAGGAATGGGAGTCATTCTATCAAAAGCATGCTGCCACATGGAGGTGAGAGGATCCACACTTAAAATGCTAGTCCTTCCACAGGGGACACTTTGTCTAGAGCAGAATGAGTATGGGGTTTCGCTGATAATCAAAACACTGCATTTTATTCTGAGCTGTAAGCTCAGATATCACAAGGGACCAGATGGATGATATAAATGAATGAAAAGGAGGGGACGTGGGGAGAATGCTGTGGAAGGGTCTTTGATCGTCTGAATCCACGCCTTTCCTACAGCCTCCATCCCTCTCCCAATGGCTCTACCAAGTTACTGGCAAGTAGAGATGTGTTTGTAGATCTCCCCATCTTTCAAAGATACTTAATAAATACTTATGTAGAGTGTAAATAACTCTAATTTTTATAACATGGGTAATTTCATTTAGAAAAGTATTGTGGGGGCTGAAAACCAAACAAACTAAAACATATTTGTTGGCTGGACCCAGCTGTGGGCTGCCAGCCTGGACTCCACTCTCTGCCCATGGGCTTGTAGTCAGTGCATCCTCTAGAAAAGAAATAGCTTAACGTCCATGAGTCCCAGGACCCTGATCGAAGCAGCAGAGAGTACATCAGAGTGCTTGCTTTTTTTTTTTTTTTAACTTTTGCCTTAGGACCCACATGCATTCCTAGATGGTAGCAGATGATGGGTACCAGGGTGACTCGTGGGCACCCCTTTTTTCAAGCCTCTCTTCTAGATGTCACTACAGTTCTCCTTGCAGGAGAGCAGCGGTCATTGACCTCCCAGTCCCCTTCATGGTAAGGCTTTTCAGATGCCCCAGCCGTGCCACATCAGCCAGCCATGGAGAAACAGAGATTCCCTTCACTGAAGATGTCAGGAATCATCAGATCAGATATGCATGATGACCGCCCTGGCATCGCTCTCGGTCTGGTCTTGCTCTTTTGGAATGTAACATCTTCTCAACAGCTCCTACTTTTCAGGGCAGCAGAACACAAGAGCAGTAGGAGGATGGCTTGTGTTAACCAGAACTCCCCCTCACAGCCAGGGAAGGGGGGCCATTCATCCCCAAGGGAGGTGAGAGAAGGACTGATTGGATCCGTAGGCACCATCAGTGCAGGGGCATCAGGGGTCGGGGACAGATCGGGGCCGATCCCAGTCTCTAGAGATGCATTCATCCCTGGGAAGAGCACTCCTGGACTCTCCTGTCCCTTCCCTTTATTTGTTGCAGATCCCTCCTTCTCCTGCCACAGCTCTTGTGAAGCTGCCACTTCACAATACACTCTTGAACATCCAGTGGACAATGCTGAGAACAAAATTAGGGGCTGGAAGTAGAAGCAGGTTTATAGCATGTAAAACTTAGCCTCCTGCTTTCATACTGCTGAACCTTTTAGAATAAAACATTCTTTGGGGCTCTTTTGCCTCCTTAGTAAATACAACTGACCCTTGAACTACATGAAGGTTTTATGGGCATTGACCTCCCATACTTCCCCCAAATTTTAGTCCCTCAGTATCTGCTGGGGATTGGTTCTGGGACCCATGCAGATACCAAAATCTGTAGGGGCTCAAGTCCTCCATATAAAATGCTGTCTATCAGTGCATGCAGTTTTCCCTCTGCATCCATGGACTCCCAACTACAGATGGAGAACAGTACAGGTATTTACGGAAAAACACCTGTGTAGAACCTCTGTCGTCCAAGGGTCAACTGCGTTAGAAGGGTCCTTTCTTTTGCATGAGCCCTACCTGTAGGACACAATAGGACAGAGAGAGGTGGGAAAATGCCACCTTTCCATGCAAGGTTTGAAACACAAGTCAACTGAGAAACATTTTTTTATGTTGTAGACTTTTAGTTTCTCCTCTCCTTTTCTTTACGAAATCCTATTTCCCTTTGCCTTTGCTTTTTCAATCTATTCCCCCAGCTCTATGTCCTACCTCAGCCACATTGGTTCCTTGGCTTTTATTTCTTTTGAAGGTCACCTGGTTTCTCTCATACCAACTCTTGCTGCTCCTCACACCCTCACCCTCCTCACTTGTTGGTTTGGTTTCTTTTGCTGCATTCTCCATCCTAGTCCTTAGCAGCCCTGTCTCTGGGCCCCCAGAAGTATTCAAGAATGAGAAGCTGAGCAAGAATACAGCCAGTTGCACAAGTCCTAAAGGCCAATGGAGCCCCTTCTATCTCATTGGTTTCCTGGCCCGAGGAAGTGCTGGTGTTCTCCTCCGCCCTGACACACAAGCTTTGCTCACTTCACGAGGGCTTCTGATTAGCATTCCAAAAGAGTGTTCTCTAGTGACATGAGTAGGAAGCCAGGCTGCCAGTTTATTTATACCCAGCCTCAGGGCAGAACCTGTGGTCATGTATAAAGCTGTAAGATTCAGAAAATACTCTCTGTGTGTATATATATACACACATATTGATTAGGGGTGATGTTTAGAGTGGAAATCCATTGCCCCATAGGTTGGAAAAGTGACTAAGAGTAGGATATAAAAATGCCAGAGAAAGACTTGGTGTTATTGCTAAATGCAGGTCAGAAATGCTTTGTTCTGTGTGGGTAATCCCATCATCCTTGTGTGTAGATTTGTTCTGCCTGAACTGAAGGTTGTAGCCTGACCTTACATTACAGGCAAGGAGACATCTACGTAAAGTTTCCCGTTTCTGGGACTGACAAAAGGGGCCACTGGCCTGGCACCCTCAAAGGGAAAAACACAGAGCAGGGACCTTGGCGGGCTAGCAGCTGTGATGTCCTGATGGGGGTGCTCGGAGTGCCGGGTCAGAGGTCTGGATTTGGGCTCCAGCTCTCCTGTTTGCCGAGGGTTCAGAGGTCCTCTCCTTGCTAGTGTAACAGTTTTGACGGGGTCATCCCCTAAATTTTGGGATTGCGGCTAGCAGATTGCACTATCAGGAAACACTTCATTCTTTAAACAAGCTCCCAGGGAGCAGACTCCTTCTCAGGAGTCAGAGTTGAGCCCACTGCTCCTTACACCACACCTGCACTCCAGGAACAGGAAGGCAGCCTGGCTGGGGCTGGAGGAAGAGTCCTTATGGTCTCACACAAGGCCAGGCTGGCAGGAAGAATGCATCCCGCTTCCCTGGTCCTGTGGAAGTGCCATGCATGGGACTCTGGAGTAGTTGGTGGTGGAGACTAAAGATGATGCAAGCAAGCATAGTCAGTCTTTCCTGCCCAGCAGGCTGGTACTTGCCAAGATGTGGAGCCTGTGGGTCCCACCTGCAGTGCGGGCACTGGGGGCCAAGAGCTTGGAGATTGGTGAACACTGGGCCAGCGGAGAAACTGAAACACCCCTCACCTCCTCCCCTACACCTCCCTCCAGCGGGAGCACGGAAGTCTCTTGCCTGTGCCATGATACCTAAGTTTTACTCTAGATTTGGTGTGCTAGACAGGAATTTTACCTTTAGACTCAGAATGGCACGTCCTGCCATTAACTCAATTCCATAGCAAGAGCACTGCTGTTCGCTGCCTGTTTTACAGCATTTTCTCCTTCCTTGGTTAGTTTTGCAGTGTCTAGTTGGGACTGGGCTGCTTTCAGACATTCCAGTCGGAGCGATCAATCCTAAGGCTGTGCCAAAGCTGACAATAAATTTGTCTGCTGTGTGGGATTGGACCCTCCAGAATCCGCCAGAGTGCTCAGTAGCAGCGTGGTGAAGACCTGAAGAAATAAATAACGAGTAAATAAATGAACTGTAGTAGGAACACATTTTCCAGCGTGTGCGCTGGCACCAAAATCAACTGTAAAGTGTCCATGCCTCATTGTGAGATTGTGTGGCCTCAGAGCCCAACTGTGTGGGTCAAAATCCCAGGTCTCTTATTTGCCAAATGGAGATCTTTGACTGGTGTGCGCCTGCTCTGTGCGCCAGTCTCATCCGCAGTAAAAACAGGGATGTTAACATCATCCTTTACAGTAAGGGTTGTGATGAGTTTTAGAGATACTGCTAGGTTCTTAGCAAAATGCCTGATGGGAGATGTTCAACATATGCCCCACTGTTCATTCAGCAACTATTGACCAATGTCTAGTCACTGCAGAGCCTGAGGAAGGGGCCCTGACCTACCTAATGAACCCAGTTTGGAAACTGAGGAAATGATGAATAAGGCCCCTCTTCTGTAGTCATCCAAGTGGCCCACATTGTCATCATGTGCAGGTTTTAAAATGCAATATTTATACATGTGTTTGTCCACAGAACTGTCAGCTCTTTCAAAAAGGAACTTGACCCTTTATTATAACTTGACTTTTGACCCTTTAGCCAGATCAAGAATGCAGGCCGAGGCCAGTGTAGAAAGGTTGATAAGGATAAAACGTTGTGATTTCCCATTTCCCAGCCTCAGTGGGACCCCCAGAATAGCCTGCCATGGGACCCCTGGAGTTTGGGAACCCTAGTGGCTTGGGGTTGGAGTCCCACCCATATCTAGAAGATAAGCAGTATGCTGAGTAATTTTGTTGATGGTGGGTCGTAGGCATTGTTAGTTTGGAATCATATCTCTGGGCAAAGGACACAGACATGTTCCCTGGAGCCCAGGGATGGGTGGCTGGTGTCAGAGGGAAAAACAAGGGTCCATCTCAGGCTCCATCTCCTTGAGCATCTGCAGGGTGTAGAGACCTTTCTGTCCATGTCAAGAAAGTGAGAAGTGAGAAGACCCCTCTACAGGAAATTCCCAAGGATAGCAATTGTACATTCATGCCCCAGCCTGTGATGGCCTCCACATCAGGGGGTAACTGCACCTACCCCCTGAGACTGGATCTTTCCTCCTTGTGACCTCTCCTTTAGGTCTAAGACTAGAGACACCCAAAATGGCAGTAGTTTGAAGAAAGGACCACTTCATACCTCCTCTCAGAATCCCAGCCTCAGTCAAGTTGCCAGTTCACTGCCAACTTCCACTAAGCCTTGCCTTTGACTACAGATGAAATGTCTATTTACACATCTCAGGATATTTCTAGTTTGAACTTCTGTCCCATGACAGCTGGAAGCCATGAGCTCTGCATACAGAGAACTGTACATTCCAGAAAAAGAGAACTGTGTTCAGGGGATGAATCTGGGTAAAATGGTGTTTGGGATGGAATCCCAAACATCATGCAGGGCTGGTGAATGGGATGCAAACAAACAGGATATATGCTGGTGGGCTGTTTGGAGCACACAGAAAGCAAATGGGGGTGTTTCTAAGAACAGAAGGAACCCAGAATTCTTAAATTAATCCCTGCCTCATTTATTCCTAATCTTTTCTGCCCACCCCTACCCTCAAAAGGGTCACAGAAGGCCTAAAGGGTTCCAGACTCCCGATCTTTTTCCGGAATTTATCTGTTCTGCCTCATTCCTTCTAGCCCCAAACTTCCACCAAATGCCCAGGTAGCAGCAATGCATCAATAAACAATGTAAGGCTTGGTGTTACTTGCTTATTAATGGATATCATTTTAAATTTTTACTCATGAGAGACATCTGAGAAATTGTCAGGTGGACAGGAGAGATGATCTGAAGCAGGGCAATTTTTAATTTCCTTAAAATCGGACCCTGCCGAATGTGCAGGATTCCGAAGGTGCAGTGCTGTGATCTAGACCTGCAGGTGGATCTGGTACCCCCTCAGGTACACGGCCTGTACCTGGCTTCTCCCGTGTGCAGCATCAGGGTCGTCTTAGAGGAATTTCAGCTGTGTGCCCTTGTCTTCTGTTATCTGCTGTTCCATCTTGAGCTTCTGAGCCTTTTTCCCTGACAGTACATCCTAGTTCTTTTGCCAATAACAGGCTCTCACCGGTGCCCTCCCTCTTCTGTAAGAATGAGGCAGCTGAATGAGGCTGGAGGCAGGGAGGAAGAATACAGGGCTTATTGGAATGAGTTCCATTAAAAAGGAAAATATTTCTCCCCATTTGAAGTGAACAAAGACTTCTAGTACCTGTCCTGCTTGCTTAGATTTCCAGCTGTTTCCTCCTGAGCACTCAGGTATCAAAGCTGTGTGGTCTATAGTACATCTGTTTGCTCTGTTGCCAAGAGTGATTACAACCTGACAGAGCTCAGCTCTGTTCCTGTTTTTATTATTGTTATTAGTTCAGGACTCATTGAATTGGTAGGTCTCGCTACACAGGCACAAACCTTGGGGAATCACGAAGCCACAAGCATACTGTTTGCAGTCACCACTCAGCAGCTCTTGGGTGAACATCAGTAGCATGTACTCCTTGTTTGGTAAACAGAATGAGAGGTGTTTAGACTTCCACCCACAGGAAGAAGAAGGGCTCCACATGGAAAATGTCAGCTCTGCAGCCTGGACAGCAGGGCAGGGGGACTAGGCATGTGCCTGGCCCTGGTCCTGTATTGGGTGAGCCTTCCAGTTTCCTGGTGAGAAAGGGAAAGGAAGATTTGGATAGGTAGGACTTATGGGGGCATATAACCTATAAGAAAAGAAGAACTCCAAAGCTCCAAAGCTCCAAATCTCCATGGGTTTTTATTAAACCCATGGAGTTTCAAGGCTTGTGTATTGATGTGAACTTTTGATTAGTGTCTGAGGAACATTTATGGTAACTCTGGTTCTAGTGGACCTTAGCTGTGTGATCCTGACTGAGGCTTTGCCAGTTTGTGCAGAGGAAGAGTCAAGCTTGTCGAGATTCCTCCCAGTGCTGACATTCTAGGCTGCCTAAAGCTCAGGCTCGGGTCCATACTCATCCTCCTGCACGTTGCTCAGATAGACAGAAAAAGGTGCTCACAGAGGGCTTAGCTGTGTGCCATGTTATCCATGGCTCAGGCTCAAGGGCAACAATAAAAGACCCAGGGGAGGTCCAGCACAGGAACAGAGGATGCATTTGAAACCCAGCCCACACCCCCAGCCCTGCTGTTCCCCGTGACTCTGGGGCCTTTCTGCAGTTACTAAGGAAACACTCATCAGGAAAGGATTAGGAAGCCTTGGACACAGACTCACTTTGTGGAGAGCAGCCCACCAGATGGATACTGGCAGAGACACCGATATGCTCAGTGACCGATTCTGTCCTCACCGTGAAAGCGTCAGACTCCATTTGAGGGAGTCGATGTGCGGGGGAAGCCTTGGCACCCCCCGGTCTTCTCTCTCCCTCCTCTGCCCCCCATTAAGTGTTCGAAGATCTGCGTGGCTGGACTGGCTTAGTTGGACTCCTCTTCTGGGTACATGTCAAGGTGGAGGAAGCACAAACTTAATTCAGTTCCCAGACACCCCAGCCTTGTTTAAAACTCTAGATTTCACTATCTCTCAACTCACACTGGCCCTCTGTAAAAACATGGTGTTTCTGGGGATCATGTCAAGGAATAGATTTCTGGTTGCTTTATCTTCACCAAACCTTTAGCTGGAGGATGCTAACAGTCTTAGGCACAGTCCAGTGACCCAAAGAAATTGGGGGGACCTGGGGGACACCAGACAGCACATGCAACAGAAGAAGCAGGCACCCAGGACACCCCATGGGTCTAACCAGCTCTGACTTTGCCTTGTTTTCCAGTGTTTAAGTTAAAATTTTCCATTTCAATTTACTTTGACAAATAATTTATAAAAGTGAATTTTAAATCTAATTACTTCTAAATTTAAAATCACACATTATACTTCTGGCCAAGATGGAGGCATAGCTGGACACGCTGTGCCTCCTCTCACAACCAAGATTAAGGACAACAAAAATATGGAACCAAACAAACAAACAAAAAAACCCAACCAGGACAGAGAGAAAATTGAATTGTGCGGGAGTCTGACAATAAGGATTCACCCAGACCAGTAAGAGGGGTGGAGTCAGTGGCCAGCAGAGTCTGCGGCCAGCGGACTTGGATTGTGGCGGGATAAGCCAGTGGTGGTCCCGGGCACGCAGTCACTCCAGGCACACAGGCAGTGGCATTGCCGAACACGAGGAGGCCAAGAGGGGTGCACAAGGCGGCGGACCATGGACACACATTTGTGTACAGATAAACCAGGTGAAAATGGGCAGCAAGACAGACTGCGCGACACAGGGCCCCAGCACCCATTGAAAATACTTGTAGGGGCTGAAGTGCCAGGAGGGAGTCCCAGCCTCGTAGGAGAGTTCATTGGGGAGACCTACTGGGTCCTAGAGTGTGGGTGCAGGCCCACCCACATGGAAATCAGCACCAGAAGGGCCCAATTTGATAGAGGAAAGAGGCTGAAGGGACTGGAATCTGAGAGACAGCGCAGAGCAAGCGCCATTGTTCCCTCCTGGACCCTGCCCCCACATCCAGCATCACAATCCAGCGACTGGGCTGCCCTGCCCTGGTGAATGCCTAAGGCTCCGCCCCTCATACGTAACAGCTGCGACCAGACAAAAACAAAAAAAACAAAACCAAGGATGGCTCAAAAGAGAGAATAGACTGGGGCCTGGGAGCTAATTCATCTGAGTGACCAGGAAGTGGTCAACCTATCAGATGCAGAGCTCATAGCACTGGTAGCCAACCTATCAGAAGCACAAATCAAAGCTCTGGTGATTAGAAAGCTCACAGAATTGGTTGATTTTGGTTGCAAATTACAGGAACAAATGGAGGCTACAATAAGTGAAATGAAGAAAAATGCACAGGGAACCAATAGTAATGGGAGGAAAACTGGGACTCAAATCAATGGAGTGGACCAGAAGGAAGAAAGAAACAACCAAACAGAAAAGAATGAAGAAACAAGAATTCAAAAAAATGAGGAGAGGCTTAGGAACCTCCAGGACATCTTAAAACATCCCAACATCTGAATTATAGGGGTACCAGAAGGGGAAGAGGAAGAGCAGCAAGTGGAAATTTTATTTGAACAAATAATAAAGGAGAACTTCCCCAATCTGGCAAAGGAAATAGACTTCCAGGAAGTCCAGGAAGCTCAGAGATTCCCAAAGAAGGTGGACCCAAGGAGGAACACACCAAGGCACATCATAATTACATTAGCCAAGATTAAAATGAAGGAGAGAATTCTAGAAGCAGCAAGGGATAAAGGCAGAGTCACCTACAAAGGAGTTCCCATCAGACTATCAGCTGATTTCTCAAAAGAGACCTTACAGGCAAGAAGGGGCTGAAAAGAGGTATTCCAAGTCATGAAAGTCAAGGACCTACATCCAAGATTGCTCTATCCAGCAAAACTTTCATTTAGAATGGAAGGGAAGATAAAGCGCTTCTCAGATAAGGTCAAGTTAAAGGAGTTCATCATCACCAAGCCCTTATTATATGAAATGTTAAAGGGACTTATCTAAGAAAAAGAAGATAAAAAAATAGGACAGTTAAAAGATGGCAAACTCACAGATATTAACAACCACACCTAAAACAAAAGCAAACTAAGCCAACAACTAGACCAGGAGCAGGAACACAGAAATGGAGATCACATGGAGGGTTTGCAACAGGGAAGTGGGAGGAGGAGAGAGGGAAAAAAGGTACAAAGAATAAGTAGCATTGACGGTGGGTAGAAAATAGACAGGGGGAGGGCAAGAATAGTGTGGGAAAATTAGAAGCTAAAGAACTTATGACACATGGACATGAACTAAAGGGGGGAATGTGGGTGGGAGGGGTATGAAGGGCGGAGGGGAATGATGGGGGAGAAATGAGACAACTGTAATAGCATAATCAATGAAATATAATTTTAAAAAATAAAATAAAATCACACATTATGTAAAATGGCATGTTAATTCAGATAGGCTACTCTTTGCAGGCTAATAGGCATTGTTTACATAAATATGAGTGGCAAAAAGCAATTACTTAGTTTTCATGGTTTGAAAAAAAAAAATTGAAAGGATGTACCCTCACTGCGCATAGTCGGTTAACATTTTAGTGCATATGAATCATTAAAAAAACTTGGGGGGGGATCATCGTGGACATGCCATGTGCAGTCAGCTTGTTGCACTTCGATGCTGACATGCATCCCCACCCCCCCCTCGGTGTTGCCTGTTACAAACAAGTTGTGATAATAGTAACCCATGAGGTGAGTATAACCAAGGTGGTTTGGTTAGTAATATCCTGGCAGGCGTTTGGGATTTTCTCTGTTGCTCATCTCATGATCATTTATCTCAAGAATCATTTCTTGAATTTGAATTAACTTCAAGCACCTAAACATTTTGAAGGCTTTTGAACCATATTACGCAATTGTCCTTTGGAAATACTTTGGTAATACATACATACTTCCACCAGTAACAGATTAGGATAGGCATGTTTGTAGCCCTTCTCCAACAGACCATTGTGCTTTGGGGAGAGAGGGTAAAGATGAATTGAGAAGCAAATCATGCTCTTTTACTGTTGCATTAATTTGCATTTTACACCAAGTGAAGTTACAGTATTTTCCCCTTTACTATAATTCAGTTCATTTCCCTTTTTAGTTTAGTTTGTGGTATTTCAGGTTATTTGGATACACTTAAATTATATTTATACAATCACTAATATTTTTCTTTATTGCTCTTATTGGAGGATGTGCATTCATTGACCTTCTGGTTTGGAGATGATAAAACATACAAATCTATATTTTATTATTTCTCTAATCATGCATTGTTAAAAAAAAAACTAATCCTTTAACCAAATGGAATAATTTTGTATTTGTGGATTCATTCTTCCATGAAACATTAATCACTTTTTTCGTTTGTCTTATCTCCATGCCAGTTCATTTCCTGGTGACTTGAAAGGCTCCTATATCCGATGTAAACCTTCACTCATTCTGCGGTCTTCGGCATTTCCCGGATTCTTGCCTTGATCTGTCGGCCAGGTTTTGCACCAGTACCATAGCATTTAATCAGTGTAAGAGTGTAAGATCTTCTGCCTATATGTAAGAGAAAATCCCACTCTTATTTTTTACTCTTTATTCTGAGAGTATTTCTGGATATTTTTGCCATGTAGTCTTCTAAAGTGGATTTAGTTTGCCAAGGCTGAAAATCCCCTTTGGTGTTTTGATTTGCTATACTTTATAAATTAACAGGAGGAGAACTGATAATGGATGGTGTACAGCCTTGCTCTCTCAGAATCACCCTATTTCTTTGCTCATTTAAATTTTCCTTGTTATCTCTCGGTAATCTCCAGGGTTCATCATGCAGCCCTCAGGGTATTTACTACTAATTCCATTTGTAGGCATTTTATAGTTGTGTTGCTATTGTGAATGGGATTTTTATTATACTTAATAATTTATTTTGCTGGTTAATAGAAAGAGAATTGATTTTTGGATATTTAATTTGTAATCTGTCTGCTTACTCAGTTCTTGCCTTATATCTAATAGATTTTCTGTTTCACTTCATTCCTTTGGTTTTAGTACATAATCAGTCTTCAAATAATGATGATGTGATTTTTTCCCTAATATTTATAACTCATTTTTTCTTATTGAATTGTTTGAAACTTGTCAAATAATGATAAATGATAACAGTGAGAGCAGACCATAGTTTTAAGAAAGACTGTATATCAAGTATGATTTTGCCTATTGGCTTTATGTAAGCATTTATTTGCTATTATCAGTGATAATAAATACAGAACTTGGATGATGTGACAGTAAAAACTTGGATAATTTGCAATAAGCTGAGTACTAATCTAGATATGTGAGTGTGTGTGCATGTATTCACTGAATGATCTCAGCAGCTCCATGAGATAGGTGGTATTATTATTATTATTCCCATTACACATGGGAAATTACAGATGGGAAAATTAAGGCACTGATAAGTTAAATAACTTCCCCCAAGACAAGACAGCAGTAAGTAGCATCTCTAGGAGCTAGATCTGAGTAGTCTGAGCCCTGGGCCTGTGTTTACACCCAGCCTGTGATGCGGCTTGCAGGTGGAGAGAGAGTTCTATTGGGCTTATGCACTGCGACCTGCATCAGACATGGACGCATCATCCAGAAGTTCCTGGGCTTTCCCTCCTCTGCCTCTTGATTTCCTTATTTAACACTTACGTTAGTAGATTTCCTAATGATATCCTTCCCATGCCATTCTTAGAAAAATACTCCATAGATCATGTTGTCTAATTGTTTTGATATATTTCTATTTCTTAACATAAAGAACTTTAAAAAAAATTGGGCTATGTGTGTATGTATGTATATATATATGTGTGTGTGTGTATGTGTGTATATATATGAATGAGGTTGGCTTGCTGCCTTAGGTGCTGTAATGATTAGTTTTTTGTATTAGGGTTATGCTCATATTTTCCCTCCATTATTTTACTGAGTTGTAACTGACATATAACATTGTATTAGCTTCAGGTATACAACATAATGATTCAATATAGGTATTGATCATGAAATTATCACAATTACATCCATCTAGCTAACATCCATCACCACACAATTGCAATTTTTTTCTTGTGTTTCTTCTGTTTAAGATTACTTGCATAGCAAATTTCACATATATCATCGTCTAGCATTACAAACTATAGTCACCATGCTATACATGATATTCTCCAGGACTTATTTATTGGATAACTGAAAGTTTGCCCCTTTCAACCCAGCTAGTAACCATCCACCTATTCTCTGTATCTATGAATTTGTATCTTTTTTTTTTATTTTACATATAAGTGAGATCATGCAGTATTTGGCTCTGTGTCTGACTTCACTTAGCATGATGTGCTCAAGGTCCATCTGTGTCATTGCAAATGGCAGAGTTTCCTTTTTTTATCATGAAATAATATTTTACCTGTACCATGTTTTCTGTATTCATCCATCCACTAATGGATACTAGGATGTTTCTAGGTCTTGGCTATTATAAATAACAGGATTACACTGACATTTAAAAAAGAAGTTGTGAAACTTTATCTCTGTGGTGTGTGCATTCAGTACATCCTCTGCTTTGGGTCTATCCTCCTGGGACCCTGACGCATAAACAGCATCTTTGAGGCACAGTATGTTCTCCTCAGATCTCTGCTTGTTGCGTCATTGTCTCTGGCATGTAACAGTATAAGCGGAACCTTATTCCTATTTCCCTTGTCTTCTCTCCCTTGCCACCACTCAGAGTGGCTGAGGAGGAGGGTGTGAGCCTCATCTCATCTCTCTCAGCTGAGCTGGCCACTCTAGAATGTGGAAGAGCAGTCAGGAATGCAGGGCAGAGGAAGAGCATCAGACCATGGCGCTTCGATGCTTGTAAAGAGATGCTGAGATTTTTCTCTCTCTTTAAAAAGTGATTTTTTCCCTATTTACTTAAGAAAAACAACTTGTTAAACATTTGTTTTCCCCCTCCCCTCAGTGCTGTTTACAGAGGAACAGCCTTCCTTAACTCCGAAGTAGCATCGTCTTTCTTTAGGCAAACAGGTGTGTAAACATGCAACAAATCAAATTTTCAGATGGCTGAAATGACCTTGGGGATGCCCCCTTTCCTTTATCCTTTTGCCTGGAAATCCTTTTGTGAGGCTTATGGTTTTCCCGTTTGGATCTTGTTTTTTTTTCCTTGGGATCTTGATGACCAGTCTTGAAAAACTGTTACTGTCCTATTTCTCATCTTTATATTGTATCATTTTGGATGTGAAAATCCATTTAAAGAATATTATTCAACTATTGATTTTTACTCATTTAAGCAAAACTTTATACTTTGCAAAACTTTGTGTTTGTGTGCTTGAAGACCTCATGGACCACATTGAAGTCTGCCATCTTTAACATGGTTACTAGGAAGAAGAAGAGAAACTGAGCTAATATTAATATTGTGAGGACTTTGAAATGTTCCTTATAACTATGTGCCTAAGTATGTAAAGGGACGAATTAGATCCTGTTTTAGAGATGAGAAAAATCCAAAGTCATAGAGTTCGTGAAGTCCAAGATTATACATTCGGAACATAGTGAAATGAGGGTTCAAACCCAGTTTCTGTCTCCTTTGAGATGACGTGCACTGTCTACTTTACCATGTAATCAAGTCCCTCCTGGTCCCTGTGTAGCACTTTCTGTGGAGTAGTCAGTCCAGTCACAACGCCCTGACTAGCCTCTGCTATGCACTGGGAGGCTTTGGATAAAGTGTAAGCTCCGTGGGTCCGAGTGTCCTCTGTGGAATGCAGAAAATACCAATACCCACCTCATAGGGCTTTGGGGAGGAATTGCTGAGTTAATGCACATCAAGGGCTCAGAACAGTACCTGGCACATAGTAACGCTCAGTAACATTGTTGTTTTTATTGTCCGTTACTTCATAGCGTAGAGTACGGGCTGTGGCTTTGCATTCATATATTATTGTAGCACAGCTACAAAGGTGACTCAAACTTTTATATTTTTACCTGTGAAGGATCCTCCCTTATTTTCCCCACTGGTTGATAAGTGTATGGGAGAAAAGAGGGTACTACCTAGTAAGATCATTTACAAACTTGGCTTTCAGCAGTGAAACCCTTTGAAAATACAGATGAAGCATGGCCACTTTGGCTGAAGTATGGGGTGACTTTTGCATCCTCATGCACCCTTGTGCCTTTGGAGTGCTTCTTTGAAACCCCTAATGTCAAGGTAATGCAGCCTGAGACCCACCAGTTCACAAAGGACCCAACCAAACCCCTGGAACTGTGACTGATAAGTACTGTTGACACTCAGTATCTGGAATGGGCATGTGTCCAGGAGACCTTCTTCCCTTTCGCACCTTGTCCACACTCAGCATAGTCACTGCTGCTGCTTGGTCTCCCTGGCAGGGTCTCCAGTTTGGCACCCGTGAGCTGGAAGAGATGGGAGCCATGTTCTGCCTGGGCCTCCTCGTCTTGGAGCTCAAGTCTGTCAGCTGCAGCCGCCAGCTGCTGACCCGTGCAGCCACCCTGCTGAACGCTGAGGACGATGCTCTGGACCACCGCCTCCAGAGGTAGGGTGCTCATGGGGTGTGGGGAAATGGGGCCTTTTGTGTTCCTGTGGGAAAATATCTTGGAAAGAAAAGTCAAGTGGACCTAGAGTTCTTTGACAGTGGAAAACTCTGGGGGAGCCACCAGCTGAAGGTAGGGACCATGGTCCTTTATGGGAGCAAGACGCTGGACATCCTCAATTCCTGCTGAAAACAAGGAGGAGGCTGTGTATGTGTGCAGACAAATGCAAGTGTAAAGCTATTTGTATTTGTAAATATGTATTATTAATCCATTTTGCTTATGGAAAGAAGATGCAGCTTGGTGCCACACAGGTTGTATTTGCCAGTTTGCCAGATATGTTTATATATAGGTATATATATAATAGATATAATTTTGGAGCCACTACTTAGCAAAAAAAAAAAAAAAAAAAAAAAAAAAGGAGGGGGATGCGATGTGAACAGGAGAGAACCACAGAAAGATGATGAACACCTTGGCCTGGAGAGGCTGGCTGAGCTGCGGCAGGGAGAGACGGATGTCTGAGGCAGAGCCATCATCCAGATAAGCCCTTTTGATGTGTTTACTGTACACCACATGCTTTAGACTTGACCAGAACAGATTTAGGGTCAGGAAGGGATGACATAAAGGTCATTCAAGAAAAGAAAGGATCAGAAAAAGAGAAATCAGGGCTAAGACATTGGTCACATTTTGATCGAGGGAATGGATGGCAACATTGAGTTGTTGGGGGGAGGAAGTGCCTACTGATAAATGAGGGTAAAATCTCTGCATGCACTTGCTGTGTGAAGGCAGAGAGAAAGCTGTGAATATGAGGGCCATCTCATTTCTAGATCATTTTCATTACTTTTTCTCCTGCCACTGTTAGGCCACCTCCCAGTGAAACTTTTCACCAAATTGCTGGTCAAGCTTAGAACAATCTAGCAGCATAAATTAATACTGCTTTGGAAGGCACTAGTTTCTCTGAGGCTTAATTACGTAAGTGCAGTAATTAACTTGCTCCTCATACTGTGCTACAGATCACAGACTATGGAACCTTAAGTAAATGCAGACCTCTGTCCTGCCTAGAGTTGCTGCCTCCAATTTCTTTTGTTTTGACATCCTAACCACTTCCTCTGCTCCCTTCAGCACCCGCAGCACCCCAAGGCTTTAGGCGTGTTTGGTATCCTTCTGGTGTTTCAGCCTCTCCCTCTGACAGCTAGAGCTTCCACCTGCCAGGATATATATTTCAACTTGTCTTTTCATCTTTGCCTTCACTAAGCTGTCTTGGGTGCGGGAATGCCTGAATTTTCTTTCTCTCCATTCCTCCGCCCCTGCTCCCCAGTGTTGTTCGTTGAGGGAAGATTGAGCAGACCTGGCACTGCTTGCTTTCCCTGAATTGATTGTGCTGGTCTGTTTGATCCAATGCAGGGAGGATTAGTTGCTTGTAAACTGGAACAAGAAGAAATCTATCAAAGAAGTGCCTTTTCTAATTCGGGTCTGAAGAATTCAGTGTCAGCCTCCAAATACAATGGCTGCTGTGTGGGTTATCATAAGGACATAGCATTACCGGCCTTCCATGCCATCCCACACCACTGACTATTAACTTTTCCGCTGGAACCAGCCCAAGGAGATGGAAGCTTGGGGTCTTCCATGTCCTCGTGGGCTGGTGCAGCTTCTTAGGGACAGGGTGCCTACACAAAGGATGTGATTAATATGTGTGTTTGGATAGATCTGAGTTAAATTGGAGAGGCATGGAGTTTGGAGAGAGCAGCAGGATGGAGCTGTCTGTTTCACCCAAACATTTGTATCATCCTGTATTTTTGTATTCTTTGAGGCAGTTGGCCAAAACAGATTGTAGTTCCTGCACACAAGACCTGAAAACTGCACGGTTGAGAGGAAAACCACCCCGAAGGTGTCTCCACCCAGAAAATATCCTAGCCACTAAGTGTACAGGGTAGGACAAAAGTAGGTTACAATTGTGAGTAGGAGAAACAGAGTTTATTCTCATTTTATTATTTATTAATTATTATACTGTTTTCTGTACAAACAACCGTGAACCTGCTTTTGCTCTACCCTGTATATTCATTCATTAATAAAATGCAGTCTGTTGGTTTGAAACCACCAGTGGCTCTTCGAGTGTCCTCTGATTAGGTTTTGAATAGGACTAAATCGTGAGATGCAATATTCGGCAGAGCCAGTGCTGGAATTTTGTTAGCAATGGAGTTCTCATGATAATACGAAGGGTAACACTAGTGTTTGTCAACGTAACTCTCCACAAGCATAATTGAAAGAGGAGAGAGGCTTTCTCCCACCTCTCCCCTCCTGCCTTCTCCTCAGGTGTGTTGCCATCATTCTGTGTACCAGGTACATAGTTCAGAAAGATTTTCCTTTTGCCCAGAAGAAGGGGGGTGCTGGGGGCGGGGAGCAGCTGTTACCTAAAAGTCAGCCTTAAGGATGTGAGGCCATGCTGTGCTGAGTCTTTTGGCCCCACAGATGGTGTTAGCCCTGGGAGGGGTCTGCTGGGAAGAGAGAGTGCGGCTGTACCCTGTTTTTGACGGTGGGTTTCATGCCTCATTTACTTGTAAAAACAATTAGAACGTGTTCAGCATCCACAGAGCATCTCACTGTTCGTCACGAGCCAGAGGAAGAGCAGAGAGAGTGGGTGCCTGCCCAGCTGCTGAAGTTTACGATGAAGTGTACTCACACTTTATTCCGGTTTTCCTTTCTCAGTCCCTCCTTCCCAGTTGCTCATTTAAGAAACGGCTTCAGATCCATTAAGGCATCTTTTGATCTTCTTTCCTTTCCTCTTTTTTTTCTCCTTCCTCTGGGTCTTACCCCTGGAACTGACTGCGCATGCACTGCAGAAATTCTAAGCTGCTTCTTCAGGCAGCACCCTTTATCCATTGTGACAGGTCTTTTGCAAAGTCATTTAACAGTTTTGCCAAGTCAGCCACTGTTCATCTTGATTTGTATCCCTCCATTGCTTCTGGTCTTCTCAGCTGAGCTCCCTATCTCCATTTGTCCCTCCAGTGAGAACGAGAGTCCCTGTCCAGGCAGCTCCTTGGGTTAGAGCATCGTCTGGATGTACCAAGTTTGTGGGTTCAATCCCTGGTCAGGGCACACACAGGAAGCAACCAATGAATGCATCCATAAATTGAACAACTCATCGATGTTTCTCTTTTTCCCCACCTCTATCCCTCAGCCTCCCTCCCTCCCTCCCTCCCTCCCTCCCTCTACCCCCTGCCTCTCTCTCTAAAACCAATTTTTTAAAAAGGAAGAAAGAACAAGAGAAATCTCAGAGTTTCCATTTGTCCCTTTGCAATAGCTTAATATCTTGCTTATTCTCCCAAATGAGTGTCCCAAATTAACCAGAGCCATCCTTAGCAGCAAGATAAGTTAAGTTAGTCCTTTCTTTAGTTTGATAAGACAACAATCACATTTGTCTTGTGAGAAAACAATCACATTTTTAATAATTAAAAAGATGATTTTTGTTTTTAAAAAATACAGCTTTGTCTTTCTGAGTTAGAAAATATGACATGAACCAAAAGATCATCCCATCCATGTCTTTAATCTCCAATAATCCCACCACCTATTAAGAACCATTGTCAGTGGTTTGGTGGAATTAGATTTTTTTTTTTCACCTATAAATAAACTGATATGTAATCCCTTTAACCACTGTTTAGGAGTTCTTTCTAAATTCTTTATAAACACTGTTTTTTTTCCCCTCTGTCTTAATAGAGTTTATGATTTTGCCGCAGTTCAAGGTTCACAGAACAATTGTGAAGATGGTTCAGAGATTCTCCATGCACATCCAGTTGAATTAGTTACACAAAGGCAAATTTGACTATTTTGGATCTGCCTTTTGTGCTGATTTTCTACAATAAGTAAATAAAAGTAATGAAAACCCAAAATTTTAGTGTGTCTGTGAGGAAAGAAGTTTAATAATAACATAGAGCCATCAGTAAATTGGTTTAGTTTCCTCTGGAGAGGAATTTGGCAACTTACAAGAAGGTTCATAAAAACTGCCTATTTCATCCTGCGCTTGAATATCCCCCCAGAAAATAAACTTAGCAGAAAACAATATTTGACATGTAGATATTTATAGCAATGAGGCCTATATCCCCAAATAAACTTAAACAACTCCAACTCCTAGCAGTAATAAAAAGAAAAAAAGGACATTGTTGATTAATTTTCTAGAATACTATGAAACCATAAAAATAAAAACTATTGTAATGTGTATGTAAAATAATAATAATAGAAACATTCATTAGAACCTCACCATAAACCAGATACTGTGCTAAGAATTTTACAAGTATTGTCTCACTTAATCATATAAATAATTCTGTGGAATAGATGCTATTTTTAGCATTGCCCCTTACAAACAAGGAAATTAAGTTTTATGGAGGTCAGGGTGTCTGCCAAATGTCATGATTCTAGTAAGAGACTGCTGGCTTTCCAGTCCCATTCTGTGTGACTCCAAGGTTCAAGTTCTTATTTGTTATGACAGTCAGCCTTTCAATTAATAAATTAAAAAAAGCAGAATAATTAATGACACACACATGCTGGTTGCAACTTTAGCAGTTTGCAGTCACATTGACAGGGATGAGGGTCATTAAGTATGTAGAGTTTAAAACTAATTTTGTTAGTTTCTCTGTACAGTTCTTTAAAGTATGGGTTGGGTGACTATAGGCCTGATTGTGTTTGTGAGTTTTAAAATTTGGATGACTTGGGCACATTTTGGCTCCGAAATATCCCTTCATTGATTTAATGCTGTTCGGGGAAGGTCAGTGGATAGCGTCCTAGGTGGAATGGATGTTGCCATAGGCTGAACGCATCCCAACCCAAAGGAGATGAGAATTCAAAAGAGGAGGAGGAAAGACATGGCAGACAGGAGGAGTTTAAGTGCATTTTCTTCAAATTGCACTTGCTGCTTGCAAAATGTTACCAGAGAGTAACAACAAGAATTCTTATTTCATAAGTGATTCCATGGGAGCCCAGGGAGTCCAAGTGACTTGCTGGGTGCAGGGAAGTGATTTACCCATTACCATCCAATGCCAGGGATATTTTGCCCCTTGTCTTGGGCTGAACCAGATGAATGGCTGATCTCTTGCCTGTGACTGAAACACCTGAAAATGGAACTGGCTGCCAGTCCCTGGAAAGGACTTCAATAAGGAAACTACTCTTCCTGCTCTCTCCATCCACTGCAGCCTCTTGCAGTTCTGGTGTTTCATGGTTGTTAACTCTACAAATGGAAGGCAGGTAAAAAGCCTTTGAAGTTTTCCCAAACAGGATGCTTTATTTAAGAAGGTTGCCTGGCATGGATGATCTAAGTTAATTAATATCTTCTCATTAATTTTTAGAGTACTTTTTTCTTTTTATGTTTAATATTGGCCTTCTCTTTAGTAAGCAAGCCCATGACCTGTTGTGGGCCTCTAGTATCAGGATTTGAAGCCAGTTCACCTGTAAGAGTTAGTTTACCAGGTGTTGTACTCAAACTGTGGATACGACCAAGATTAATGAAGGGAAGGAAAGCAAAGGGGAAGGGACCTTGCTTCGCAGGGGGAGAAATCAAGGGCATGAGATTCAAACTGGGATGTTTTTGTAAGGATAAAAAGAATTGTAGAAAATTTATCTTCTTGGTTTGTAAGATCCTGAACATGGATGATGCTGGTGTGGAGGGAAAAAGGACTGCTTTGCAGCCTCTCTGAACATTTCCAATTTGGCCTGACTTCTTTGTCCTGTGCAGTTGTCCATTTCCTCTCTCTTCAACAGGAATAAAGTGAAGCAGCCTGGACACCCTCACCACACTCAGGATGAAACCATCTCTCCAATTGCCAAGCTGCCCTGACTTTACCACCCAGCACAGCCTTTACTACCCATACTACCGGGCATGGGGCTCGTATTCACAGCATCTCTATTCTGGTTCCAAGTATTCCTGTTGACAGCTGGTGCTGAGGCTCTGGGGAGGTGGCTTAACATGTGTACTCTCAGATTTCTTTGCTTTAAAATTGCAGTCCTTTAGATTTCCTGCAGCTGATACCCCATGTTTATTCTCAAGGCTCCATCCTCACATTCCAACCTGGGCAGTAAGGTTGCAACCCGGAATTCAAAACATAAAAGGCATGGCAGTTGACTTACACCAAGTGTCACAGAGCTCACATTTGACTGAATAAAAATTAAAGTTTTCCTCGATGCCTGCTGAGTAGATAATGATAGTTCAGAAGCTTGACAGCACCTGAGTAACAGAAAAAAAAAGGAGGAGGAAAGGGTGTGCTTGGAAGTGGATGTGAAAAATTGTGGGGGAAGGATGTCAAACCACCCACCCAGTGTCAGAACTAGGATCTGGTACAAGATGACCCTTTAAGAGGAGCCTTAAATACTCTCAACAGGAACTGCAGTTCATGCTGTCTCCTCTAGAGGGTGTTGCCTCAGGGGAACAGAGTTGGGACTTATTCCTGGGTACCCGGACTCCTTGAGACGCCTTTGTCCAGCTCAGACCTCAAGTATGTCCTTGTAAGGAAAAAAGTCCTCAGTCACGTGATAGCTCCTCACAAATGTACTGATTCCGTTATTAGTGAGAGATGAGTCTGTTGGAAAATGGAGATAACTGAGCATCAGCCAATATTGTTTCAGTATGATGGGAATGACAACTGTATTAGAGCTAATATGTTCATGATGACTTCGTATTTATCATTTACTTTTGTGGCTTTGAACCAGGGATGCCGACTAGCTCCCTGTGTGACAAAGTAAGCAATGAAAAGGTGGAATAATGATAGTAGAATACCATGTGCCTGGAGGTATGATAAGGATTTGACACTCGTTATCTTAAATAAAGCCAGCCCTAGGAAGTCGTTATTATTATTAATTGTTATATTAAGGATGAAGCAGTGGAAACTCAGGATGTTGAGGGTATGATAAGAGCCGAGTCATCCTAAGTAATGGCTGTAATGGCTGGTGTGTGATTCAAGCACAGGCCTCTGAATTAAAAAATGTGTTGTGAATTAGTCTAAAAATATACATATCTGTAAAGCAGTTTGCAGTACAAAGTGGAAAACTAGGGCCATGGACAGTGATCTGTGTAAATAAATGTTCTAAGCCAGAGAACTGGCTTCTCTGAGTTCAGTACAAGGTGGTAACATCCCCTGCGGTCAGAAACCACACTGCAAAGCCCCCACATTCTCAGCCGTGATTGAGGCCAGGAAGCCCAGCGAGCTCACCCAGCTCTGTTGTTCTTGTTCATATATTGAATTACTTGACAGTAACCTAGAAGAAGTCAGAGGAGTGTCTCCTCCTCATTCTAAAGAAGGAATATGCAGTTTACCTTGTAGGTCTACCGAACATTGGTTATCGAAGGTTGGCCTGAGAAAGGATTTATTTTGCCTTTTGGAATGGAGCCTGGAGAAGTTGAATTGATGCTCTGCTGTCAGTGAAGCACCCAGGACATGGAGACAGTTTGCATTCCAGTCTGAGCTGTAGTTTAAGGACTTGGTGTCAGTGCAGCAAGCTGGGTGTACCCCTCAGAGAGACGGGAGCTCCTGTCTCCACTGATGAACATCATGGAGACATTTGCAGACTGAATTCTGGCAAATACTGTTTTACCGACCCAAACTGAGAAAGAGGTACAGTCTCTCCAGTACATGCAAATGAGTGTGATGCTGGTGTCAGGAAGACCTAGGGTGGATTATTGAGAAAAATTTGTTAAGTCCCTAGGAAATGAACTGTGTGTGACTAGAAACTACCAAATATTCCCCATGAAAAAAGTACCTAATTTGATTTTATTATAGTTTTATTAAGGTATAATTTATGTACAATAACCCACACATATTTAAAATATGGAGTTTTGGCATATGTACATACACACAGAAAACTACCACCACCATCAGAATTACAGTTGTTCCCACCCTCCTCACCCCCAGACATCCTTGGATCCCTTTGTATTCCATCTCTCACCTAGACAGCCACTCATTTGCTTTCTGTCCCTAAATATTGGTCTGCCTATGTTTCTCTCCCTTTGAAATTTTTTCACTGAGTATAATGATTTTGAGATTTATGCATGGCCTGATGTGATTTTATTTTATTTTGTTTCTGGTTACTAGCCAGTAGATCAGAGAAACATGGAAGACACTGTTCACTTCTTCTTCAACCAGAGATTCTATTTCTCTAACAGCCTATGAAACACATCAGTCTTAACTTACATGTTTTTCTAGTTATTCCTTCTGCCTGGTATGCATTTCTTATAGATTGCTGCAGAGCTGACCCCTCCTTGACATTCAAGTCTCAGCTTAAATGTCATAACCTCAGCTTAAATTTCACCAGTTCAGCTAGACTTTTGGTGACCACCTTGCCTAACATAGCATTCCTACTCACACTACTGTGACACTTCTTATTTGATATCACCTGGCTCTCCCAGCTGAAATGAACAATTCATGAGAGAAGGAACTTGATCTGTCTCATTTACAGCTGTATTCCAGGCACCGAGAGCAATGCCTGATGCAATAAATAAATGAACAAATATATCTTTGCTGAGCATTTCGTCTGGTGTTTAGGGGAAAATGGGGAGACCTATGAGCTGAATAATAGTATAATGCAATGCAGTTGTTATCAGTTTAAGGAATACATTCAAATTATGCTAAGGGCTATTTTTCAACCTGAATGGGGATTTATATTCATGGCTTTAACTTAAGTCCTGTCCTGTTCCACAGTGTTTATACATTAAAAAAAAAAAAAAAAAAAAAACTGTGGGTAGGGAAGGCTGGGTGAAAAAGGTGAAGGGATTAAACCAAACAAAAAATGGAGAATAGAAATAACAAAAAAAATAACAAAGCACTTGGCTGTAATTAATGATTATTTTTTCCTGTATTACATGAAGCTACAATACATAATGATAGTTGATATTCTAAAATATATTTACAAATTGAAATAATGGATGACACTAAAATGTGAAACTAGATAAAAATAAACTCAGCTCCAAGAGCTCCCAACCAAGAACACACCCAGCCCCTGAGATGAGTGCACAATTGTTTACATGGAGGTTGCAGTTGAGAGTGAGCTTGATTGATCAAGCTTAGGGCTCTGGATCTTCCAGCATTCCAATGGCAGCTCAGTGGCTTTGGTAGAAATATAAAGTCCAGAGTTCGATAGGAAAGGGCTTCCTTCTTTTTTGCTTTTGTCAACATAAAACCTAGAGTATGATAGTTCATTCCTAAGTTACAAAAATGGCCATGGGTTCAGTAGATTGCACACAGAGTGGTAAGAAGAATAATGCAGAGTACAGCATATAGTGAATGGTTGAAGGAATGGGCAGTGTTTATTTATTCTGTCAGCTGTTTTTGAATAGTTTCCTCCTAAAAAAAATTAAAGCTAGTTCTCATTTGACTTGAAGCATGGAAATAATATCTGCTAATATCCAATACCACCTAGTTTGCTCAAGAAGACCTATCTGATGGTCAGAGATCCCCAAAGGTAGAATGAGTTCTCTCTGACTTTAGGTACATGTAGCATTTGGAATTGATTTTGCAGGACAGACTTGAGAATGTGAATTGCTACTTGGATGAAGCATGTTTAGAATCCATAACAGTTTGGAGATACAAATGAAAATGTATCATAATATTAATAAAGAAAGTCATTAATTTTTATTTAATTTATTTAGGATAGGATTTAGTGCATTCGCCTTTTCAAATAGAGGAAACCCTGAATTCTTCTCTAAGTTTCTTATTTTTAAAAAATTTTTACCTATTGATTTTTAGAGACAGAGACATCAATTTGTTGTTCCACTTATTCGTGCATTCATTGGTTGATTCTTGTATGTGCCCTGACCAGGGATTGAACCTACAACCTTGGTGCATTGCAATGATGCTCTAACCAATTGAGATACCTGGCTGGGGCCCTAAACTCCTTATTAATTCCACTGCAGAGGTTGGTTTGAAGAGTGGCTGCTTGGCAAGGATTTATTCCAAGTTCTATTTTGAGCCAGTAGGGAACAAAGAATTTTTTGCAAGCCAGAAAAGAACAGTTTGTAAGGTATAGAGAGTCTTTGGTTTATGGAGGTCCGAGTCACCACAGAAAATCATTCTTAACTCCTCAGTTTACATTCAACTGAGTGGTTTTATGTAGTTGCTCAACATAAGGGCGCTGAGAGGGTGCTGTCCAGCAGCACAGGTGCTGAATTGTAAGACTCGAAGGGAAGCATTCTCAGCAACCTCATTAGTAAAATGAAACTGCCAGCAATGAGATAAGCTTTCTGCTTTTCAAAATTGTATTATTACCCAGGGAAAATCATTTGACATTGCTGTATCTTTCTTTTCTATAGACATATATTTTAAATTGCAAGAAGTACATGACATAGTAATCCATATTAAGTTGTAGCCTGCATTTTTTAAGACAATTTCCTCTATTAACAAGAAGTGGAGACAGAGGAAGAACAGAAGTATATTACGTGATATGGAAGCAAAATCACTTCTAAATAATAGTGTTGTGTGGTGTGTGCCTGGAGGTCCTGACAGCTCCTTATAAGGCAAATGAACAATCCAGCTAAAGTTTGCAAGCAAAACGCAAGGCTAATTACAAAATAGTCTTTTGTTACTCAGCGAACTGCAGGGGGCGAGGGTGAGCTTGTGTAAGCTCTGAGAGAGCTTAGATTTCCCTGGGTGCTCTCTTCTTGCATGTGGTTTTAAAATCTTCCAACTTGTGATTATTATTTTTCAGCACTGAATTAGTGAATCATTTTACCTAGTGCCATTATGTAAAATAAAATACTTTGTTTCTCTGCATTGGCCAATTACTTGCTGGAGAAAATTGGACTCCTGAAAAAGATACGTGTGAGCAGAGTTTGGCAGGTTACAGGAAGGCCCTGTGAAGTGCTCCCAGATGTTTGATGCAAGAGACGGGAATGCCAGGAACAAGGAGCAAATGAAGGTGGTTTCAGACATTTTACAATCTATTGAAGTAAAAACTGAGAAAGCAAATTAGATCATAGACCTGAAATCCCTCTGGAAGGGCAATAACCATAGAATTTTACTATATTAAACCCAATGTGCTCCTTTCCTCCTCCCATTTTTGTCTGAGGCTATTGTAGAAAATATTAAGGAACATTATTGCTAATCCTTAATCCAGCAGTTCCCCCTTATCCATGGGGGGCAGAGGGAAATACATTCCAAGACAGCCCAGTGAATGCCTGAAGCTATGGGTAGTACAAAATCCCATATACACGATGTTTATCTCCTACACATACATAACTATGATAAGATTTAATTTATAAATTTGGCATAGTAAGAAATTAACAGCAGTAACTAATAATATATAAAATAGTTACAACAACATACTGTAATAAAAATTATGTGAATACGGTATCTCTCTCAGTAAACTAGCACAAATTAATGTTTCTTTCTTCACAATTTTGTGGACAGAAGATAATGTTCTTATTGTAAAACTTAGCAACCTTAGCATGCAGTGATTTTCTTTTCTTGTTGCATTGCTCACTTCCACTTTTTCACTTAGAGGAAGCACTTTATAGCTTCTGTGTGGCGAATCTGAATCGCCAGCATCCCTACTCTTGTGCTTTGGGACTCTCATTTAGTGAAACTAGTCCACTTGCCCATTTGCATTCCTGTGGCCCTTATGCTGAAAAGATTAGTAGATTCATATTTAATGTGCTCTTCAGAGGTGTTCCACCTTATCTGCACTTTCCTTTTCCATGGTTTCAATTACCCACAGTCAACCACCATCCAAAAATATTAAATGGAAAATTCCAGGCAGAGTGGTTGACAAGTTTTAAATGATGCACTGTCCTGAGTAGCAAGATAGCCTCCCATGCTGTCCTGCTCCATCAGGATGCTGCTGGGCCAGGCATGGAATTGTTCTTCTGTCCAGTGTCTCCACCCTGTAGACAGCTGTCCCCACCCAGTGGTGACTCAGCCACCCTCTCAGTCATCAGATCAATGGTCCTAGTGCCTCCATGCTTGGGACAGATTTCTCATACATAGTTCCTCTTTGACTTATAACCTTTGATCTATAAATAACTTCAGACTTTCAAAAAAATGTTGCAAAAAAATCTATACCCTTTCCTTGCGATTTCTCAAATGTGTAACTATTTTGCTACGTTCGCTCTCCCTCCCTCTTGGAGGCACATGCACACCTGCATGCTGCTATTTTTTCCTGAGTTATTGGTGAATAAGTTGCAGTTGTAATGTGGCCTCACCCCGAAATACCTCAGTGTCCATTTCTTAAAAACAAGGCTGTTCCTGTGTGAAACCACAGTGCAATTATGAAAATCAATGGTAACCGATACTGTAAAAATAATCTACAGATCTGATTCTAAAATGTTTAATGGTTTCAGTAATGCTCTTCATAGCAAAATGAAAAAAAAATTGAGTGAAGGATCCACTTTAGAATAAAAAGGCTCATTTAGTTGTCAAATCTCATGAGTGTCCTTGACCTCCCTTTATATTTCTCGACCTTCAGACTGTTCTAAAGATTTCAAGCCAGTTATTTTGGAGAATATCTCTCAGTCTGGGTCTGCCTGATGTCTCCTCGTGATTGAATTTGGGACAGGCACTCATGGGCAGTATTCTGCCTACATGGTGGTCTGTGCTTGTCCGCACCCCCTGTCAGAGACCCGTGAGAGGCACTTGTCCTGTCACTGGGGGTGGCGTGCTCTCGTCACTTGTTTTACGCGTTTCTCCTCCGTGAAGTTTTGCCGCTTCCCCCTTTTCATTAATAAGCATCTTGTGGAAGTCACCCTGAGAAATATGTTTTTTATTTTCATTAGACATTCACCCATCAGTTTTAGTATCCATTGATGATTTTTGCCTGAAAAAATTACAATGATGGTGGAAGCTGAATGGTTATTTTCCTAGTTCCATTATACCTTCTATATTTACTAGCTGGCATTCTAATATGAGGAAGAGTGTTCCTTCTTAATGACTTAGTTTACATTTCTTTGGATTCATTGATTATTATTATTTTCTCAGTGAGTTATAATACATTACAATCACGAATTATTTTGATGCTCAAATCGTCCTGGATTAGGATAGTGGAAATCCCTTCACACTGGCTCCCACACCCTTTGAAATGTCCCCATCTTTCTCTGAGCACATCTCCACTTCAGGCACAGTTTGTTCTGAGTGTGTTTTGTGCTTCTCCTGATCCAACCCTGGAGTCACCATTTTTCCAGGGTCTCTGGTCCTGTTTGGAAAGTGGTGTTTAGACACTAAAATCTAAGTAATTTTAGATTTTTGAGTCTAAATGTTAGGTAAAAAGGAAAAATGTTAGTTGTGCATGTTACTCTTTTAGCAGCCTAGGCTCAAACACACACACACACACCTTTCTTAAAGTGGTCTTCCTGTTGACAGGCAGCACTTTAAACAGCAACATGGAGCCTTTCTTTAGAAAATACATAAACATTTGGCAATAACAGCCTTTCGGTTATAATCACAAAGGGCAATTTTCAGCCAGAGGAAAGTTGGACCAAAAAACCCCACAAAGGGAATAAGCAGTGTGCTGGGGGTGCAGACCAGGCATTCTGCTGCCTTGGCACACTGCCCCCTCGACTCAAGTCCTCCAACTTTCCCTCGCCGGCCTCCTTGTCTTCGAAGGAAGGAATTTCTGCAGGAGTCCAGCCCATCACCAAAAACGTCATGTCACTTGATGTCGCCAAACTGATTCACCTTTTGGTTCAGTCAATTGATGAAAGTGAAAACATTTGTGTTTGGTAGGGCATTTATCTGCTTTTGAGTACAGTCTCAAGAGACAGTCTGAATCAACTGGCTTCGGAATCCCCGGGGATGAAGGATGCTGTGAGTTGGAACATCTTTCCCACCCCCCATGTCCTTCCCCCGCCCCCCGTGATAAGGTGTGGGCTGAGACGCTCTGTACCTGAGTCCCACGCTCACTCCCCAGATGAATGCCAGGTGCGTATTAGCAGGTTAACTTTGTTAAGGGGGTGTCAGCCTGGCATCATTTGCATCGCATCACCCACAGTGCTTTTTAATTTTGTGCCTGCTTTGAAAAGCAAATGATGACATTCTGTTGAGAGGATTTTAGCCTGTTTAGTCTTTATAAAAAGTAAGGAAGTGGAGTAATTATCACTGAGAAGAGGAAAAGAGAGGATATGTGTTTCACATTCAGTGTTTTTAGAAAGCACGTGTGTGTGTGTGTGTGCACGCACACACAGGCGTGCATGTGGGGAGGTTGTACTGAGACAAAGAGCTGGAGGGTAGCAGGGAAGTAGTGATTCCAGTTCTGTGCACTCACAATGAACCAGGAGTTGCTAATGATTCTGAAAATATTCTGAGGATCCTCCTAAACAGAGGAAAAAAACATTTTGTTGTTAAATACAACCAAGCAGAATCGTTCTGGATGTGTGCTAGGATATATGTCCTCAGAATTCTGGTTAAACCAGGCTTACATAATGAAACAAGAGGCTAAGACTCAGGGTTGAAATTTACCTTGTCTCATGAATGGTTCAAAAAACGGATGGGGAAGAGAGCAGGTTAAGAGAACCAGATAGAGGGATGAAACCCATGTCTCTCCTCTCCTCTTTTGCTTTCCTTCTATTCCACTTCTTTTCTTTAATCTACCACAACAAATGTCCAACAAATCCTAGTTTCCTCCTCCAATCCATAGTTCATATAAAACAGATTCAAATATCAATGCTTGTTGAAGAGAGAGAAATAGAAATGAATAAAGTGAGCTGTGGGTTTTTTTTTTTAATTTTGGAAACTTAAGTTACAGTAAATATGCTAGGACAGATACAGAACTACTATAATAAAAGAAGAAACAGAACATATGTCTTACACACATAATTACCCCTTATAGAGTAATAAAAATATTTACTGTTATCACATTCATTGGAGTGGAGCTCTAAGAAGACAGGCTTATCTTTTTGTTTTGGTTACTGTTTTGCACCCAGTCCCTTGACTAGTTCTAGACATAGATGCTCAATAAATGCTCAATGAATAGATGAATGAAGTGTTTATACTTTTTATCATCACTTATTTTCCTTTCTTCTCCTTTGCAAAATTATAGTGAACTCCACTTCCTCCTCTTTACCACAAACTCCTTAACTCACCCTACCACCCCTCTATAGGAACTACTTTATTCTTTTTCCAATTTTTAAAAATTTATTTTTCAATTACAGTTGCCATATAATATTACATTAGTTTTATGTGTATGACATAGTGATTGGACATTTATATACCTTACAAAGTGATCACCCTGATAACTTTAGTACCCACCTGGCACCACCCATACTTATTACAAAATTATTGACTATATCCCTTGTGCTGTACTTTACATCCCTATGACTGTTTTTATAACTGGCAATTTGCACATCTTAATCTCTTGCCCTTTTTCACCCATCCCCCTAACCCCCACCCATCGGGTAAAACCATCAATTTGTTCTTTGTATCTATGAGTCTGTTTCTGTTTTGTAACAGCAACACACTGCCACCAAATCCATTGTTTCCTTGTAAGTCCTTATGGTACTTTCCTCTTTCCATCTAGTGCAGCACTTCCACGCCTCCTGGACTTCTAAAAACTCTTCTCCCTTTCATTTCATTCATGCTTTACTTTCTTTGCATCTCCTCTGGCTGCCCTCCTATCAGTCTGCCTTATCGCATTTTTAAATAAAAATTGCAGATAGTTAAGGTACACAACATGATTTGATCGCATACGCAAGTGCTGGGATGCCTGTGGTCACGCCGGTCAGTATGCCGCCTCCTCACCTAGACATCAGGTACTGTCATCTCCACACCATGCAAACGGTGTCTGTGTGGCGTAGGAATAATCCGGAACACTCTGACAAGCTAATTTCACATTGTAATATGTCACACACCACCAGTCAGATAGAAAGTACTGTTTTTACCTGGATTCACTTTTTATTGTCATGCTAAACATTTGCAAAATATTTGGAAAGTTATTGAGATATTTTTTAAAAAATGTGTATGCTTATGAAGTGAGTTCATGAGGAGAGAAATGGCTGGAAAAAGCTCTATTTAAGTGATGATCATAGTGACAGAACTCAAAATCTTAGACCTGGGCTGCTAAGTTGGGGGTGGGAAGGGTTAGAATGCATGCCTTTTGAGTTTGGTTGTATATAGCACTCAGTTGTGCTAATCACCCCTAACTCTTCTGCACCCCGTGATCACCTCCTAGGCAACTTCCTTTTCAGGAAAGCCTCAAGTTTGTTCTGGAAAACATGCTATTGATCACAATGACTTAAAGCTTATAATTTGTTCTGCAATAAAAGATCCTAAAACTTTAACACATGGCTCCCACAGGCAGTTAAGATGTTTGCTGCCTACTTCCCTACCTGACATCCCAGCACCATCCTGTTCTCTTTGTGAGACAAACACATCTCAGAGTTTGTTCCAAATATTTTTGGGTACACTTTATTATAATCTATCTTTGAGGATTCCACAAAATCAGCATATTCTGTGGAATATGCATTTCAAGTAGCCCTGATTGAGATCCAGGCACTTCACACTGATTTGTTGTGAAACATTAGAAATACCTACTTAATTTACTTGAGTTTTTCTAATCTTCGTTACTTGGCCTGCATACGGGCATGCGTGCATGTTTTGCAATGTATTACCTTTTTACTATTTGCTTGTATATTCTCCCAGAGTTGTCCTCCGTTTATGAGGACTTTCTTTTTCAAAAACATTTAAAAAAGAACATTTCTTAAATGCATGGTTCAAATATCTAACAAACCAAACAACAAATCTACTAACCAAGAAGTAGTGACTGGTTACTCGCTATGACCAAGACTCTGTGATACAAACTTGAAATGTCATTGGAGAAGAACATACTCTTCCTCTTTTAGGTTTTTTATAGCTGAATCCAATGCTTCATAGACACTTAAATGGTAGATCAGTTTACTGAATGTGTAATGGTATTATTTTTGTGTGCTCGAAAAACAAAAAAGTATCCAACAGAGTCTCATCTTTGCTCACCAATAATTCCAACAGAGGGTCTTGAATGGAGTGCCTAGGAAGCCCCATGGTGTGATGAAAACCACGTAGACTCTGGGCAGAACTGAGTTTGCATCTTATCTCCATCTACTTCCTCATTGTACTCCCACAGGAAGTTACTTAACTTTTCTCAACCTCAGTTTCCCTGTTTAGGAGTCTGACTCATAGTAAATGCTAAAGAATCTCTTAACAGCTCTTCACGGTCACTGGGTATCACTGTGTAGACAGCCTTGCTGTCTTCACCCATACTCTTTCTGTGTGTGTTGCTGCTCCAGCTTTTCTCTGCTTCAAAGATGAGCAGTATACAAAACTGTTCTAAACCTGATCCCTAGACTGACTTGGGGCAAAGAGCGGGGAAAAAAGGGGGGGAGGGAATAGGTACCATAGCAAAGATATTAGTGAATAGAAATGCTGTGTACAATCACTTTCTATCAAACTCATTTTTCCTACAGGAAGCAACGTATTCACTCAACTTATAGAGAAAATAGGAGACAGCCTATGGGTGTATGACAATGCTTTGTGAAGGACACAGTGAGATGGCACACCTGGCATTGATGAGTTGTACCTTGGCATGATGCACCCAATTAGAGAATTCATCGTTTCAGTTAGTAACACCTACTATACCTATTTTTAGGAGTGAGTCAAAAGAAATGATGAGTGATTATAAAAACAGAAAATAACACCCTATTATTTTTTTTAAATAGAGAGTGAATGACTGTGGACCGAGGTAGTCCTATTATTTCCAACAAGAGGATAATTTGAGCTGATACTTTCAAGTCTCTGCCCAGCATTGCATTTGGAAGAGCAAAATTTAATTGGTGTGAGACAGCATAGATTTGTGAAAATAAATCATGTCAAACACATTTGATTACTTTTTAAATTAAATTGCTATTGGACGAGACAGAAGAGGAAACAAGTAAATTCAATACAACTCCCTGGCAGTATTCCTTATCAGTGTTAAGCATACGGATTAGTTCCAGATTGGTTTACGAGTAAATACTCAAGTGGCAGTAGACAATGGGTGCTGGGGTGATGATCTAAAAAGAAACAGCAACTTTTTGGACTAGCTGGGAAAGTAGAAAGTGCCAGAAATGGAGGGCTTCAGAGGCAGACAGACTTGAGGTCAGATATTGGCACTGCCAGTTATTGACTTTATGATATGTCACACACAACCTTTCTGAACTTCAATTTTCTCATCTATAAAATAAAGATCATCATAATTTTCTTCCAGGGCTGTTGAGAAGAGCAAATTAGATGGTTTTGAAAGAGGCAGCCTAGGGCCTGACCTATAGCAGTCTACATGTCATATTTCCCACCTAATTCTAAATGTTTTATGATAACATGGCTTCCCCTCATCATACAAGACTCCAGGAAGCTTAGGGGAGGGACTGCTTTCAGTTTCCAGTGGAGACTCCCGATAATATTAAAGTCCATGCTCAGCTGTGTCTTTGAGCTCCTGGTACCTTATATATATTTCAAGTGTTTCCCTCTCTGTAAACACCTGTTCAAGAGATCGCCACAGCAAAGCCCAGCTTAGTTCTTTGGAAACAAGAAACTTGAAAATTTTTGCAAAAAAATCCTAAGATAAAAGCTCCAACAGGATCAATAAAAGCCTTTGAGGAAATGACGTTTGTAGTACTCTGCGAGAGTGATCCGTGGCGAGCTAGGACAAGAAGCCTCGCGCATCCACCACGTCACTCTTGTTAATAATTCTCTGCATGGCCTTTGCACTGTTGGAAGACTTTTCTCATTTATTTCCCTTGTGAGTTTGCGTATGCACTGCCTTCTCTCCCAGGAATGTAGGTAGGTCCTCTGAGAGTAAGATTTGTTTCTGTCTTCCCTCAAGCCTTTAGAGTAACTAGTTCCTTGTAGGTACCCACATAATTTTTTGGGGGGGCTACTGGATGAAGTTTATTGTGAAACCTCAGGTGAGGATGGGATGGGCAGCGCAGAGTAGGAAGGTGAGCACTTGCAGGCTCTAGGAGGCTGAGTCAGAGGCCTCAGAGCTGTCTTTGATGTTGGTGCTCTATGTGGTCTCACTGACCTTACTGAGGTCCTTGCTGTCACCACTGCTGTACTCTGCAGCCAGGCCCTTCTCCTCATGACAGGGCTCTCCTGAGTTGGGAAGTGAGTTGCCCTTGCTCTCTACCTTGTTCTCAATGGCGCCCAGCACTGTGTGCCTGCTCTTCTCCTTCAACTCCAGGTGCCGCCTCAGCTCCTTGGTCCTCTGGGTGAGATTCTACTTCATTGCGTACACATCTTCCCCATCGATGTAGTATTTAGGCTTCACTTCACTGATCTGAAAGTTGAGGGTGTTGGAATAGAGTTGCAGGGTGGACCAGTTACTCTTCCTGACATGCAGGGAAACGTATTTGGTCAGCATTGAAGTTCTTGATCATGGCTTGGGAGGCCTGGTCCATCAGCTTCAGAGCCAGGCCAAGGCCTTAGTGGGAAGGCTTCACAGCCAGGGAGGTGATATATCCATGGAGCACATCATCTCCATTTTGGCCAGGACATACCCCACAATCTTCCCATTCTCATCCTCAGCAATATAAGAGAGCTGGGGCCAGAAGAGGCTGTGGTAACAGTAGTATTTCATCTGGGAGTTGTCTGGCAGGCACAGGTGGTTGCATGCTGCATGTTCATCAGGTCCTCTGGGCTCTCATGGCAGATGTCCGTAACAGTGGTGGGGATCACGGCTCCCAGCAGGTCGTGAACACACAGTCAGCTGCTGCTGCAATCCAAAGGGACGCCGGGGACAGGACTGGGGCCGGGGCCACACAAATTTTTCTATAGGAAGTAATAACTGATGGTATAGAATAGGAGTCAGCAAACCATGGTCCATCAGCTGAGTTCTGCCTACCATCTGCTTTGATCATCCTAGAAAAAAAAACAGGCTATCCTCATTCACTCATATATTACCTACGTCTCGTTTTCTGCTCTAGTAGCAGAATATGTAGCTTTTTGATCCACAAAGTCTAAATATTGACTCTTGGGGACTTCAGAGGAAAAGGTAGTCCACTCCTGGTTTAGATGATGGGAATCCATAATGTGATATTATCACCATCATCATCATAGCAAGTCTCAAAGAGGCTGTATGTGGACTAGACATTTCAGGTGCTTTTGTTTCGTCTCCTAACAGCCTTTGCAGGGTGCGCCTTCCTTGGTCTTGCAAATGAGGAAACTACCACTCAGGGTAGTTGCTTCTTTAAGGACAGAGAGCTCCCACCTTGTCCGAGCCAGGGACCCACCCCTCCTGAGCCCTTCACAGCCTTGGATCTTGGTACCACTGAGCTACTGACGTTTGCACCCTGGGCATTGTAAAGGACCGTGAGAAAGTCATTTAAATTCTCGGTGCCTCCATTTTCTTTTCTTTCATGGGCTTAGGGTGGAAATGCTTTAAAAAAAAAAAAAAAAGCACCCAAAACAAAACAAAATAAAGTGTCCCAGCCTTGGTTTCAGTTTGGTGGCCATGAATTGTCCCTTTCTCTTAATTGTATTTCTTTCTTGTTTTACTTGTTTTTAATAGGAGGGACTATTGAAGTGATGTGCACATTTTTTATGAACACTAACATTAAAGTAGAGGGAATATTAAGAAACCGAGATAGAATCATTTTGCAGGATAAACTTGGAGAGATTAGGGAAATAGTCTTCCAAGTGGAATATGAAATTTAATGCAGTGAAAGCGATGCACTTGGGTAGAAATACTGCCCAGGCTAAGTACAATTTAAATGGTGCTTAATTAGTTAATATGGCAGAGAAAAAAGATCCGCGTGTGCCCAGAGAATGAACATTTCCATTTTGGGTGCAGTCTCCAGGGGTGGTAGAGAGAGCTAATGTGCTGTCAGCTTCTCTGTAGAGGGCCGTTCTGTTAGTCCTGGGGTGCTGGGCCTTTTGTAAGGATTGATTAGAACACTCTGAGGTATCTGGTCCAATTCCAGACTCATTAGGTAACAAAAGGGTGGGAAGTCTATTTCCAGGAACTAGAAATGATTGCCAAGAGTTGGAAGACGGGGGAGTAAAGATCGAAGGAAGGGCCAGAGCTTCATAAAGATGAGCCCCATGGACAAAAGCCCCAAGGACCCACTGGGACACACCTCCTGCCCTCTCCCACCTCATTTTACACTGTAGCCCTGTACTCATCAGATGAGCTCAGTCCCAGGTGTGTGACCGGGTCCTAACAGACACGACCTTGCAATGCGCTAATGACGTGTACTACAGCCCTTCATACAAACGGTGCAGGTGTGCCTGAGTGTCTGCCTCCCCATAGGAAGATCACCTCCTTGAGGTCGGGTCTTTATCTTACTTATGTGTGTGCAGTACTAGACCATCAGGCCCCTCCCTTCCGTGCAGAATCTCATTTTTGCCCTTTGATTTTTCCTTCTCTTCCTCTTCAGGAGAGAGGGAGGGAGGCTAAGTATAGCTACGTCATTAATTATGAAAGAGATCGGGGAAGGACAAAGATAGGAAGTTCAGGCAGCATGCTTATAGAGAGTTCCTACTGAGGAATGGTGGGGGTGGAGTGGAAGGGACCAGTGGAATGAGAGGAGAGTGTATGTTTATGAAGCACCGCAGTGACTTATGAATGGGGCCTGCGTAATTTCTAAAATATATAAACCCAGCCCTGGCTGGTGTAGCTCAGTGGATTGAGCACCGGCCTGGGAACCAAAGGATTGCGGTTCCATTCCTGGTCAGGACACATGCCGGGGTTGCAGGCCAGTTACCGGCAGGGGATGCACAAGAGGCAACCACACATTGATATTTCTCTCCCTCTCTCCTTCCTTCCCCTCTAAAAATAAAAAAATAAAATCTTTAAAAATATTTTTTAAAATAAGATAAAATAAAATATATAAACCCATAAGTTAAGTTGCTTTTCACTTGCAGGAATTGAAGTGCATTTCTTTAAACACAATCCCACTCTTGATCTGGATTGCAGGGATTATTAGAATTATAAGCATTACACTGGTATTCCCAGTGCCCAATGTAGTGCTATAAAGTTCTGGAGATTAAAGAGTCTTTTAAATAAACAAACACCTAAGAGGGAGAACAGGGTGGTGCCAACCACAGAGGTGGTGTGTCTGATAGGAGACAGCATTCTCCAGGGCACTTTGAATCCGCAAGCTGAATGAGGTGTGGATGCCACACGCATTTCCCCTTCAGCGTGCACAGCCTACCAAGAGCCGAGAGCCGAGGCGAACAGCACAAAAACAGATTTTTTTGTTTTTCTTTTGTTACTTTGAAACTACTGAAAGAAATTCACTATGATTCAATTAATCATGAAAGAGCTGTAAAGCAGACACAGATTAGTGGAGAGTTTGCAAAGAATTAGCATTTGCCCCAGTGTAGCCTACCCCTGATGGAGAGCAGAATCATGCAGGGCGCGCACAGGGGTATCTTTTCTTGAGCACACATGGAAGCTGGAGGCATCTGCGACAGCGGAGAACAATAACCTAAGTCAGTAGCCAAATTGTTACTCTTTTTAGTCAACAGATTTATACTGAACACTGGTGAGGAGGCACAGAAGTGATAAATGCTACAATGAGCTTCTCAGAGGCATGGAGAGTGTTGAAAGAGGAGGTGTATGCAAACACAGAATTAATTATGAAGCAATGGTAAGGTGCCTGAGAAATACAGCCCACACGCCGTGGCATTTCAGGGTGTGGGTGCATTTCAGCAATGACAGGGATAAAGGATTTCGAGGATCAGACAATATTTATTGGAATCAGACCCTGAACTGTGGTTGGATGTCAGAGGGCAGAAGCCCTGTTAGCAGGAGACAGAGTGGGAAGCACAGCCCAGACTCAGGTGGATAGCCCAGGTACCTCGTCTGTGGCAGATGAGAGGAATCGAAGCAGTGTAGGCCTGGCTGTCTTGTAGAAGCCATCAGTTTGTATGAAGAACCAGAGGCCTAATGAGTGAGAGATCATAGGGAGTGGTGGGGTCTGTAAGAAACTGAGATTCACAGGTGGCCCAAAGCCCCCAAATGCTGGTGGTAGCCATCTGGAGCAGGCGTGGGTCAGCTTTCAAAGTCCTCTGCTGTGGACAGGGGCCATCCCTGTGTTGTCCAGGGTCCACTAGAAGTCAGTACAGGTGATGAAAAAAGATGACATCTCCTGGCTGGTGTAGCTCAGTGGATTGAGCGCGGGCTTGCAAACCAAAGGATTGCGGTTCGATTCCCAGTCAGGGCGCATGCCTGGGTTGCAGGACAGTTCCCAGCAGGGGACACATGAGAGGCAACCATACATTGATATTTCTCTCCCTCTCTCCTTCCCTTCCTCTCTAAAGATAAATAAATAAAATCTAAAAAAAAAAAAAAGATGACATCTCTCATCAACCAACATTCTTGGGGCTCCTGTCTCCCTGAGACAACCAAGACCTAAAGGACATTTTCTCAGGAACTGAGCAGGAACCTTTGGGTGTGGGAGCCACCTTATCTGAGATTTCCTGGCCAGCGTGCCATCAGCGTGCACTCCAAATGTTTTAAGCTCCAGGCTCATCGCTGGAAACTTTTGGATTACTGAAGTTTAGGGTCACTCAGAAAAAGTGAAGTACTTTGGGGATGGTCCCTAGGGCCCAGCCTCCACCTCTGCCCTGTGTGTGCACTCCCCTCAGCACTGCTGTTGGTGGGGAACCATGAACTTCATTTGCTTTTAGAAAAGGAGGTTCGGGAAATTGACCTGACCCAGCAACACGCCTGATCTAAGCCTGAAAAAGCCAAATGCTCAGAATGGAGTTGTCCTGCCAGTTCTCACACCAGAGAATGGGGAAAAATAATCTAAATCCTGCACAGGGAATTAGCGCCAGGGACCTGTGCACTTTTTATTGTTGTCGTTCAGAATCCCTATTAGGGCAATCACCCTTATCGCTGGCCCCGCAGAGAAGCCCTGAGGAGAGCTGCTCTGCAGGGCTGCTGTTTGGTGTTTCAGCCTGCACCCCACTCCCAGCTGCGACCAGGGGTCCCCCAGAGAAGGAGGGCTTAAACCTGATTTAATGCTGAAAAATGAGAGTTTCCATTTTCTAGCATATAGTAAAACTGAAGTGTGTGTGTGTGTGTGTGTGTGTGTGTGTGTGTGTGTGTGAGAGAGAGAGAGAGAGAGAGAGAGAGAGATTGTTTCCACTTAACCCTTCTTCCAGCCTGTAGCACCCAAAATAATTACCGGTTGATGAGGCACTGATGGTCAGGACTGAAAATTGTCTTCACCTCCTTCTCTGAAGTCTTTTGGGAGAGAGGATGGCTTGGTGGATAGCCTGCTTTATTGGCAAGGCTGTATTCCTAAGTGTAAGTGACAATCAGAACTTAAGACAAAAGAAGGAAGAGGGAAGTACAGCACAGGAAAAAGTCTGTTTGATAGGTTTTATATGATTGGCTGGTGGTTCTTTGAATCGGAAAGAAATCAGTTATTATCTCTCTTGCATCCTAGTTTGCTAGCCTGTTGGTGGTAATAATAATCTATGCTTGGAAGCACCTGCTACCTAACAATGGAGAATAATTTTATTTTTCCTTTAGTCCTCTGAAATATAATCCTGTTAAGTATTTTCTCCAGGGGGTTGTCCATAAGCACATTGCCTGTGAGAGCTACTCTATAACCCCTGATGCTATTAATGGGGTCCATAGTGGTACCTCTTTCCACTCATGAGCAAGCAATTCCCCGTCTATGTCTGGAAGCTCAGTACCCTCCTCAGGCCAGGTCTCTCTCAAGAGGTTTGCACTGAAGTTGCTGTGAGGATTGCCAGACACATGACACATCTCTCCCAGAACTACGTACACTTCCTCTCACCCCCATTTCATGGACCATTCTGCCCATGTTCATTTGTACTTGTGCTGAAGATATCAGCAAGAAACACTACTGTTTATATCTTTTATCACTTAGATGATCCCAGGCAGAGATTCAAAATAAATAAACAGCTCATCAAGACTTGAAAATGTTTCAGTTATGCGAGCTGAATAATTTCTTGAAATCTGTACAACATAGGGACTGTAGTTAAAGGTGCTGTATTGTACATGTAAATGTGTTGAGGGCAGATCTCAAGTTACATGGTTTTACCACAAATCAAACAAAAATAAAAGGGCACAAGGAAACTTTGGGAGGTGAGGAGGTTGCATTTTCACCGCAATGGTGGTGGTGCTGGGGTGGGTGCGCACATGTGCCAGGCTCATCAGATTGAGCACAGTGCATGCAGTTGGGTATGTAAGTCACACCTCAAGAAAGCTGTTAAAGAGCAAGACTTGGAAAGGGGAAGCAGATGAGAGGATTGGCAGAAATAGAGGTCCCTAGATATCCCCAGAAAACACTATAGCTTCCAGATATAAGAGCAGAAAAGACATCCAGACCTGAAGCAATCAAGAAATGTGATCCAGAGTTTAAAATTTAAATCTCAGTCATCCTAGGACCACTTTGGCTGATGTTAGGAACAGATGCATAAACCAAACTTATTTTTGTCTACAGATCGTTACATCTTAGGTAAACCACCAAGACTTCATGGGCAGACTGGGAAAGCAGTTGAACTCAGCAGGTTACACGCTTTGACTCTGAGGTCGGTAGGCCTGTGTCAGAATCTGTTTACTTGGGGTGTGATTTGGGATGGGGTGTTTTCTCTCTCAGTGCTTCATGGTGTTTTTTTTTTTGTTTTGTTTTGTTTTGTTTTGTTTTGTTCTGTTCTTACCTGTAAGATAGCAATAATAATATAACCTAACTCAAAGAACATTTTGTGAAATAATTTATGTGAAGTGCTTGAGGCACTTGCCTTGCATATGGCAAATGTTCAAATATTAATTATTAGTATTAAGGCAAGATACCCAAGCTGATGAGATGGTTCAGAATGAAGAAATCACCATGGAAGGGAACAGCAGGGTGCAGAGAAGTTGAGAGGAAACGTGAGGAGAACAGAGGATAGCCCTGTGAAATGAGAAATATTGTTTTCCATTTTATAACCTCCACTTTTGCAAATAAACTTAATATATCAAGGCCAAAGCTGGGGATTAATACGAGCATGTGAAACCCAGCAGATTCTCCAGGTCCAGTTGTTAACCTCGGGAGAATGTGCCACTGAATGGATCTACAGGGTAAACGAAGCACATGCACCCTGGGGTCCAGCAGGGAAGGGCGCCCACGAGGCCAGAAGCCATGACTTTGCGGCCATTGTGAACATAACCGCAGGTGTGGTCTCTCAGTCACAATCCTTACATACATACCCCCTCAATGTGAGGTTTGCTGCCTGTTTCGCAGACTCCCCAGAACCTTCCCCAGAGGTGCAGATGTGGCCTCAGCCTGGACCGGGAACCCATCTCTGAAGTAGGGAAGATAAAGGTTTAACTGCAAGCCACCCTGTGATCACACAGAGGCAGCCAAATGGAGCATCTTAATGATTAGCATTCAGAAGAAAGACCGCACCCAGACCAAGTGAAAATGAGGAAAAAGATGGGAAAGTGTTGGCTAGTTAGGGCTTTGAGGGGAAAACAGTGCTTGAATAATCCGAGGTGAAGTTAATGGGGGAGAAGAGCCAGAACCAGGGGACCACTGGAGACCAGGAAATGATCTTTTTCTTTGTAAATTCTATTGTGTGAATCTGCCTTTTGGACAGAAAAACAAATGAAGTGAGTCTTTGGGAGAGGGGCGATGAGAAAACAATGATGATTTCACCAAAGTAACTGTTAGCCCCATGTCTGTTAAATCTAAGCATTTCTGAATAAACCAGAGTCCCCGTGTCTGATACTCTTAAAAGGCTTGTCGTCTCGGCTAACTGCCTAATGAAATAAACAATAAACAACAATAAAAATAGATCATAGTTCCCTGTTGTCTCCAAAGAACAACAACAACAAAAAGTTAATGGAAATGACTTTCTGGGAACACTAACATCAAAATTTTGGATGTGATGGAATAAAAATAATGACAAAAATACCCGTAAGCACTTGAAAACAGAGGAGTAATGATCAGCAAGCCAAACTGGAGGGAGAAATTAGCCCCCATTCACACAATACAACCTTTCCCCACGTCCCAAAGAACCATGGTGTAGGGAAGCCAGCAGCAGTCACAGAAGAAACGACTGCATTTTTAGACCTGTGTAGTTCTCTGCCACCCTCCAAACACTTGACATATGTTAAGGTAATTAATATTGGCCCTGAGTTGGCCATTGTGCCAAATATGGGATGGGAAAATCCACTGATCTTTAAAAAAAAATGCAAAGCATCCTTATAAGGGTGGTTGACGTTCTTTGTGAGTGAAATCTTCTTTTCGTTCCTTTCTTTGCCTGTGGAGTTGGGTAAATTCCCCAGTGAAAACGGTCCATCTTGAACCTTTTTTCTCTGACCGCTAGGATTCATGTCTCCAGCCATCCCTTCTCCCCACCTCTCCTCCCAAACTCTCCCTCCCTCCCTCCCCTTTTATTCTCCGTGAAGATGATAAAGTGTAGCAAAGGCACGGGAATTTTGAAGTTCGCCACCTTCCATTTTATCACCAACGTGGTGCACTGAAATGCACTACTTGTGTGAACTTAGATGCGGTCACCAGTCTTTCTAGTGCTTGGCGTATTCCCTCTTTTGATGGAAATACTAAATCATACCTACCCCATGAAGCCTGGGGGTCAGGGGGTGGTTCGTCCAATGTCTGGCAGACACCACCTTCCAGCCTCTCTGGTCTTTGACCCTCAAGCTCCTGGGCTGACCTTTTCACTGGCTTTCTTATCTAACCTCTAAATACTGGGCTGCCTTAGGGCTTGAGCCTGAGTCCTCAGCTTTTGCTTATCTATATTCTATCAGTAAGGCATCCTATTAGGTTCAAATAACAAATGTACAGAGATTGCAATCAAATTAATACCTCTAGCCTTGCCTTCTCCCCAAAGCCTCATACACTTCATGGCCAGTCACCTCTGACCACTTTCCTCAGGTAACTCAGACTTAGCTTAACCAACAGTGATGAAGACCTCTTTGTTTACCTCCCAACTTTGTACCTATTTCTCCTTAGTTATTTTTTAAGCTAGATAAATAATAGCTCAAAACAAAAAGTCTTTTTTTATTTCTTCCCTTCCTTTATGTTTTCTTCCTGTTATTTCTATCATCAAAATATTTCTTGAAACACCCTGCTTAATTTTGATTGCTACCATTGTCGATTGTATTAAAGTTCTGAACTGTGGATTCTCTCCTCCTGCGAAGGGTTGACTGTGCCCGCTCCCTGGCATGTAACTTGGAGCAAGTCCTGTGAGAAGCGCTGACTTTCCTCCCCCAGGGCTGGTTTGCAATATGTGGTCATGAAGGTAACATGTGACAGGGCTCTCAGCTCTGCATCATTGCTCTGGTCATGCCAGCAGGGGGCACTACTTACCTATACCCAGGGATTTCCCAGACAAGTGTGAGGGAGGAAAAGGCAGCAGAGTTGTTGCGAGTGAATGTCAGGCGCAGTTACGATGAGGGGCCAGGGAGTAGATGCTGGGTAGGAAGGGGAGTGAGGCTGTGAAAGACGGGAGGGGCATGAGTGCGTCACAGCCAGTGGCGCGGAGGTTCTGGCAGAGTTCAGAGTTGTTGGAGTCCAGGTGCTACTGCTGGCTGCTAGAAAAACATTTTTAAAAGAGCTTGAGAATGACATTATGGAACGTTGAGATGATAAAATTTTAAAAATGCCTTGGTATTGAATAGATGGGATGAAGGACTGATGCCATTGGAGGTCAGGAAACCAAGGAAGGAAGAGACCCCCTGGGATGTGGAGGAGTCATCCATGTGGTCATTGAAGTCCTCAGGAATCCTGGAGGGTTTGGGACTGATGCAGTGCTGAATGTCCCAGGAGCAGGAGAGGTGACCTGGAGCAAGTAGGCGGCACAACTGTGGCGGGGTCTCCGCAGTGGAGGCCTGACACCCACGTTCTGGGGGTGGGGTGCAGTTTAGGGTCAGAGAAGGAACAGTTACCTGGGGCTGGTACTAAGGAGCAAGGAGGGTACTTTCCCCACTGGTGGGCTCAGGGGTGGAGGGGATGTGAGGGGAGCAGCAGCCGTTATCTGAGTGCTGTGAGGAAGCCACGTCCTTGAAGGTTAGTCAATAGGACGAAGAGTTAAATGTGGGTTGAATCGATGAATGAGTGAACGGGAACTATTACGGCATTTCTTCTAGACTGCAGCATACAGGCAGGATAAAGGAGAAACGAAATAATTTCACCTTAAAGGAGCAGAGACATGTTTGGGGTGTTCCAGGAACACAGAAAAGAGGAAATAACACTTGCAGAGCTCTGGGGAGCCCTGAGACAGGCCTGGGGGAGGTTTCTCAGAGGAAGGACCAATCGGAGGATAAGGAAGTGCTAGCTGGGAGGTCCCGTTGTTAGGGGAAACAGCCTGGGCCCAGTCTCCCACGTGAGCATTGCGTCATATCAGTCCTAAGTGTTGTAGCTGTCTCTTCACCCATGTTGCATCTGCAAACAAAGGGGTGAATCTCTGGATGGCTGTAGCCATTGGCGTGTACTACATTCATATGTGTATCTGCATGTGTGCCTATGTGAACACATCAGGCAATTTTCCCTGTTGGGTCCTGTTCATTGGATACTACTACCCTCTTTCAGATTCATTCTTTGTTAAGTGAGTGTTCCCCTTTCCATGAGGGTGGTCTGAGCTACCACCGGCTCAGACACCAGTGTGACATGTTGGATGAATCAGCCCTAAGGACAAAGGCAGGTGCACACACACCTGTAAACCTTGCAGATTTCACTAAATCCCTTGTAAGTATAGCTGTGGTTGGACTTCAAGGGTTGAACCACATCTTATTCACCACTGGGCTCCCAACACCTCGCTCAGTGTCTGGCACAGAGCATGGACTCAAAGACCACTGGATGGTGTTTCATTCATTCAGCTGCCACCCATGAATCCAAGGAGCAGAGAAACAGGAGAAATCATTCAGTGACACTGTAACGAAATATAGAACCAGCCAGAAGAGTACACTGTGCTTGGTAGATTTCAAGACTTTTAAAAACATTGACTCATTCGATCCCATAAACAATGCCCTGAGTTACAGGGCCTGTTTATCAACTGCTTTAGTAAAAATGTCTCTATTAACAAGTGAGACAGTCAAGTCACAGGTGCTACTTGCAAGAGGTGGGACTAGAGAGATCTCTGGTTCTCCAGCCATGATTCTGTGCTCAATGTACCATCTGGAGAAGACATTGTGGTTGTAGCGACAAAAAGCCGGGAGTCATGTTGCCTGCGTCAGAGAGCTGGGCTCACAGTTGGCGTGGCTGCAGGAGAGGGGGCCTCAGAGGCAGGCCAACTTGGTCTAACTCTCAGCTCTGGCTCCACCAGTCATGTGACCTTGGGCATGTTAACACACTTCTGTACGGGTTTCTTCATCTGTAACAAGAAAGTAGTTACAATCAGTGCATGAGCTTTAAATTGGGGTTTTGCAAGATAACATGTGTCATGCTTGGTGCAACAGTAAGCATTCAAGAAAACATCCTCCTCCTCCTCCCTGCCCCCTTCTCCTCATCCTCCTCCTTCTTCCTGTTTGGTCCCCGTTAGTCTGTGTCAGGCGTACAATAAATGGTGGAAATGTGGTTTTTCTCATTGGCCTGATGCACGTGAGATACAGTTAAAAATGCACTTGGAGAGAAAGGATGTGAAACTGTAGACCTGCCTTCAAATAGAAGGGAGGGAAGGGCTCCGGCAGGGCTGGGAATGCTGCAGACACCAGTGACAATAACACTGAGTCCAAAGATGCAAAACTGATGAAACAGTGGCCCCAGAGGGAGTATGACTGCACGATTCATATGTTTCCTGAGGGAGAAACCTGGGTAGGGGTGAGATGTCCTGCCGTACCTGGAGACCTTCCACAACCACCACAGTGACACTGAAGTTGAGACTCAGGAAGATTCTAGGGGCCTTGAGACTGGTAGGAAGTGTAAATTCACAGGTGCCAGCAAGGTGATATGTGCGACAGCCCTGTAGCACACAAGCTGTCACAGACGCCACAGCTCTGAAGGAGGCACCTTCACAAGGAGATGTCATTCAAAAACAAATTTCATTTCAGCTTAGTTGCTGTGTCTTACCACCCTGAAAATAAACTATCGATTGAGGAGAAAGGTCATTACCGGATGAGAGAAGAACATGGGAATAATACTTCCCCAAGACCTTGTTCTCCTTTCTCATGGCAGATTCACTGATTGTTTTTTGAGTCAGTACCTTGGAAAACAAAAAAGTGAAGGAAGCTCCTCAGGGCCCAGTGCAGCTGAAACTGGAAAAATAAAATACAATTTGTTGAATAATAATAATGGTATTTTTTTCTTCATTGGGGCAGAAGCTTGATTCTGATTTCCCAGTGTAAGGACACTGAGGAGCAATCACTTGATAGACTCGGAGAACCATTGAATGAAGGCCCTGCAGATCATGAAGTCCGTTCTCTTACTTCATCAGTGAGATGGCTGAGGTCCGGGGAGGTTCGCAGACTGGCCCGAGGTCATCCCGCGAGGTCACTGGATGGCACCAGAAGAATACCATGCAGGACAAGGGAGCTAGGTACATGCTCAGCTTCTGCACAGACTCACTCTGTCCCCACAGGCAGACTTTTTGCAGTAGGCAAGTTCCTCAGTTTCCCTGTATGAAAATTAGGTAAGGGGGACTTGGCCACAAATAGTCACTGAACCTGGACAAAACTGACTGTGTTTTTGGTTCTACAGGCATTATAAAGCTTTAGATACCCATCTCGTTTCTGGAAAACCCCAGCTGACAAAGCTGTGCCCATGTTACAGATGTGACACATGAGGCCCAAGCTAACCAAGTCACTCACACCATAGTCACACAGGACACGTACGGTGCCGGGGAATGTGGGGCCCTTGGCTTCCTGCTGTTCAAGTCCTTTCATTCTGTCATGCAAACTAGAATGGACAAAATTAGCTCCTCATCACTGGCAAGAGGAGCTGAATGTCTCAAACAATTATATTTGCAAATGTCAACTGGGTTCTTGGTGGCTGCTCATCTGCAACCCCCAGGGTAAGGGTCAGAGTGAGGGTCAGCAGGTGCTGTCAGGGGCCTCAGCCAGGCAGGCGCTAGTAGGGCTTGTAGGGCTTGCCTTTCCACCCCCCGTTCAGCTGCCTGTCCCTTTCCAGAGCCCTGAGGAGTCACAGGAAAGCCTGAGGGCAGGGGAAAACCTTGCCTTTATTTAAAATTTCCACAGTAGTCATACTGCAGGGTAGTGCAGGCGTGTGCAGGCTGCTACAAGATTGATGTTTTGCATTAATTTTAATTTTTTAAGATGGAAAATCATAAAGCTTATTGATTTTTTGCATTAATTTTCATTTTTAAAAATGTTGCATTAAGATATTATTTATCCTGATTAGTGAGTGTAATCAGGATAAATAATAATTTTGTGCCTGGGATCCTAGATTGGCTACAATTCCATGCTTCTCTTGGCAGACTGTAGCCTTGGGGTTCATTATGTCAAAATTAAAATAAAAATTGGTACGTAAGACCTATTTTCCAGAGGACTCTAACCTGCACCTCCAGATTTAGTTTGCATTAAGAAGTGGACTTAAGCCATCATGAATGCAAGCTCTATGCGGACAGGGATTTTTGTGGGTTTTGTTCCACAAAGTTTAATATAGGCTTAGCAGAATGTAGGAGCACAATTAATATCTGTTGATCATACAAATAAATGCAGTAAAACACTGCTGATTTTTATTATTTCTGTCCTGACATTTTATTTAAGTTCTTTCCATTAGAGTGTCATGGGCCCGTAACGAAGTGCTGGCCGATCTTTGAGAGCTGAGTTGTCCATCTTGGCTGGCCGCTCAAGTATTCTAAGCAGATAAAGAAGACAGTGGCAGTTTTGAAACAATCCACTGAAGTCCTGGATTTTAACTGCAGTTAGTTGATAGCCTTGGTCGAATTTCCCCAGGTTTCCGAACAGAAAACTCTACTTCTCATCTGGTCATGGTAAAGTTTTGACAGCTTGATAAGGCATAAATAAAAAGACCTGACTGTGGACTTTTTATAAGTGGTGAAGGTAGCACAGATTTAAGACTGTGTGATTACCAATTCTTTTCAAAAGCAAAAATCTTCGGATTTGTACTTGTATATGAGCACAATGAGGGTAAGAAAGAGAAAAGATGGGATTTTGTGCCCCAAATTGCATAATCGTGTCGGTGGCCTTTCTGGTATGACACTGGGCTCACAGGGCTTTCTTTCCCACACCTGCTGAGCTGGGATGAAGGTGTGCATGCCTAAGAGGCTCCCCCGGAAGTACTTTCTGGAGGGGAGAGGGGGCCCCTGATTCTCTTACTCTCAGATGCAGAGGGTGGAGTGTTTCTGGCCCTCACTGAAAGCAGCAGTTGCCACCAGGGAATCCCTAAATCGTGCCGTGAGCATTCTGCCTCTTAAATTATCACCAGCAGTAAATACTCTGCAGTGAGATTTTAGCTGATGGTTCAGGTGGTGCTTTGCTAAGCAGCAAAGTCTCCAGCTTTGTTCTTTTGGGGTCCTGTCTGATCCTGCAGGGCCAACGGAAAGGAAGTCTTGTTGGTTTTCTTTCCTCCTATAATTCCGGCAGGTGAAAGCCAGCAAGAAGCAAAGATACAGAGGAGGAAGCTATCATTTTCACACAAGAATTTCCCCCGCACAGTGAGACTGACTTTGGAGTCGGGACCGGTTGAGGTGGGGGGACGTCATCGGCCTGAGGCCACCTGAAGTAGCCTGAGTTTGTCTGGATGCTTTTGAAGTTAAGGTTGCTTGTGGGTAAGGCAGCAGGTTTGGAGGCTGGGGATAGGAGACTCTTAGCAGGGCAATAAGCATCAGAAATGTGGTCCAGGGCACTGGGTTAGCCGTTGGGCCTGAATGAGGGGAAAACCTTGCAGCCTGTTACCATCCTGTTTCCAGCCCATTCTCCTTTCCCACATTCACTCAAGTGACAGTCCTCAAGGATATCCCTTTGCTGACCCTCTGCTTTCCCTGGTTGTCCTGTGACGATGAAGAGGAAATTTTACGTAACAGTCTTACTAGGAAGGTCATATTATTACTCCATTTTGCAGATTCAACTCCTGAGGCACAGCGGGGTGAATTGCCTTGTCTTCACATTCAGTCTGAAAGAAGGACATTGTTCCTTGGCTTATAGTTGTATTAAAGCTGTTTCACACATACAACTTTAAAAAAATTAATGGTGAGTACGCAGAGTTAAAGGGAAAATGTATACATACATTAAAAATTATTAAGAAAATATATTTTATATACTATATAATACCTTACTCATACTCATACCTTTTACTGCTACTAATACTTTGTTTTGTAGGTATGTATGTAATAGACACTTATACAAAAAGTGTGTATTTCTTTTTACAAAACACCTCATACATATTTCCTGTTTGCATACTTCCCTCTCTGTTTTGGGGGGTATCTTATTTCATCAAATGAGAGTAAATCTTTAAAAGTGAGTGAAAATGCTTGGCATACATGTGGTACGTGTTTAAACACAGAATGTCTGGCCTGTAGCCCAGCTCAGTGAACAACAGCAGCGGTGCCCTGTGGCGCAGGGGTGGCTGCCCACATTTCAATAAAGGAGGGTGATGGGTGATCGGGAAGGTATTTCCTGTTTCAATTTGCTCTTGGTTCCCATCACTTGTTCATTTAATGGTGCAGCAGATCTGTATGCAGCTGCTAGTATGTGCTTGGTGCAGGGCTTGGCAGCAAGGACGCAGATTCCTATGGAAAAGTTGACTTCATTATTAATAGAAGAAATAAGCTGAATACTTGTACTATGCTGGACACCCTGCTTCATGCATTTTGATGTTTTCATTTTCTCCTATTTAATTCTGTGAACATCTTTTTAACTCCATTAGCAGTTTTTTACTGAGAGGAAAATGAAGAGAGCTTGACTAGCTTTCCCAGTGCCACCAAGACATTAAGTGACATCACTGGAATTCAAGGTCATGTCCCTATAAGGCCACAGCTAATGTCCTCCTTATTGTTAGAGCATTTGGCTCTTCTAATGACCATGAACTACACCAATTCACCCGTTGTTTCTTCTTCATGTTCATGTAAAATTGGGTGCTGTCTCTGTGTGCAATAACTGCACAAGTGGTGAGTGTGAGCAGGCCTATAATATTTACATGTGGCTACTACTAGACTATACTATCCATTTGATACCATTAATTATTTTAATTGATCATAGGTCATTTCTGATACATGTATTTGCTTCTAAGTAGAAGGCTTATGCTCTGCAGGCAAGAATCATAGTTTATTATACTTCCCCCTTAGGTCTCCTTTTTCATAATATTTTTAAATGCCCTGTGCTGTGCTTGGCACTGTGTGTAAAAGACATTGGATTTGCGGCACACACCTTGTCCTCAAAGAGCTGATGGTCTCCTAGAGAAGACAGACATACATGAGGAGACTGAAGCCATGGGGTGAGTGGTGTAGGAATAGGAAGCAAGGAATCTTGCCAGGGGCTGGGAAAATACATTGTTTCTAGTTATCGTAACATCCCCACAAAGCAAAGCTTCTTTCAAGTCACTGCGTTACAGATGAGAAAACCGAGCTTTCCAACCAAGCCCCTGTGATACCTCTGTATGTGAGCCAGACACGGAAGCCGGCTGGTTCTCACTGTAACCATGCTGCACTGGGATGACTGAGCTCTGGGTCCTTCGTACATGGAGCTGCTGTGGGTGATGTTTCAGAATCACCCTGGGAGAAAGAGTGCAGCTGAGCATGAAGTGGACTCCACATGGTTAGGGTCCACCTGCTTCTGCTCCGCCCCCTTTATATTTCTCCATTAGGAAAGTGGGATTTTATTTTTAGCTGCATGGCGTTTTGTAGCTCTGCTCACCAAGGCTATATTTGGCATGCCTCCGAGAGATGTCCCTGCAATAGAATCTTGTCTCATGTGGTATGAAATGGGGTTCCGAAAGTCTGGCGATTTGGGGGACCTGAGTTACATAAGGCAAACATTTCTATTGCAGACTTTCTCACTACCTCTGATATGTTCAAGTTGATTGTAAAGCTCCAAAAAGTAGCAGTTACGGGGTGATAATTGGACCATGAAGTCCCCCTTCCTTATTTTTTATAAAAAAATTTCCCACAGGTCAATCAAAATTAGTGTTACTTGGGCAGGAGGAGTGAGAAATATCAGAGAATTGGGTTAAAAGCATGGTTTGCAGTCTCCAAAAAAACCTGGGTTCCGTTCCTAGCTGCGCCACTCACTTGCTCTCTCCTTTCCCATAAGCAAGGCAGACTTGCCCTGACACTCAGCCAGTGACAGGAATAAGTTTTACTCCTTGATCTGTACAGCAGGGGGCAGAGAGGGCTGCTCGTTTCAAAGGTGCTGTGACACTAAGTTTATAAAAACTTCCCCTGCACACCATCCCCACCCCCCCAACCGCAGGGGGGCCGACTGAATAATTGAGCCCAACTATGAAGGGAAAGGTTTATGGTTTCTGATACTCTGTGTGTTTGCAGCTGGCTAGTTCTGATAACACTCTTAAATAACCCCTTTCACCTTTAAAGCTTCACACATTCACTCCTGTTTATGGTTCCAAGAGTTCTATTGCTGAAAAAATAGCCTAGCTTTAAAAAGGCATTACTTTTTTTTTTTTTAATCATTAAAAGAATAAAATCGCCCTGGCCAGAGCCTTAGTAATTTAGGAAATAGAAGCCTTGGTGCTGTGTGTCACTGTGGCCTAGACGGACAGTCATCTCTCAGTGAAGAGAGGGGTAGCTCTGTCCCTGTCATTATAAAGAATAAAGAATAAAACTCCCTGTGTGGATTTGCCATATTTGGGTGACCCCAGACCTTCCAGATGCAAGAGCCCAGGATTCACCTCATTAGCTGAGTGACCACTGAGCATCCTGAGCTGCCCCGGTGCCGCCTGTCCACCCAGCACAGCTGGCCTGTTCTTTTGTGAAGAAGCGGTACTGGGTGTAGTCCACACTGTCGTCGCCTTTTGTTCTGAGCATCCAATGGGAAGAATAAGATTGGGGATTCTGCTAACATTCAAGGAGATCTGGGTCGATCCATGGTTGTCTCAGGTTTTAAGGAGGTTGCTAACGGGAGATATAAGACCAAAGTGGGAAACGGTCGGTGTGGACTGGAGTGGGGATGATGGCCCAGTGTTGCACATGCATGTGGGGGCTTAGCAGGTGGAACGGCGGTGTTAGTTCAGAAATGGCTTCACAGGGAGGTGGGTGGGCCATTGGATGAGGGCTGGATGGGTCAGTAAAAAGAAGGTGTTTCATCAGGGTTCTTTTACTGGCAAAGAAGAGGAATTGACTGACAGTATCCCAAGTAAAAATAAAGTTTTATTACAAGGACAAGGTAATTTTGCAAATTTTAGTTAGAGACAGAAAATCAACCACATATGACATGAATAGAAACTGAGAAATGAAATTCTTCAGGATCCAGAGGTGACATGTTCCAGCATCCGTGGATGCTTGGAACCCTATTTATAGATCCTCAAGAATGTCTCCCCCTTCCCCTGTCTCTGAGAAGGGACAGACTCCTAATTCTTTCTTTTGCCTGGGCCCTGCCCACATGGCAGCCCAGGCCTGCTTTGATGATGCTCCGTCTCTGTGGGCAGAACCCTTCTCACATCATTTGCCACTGACCTTCCTACTGTTGACTTCCTCCCCAGTCAGGGGGATGGGGGCATCTAGTCAGCTTTACCCAGGGATGGGGTCCCGGAGTACAGACAACTTTTGGCTCCAGGGGCTGGAGGCAGGCTGTCTATATTATCAGGAAAAGGCTCCCTACCAAAGAAGATGTCTTGAAAACTGCTAGTGCAAGGTGTCATGCCAGGTTTGGGGAAGCAAGGGCAGAAACACTGAGATTCTGAAGAGCATCCCCTGCCTAGGGTGGACAGGGGTCTAAGGCATAGCTGAAAAGGAAGAATTTGGCCACGTTAGGCACAGCTTTGAAATTCAAGGAAATGAGTGATTTGGGAGAAAACAGCACTGTAAATAGGAAGTGTAAGGAAAACATGGGTAATGAATTGTTAACCGTGATGACAGGGTCATGTTAAATCTTGACGTGCAGTAAGACATCACGTTCTGTGTGCTGATGGAGCCTCTTAAATTTTAGATCTGCAGGCAGTTGAGTAGAACTGTAAAGAAACTTTATATACTGTGCTAATTGACATGCAAGGAAAGAATTTGGTTCTCTGTTGAATGTTGAAACACGACAGCTTGATGGAAAAGAGGTCAGGTTCACGTTTCAAGTTTGGCTTTCATGTTGGTTGGAAAGCATTTGATTTAAGCTCTTCTTGGCTTTAGTTATTTAATCTATAAAACAGAGGGGCAATGTTTACATCTAAGACTTGTTAGGGGGGTTAATGCTATACTATAGCATTGTAGTCTACTGTAGTGGTCAGCATATGCTTGATGCTTTATAAATGTTAATTTTCCCCGATCTTCTTTAAATTTAGATTCATACTAATCTTCATGAGTTAGAATCTTTTTTGAAACTATGGGTAGCTTTAAAACTCATGTCAAGCTAAACATGGTGAAAGGAAGGGTTAAGGCTCTGGGAATGGACCGGGGGGGCTGAGAGGCTGGCAGACTTAGAAGCCACAGCAGCACAGGCAGCCCGTGAGCTGAGGACAGGGGCATTCTCTCGATTAGAAATGGGGTGGAGATGAAGCGAAACCACTCAGGCCACAGAGCACTCATGCGCCACCTGCCTGTCCCTGAGAGTTTCCATTTGTCACTCTTTATGAGTCCCTGTGCATGGAGTGAGTGCCCAGCTTTTCTAGACTCCTCAGAATGGCAGGGCTGATGGGACTTGTCTCTCCTCGCTCCTTACAAAAGCTGGAGTTGCTGCTTGGGTGATGTGGCCTCATAGTTATTTGCCAACGATGTCTTCTGAGGGTGTTTCCATGGGTTTGGCATTTCATGTGATGCAGCTATGGGATTCAGGGAAGGGAAAGGAAGCTCCTACCCCTGACCTTCTGCTTGTCCTGCCGATGGCCCCAGCCTATCCAGTCTTGTCCCTGGAGACTCTCCATGCTGTCTTTCCCAGGGATCTGCCCAGCTTGTCACAGCGATGGAGCTGGACCCTGACTTTGGTGCTGTTAGCAATGAATGTCACAGGAAACCAGCCCTTCTCTGCGTGGCCCCCTTAGTTCCTCTGACAGATAGAACCACGGTAAATATAAGTCTCCTTATGCAGATTGAATGGTCGCTGCTGCTCTCTCTGCTTTGGCCTCTTAGTCACCAAATTAAATTCTGCCTTGGAAAGAGTCAGGTAGCTTCCTCTAGCAAATAATGAGGAAACCAAACTCAAAATCAACATATTTCGATGCTGGTTATACAGACATAGTCCATGGATGCTGTGGAGGTGATAACATATACAAGTCAAAGATTTTTAAATTTTGTTTTGTGTCACCTAGTCCTAAATTGTGCCTAGAGCAGGACTCAGCCATTATTAGTTGGATGAGTAGATGCATTTTGAAGAGCCCCAGAGAATTTCGTTATGGAAATAGTAAAGGTGGGAACACATTAGACCCCAAAGACATTCACACTCAAGTTACATTCCATTTTTTAAAAATTTTTACATTTATTTTAACAGCTTTGTGGAGGTGTAATTTACATATCATAAAATTCATCCATTTAATGCATTATCATTAATGTTGCATTTATTTTTGACCCAGCTTTTGTCATGCTGAAAGGAAGATGGAGTCCCTAGTGGCACGAGAGGTTAAAGGTTAGCATCAAGCTGTAACTCCCCTGGGAACCCAGAGAACAGTGCTTTCTTGCAAATTCACTTGGTCTCAGAACCCCATGGGCTATTTTTTCTCTTTGGAGGCTGGGCTGCTGGCAGGAGGGCGCCCCCTACTGCCAGGCTGTGGAATGAAGAGATGGCCCCACACCGTTGGTTACACACACACTTGCAAGTTCTTACCTGAACAGCCCAGTGGATCTCTGAAACCTGAGTGTTTCAAGTGCAGATTCCTGAGTTCCACCTGTGAGGTGCTCGGCTCAGGAGGGCAAGAGCGGACCCAAGCAGCTGCGTTGTAAACAGAGCCCGAGGGGATTCTGATGCGGATTCTGATTCTGAGAGATTCCAAAGGCACCTACAGCCACATTGGAAGGGTTCTGGGGCAGAAATGTTGACTTTACTGGTCTGAGCAGTTCTACTTTTATCTGCATAACATGGCCCTGCTAATGCGTCTAATTAAAGACACAAACACTGTATTCTTGACCCCCAAAAAGGTATAAGTATCATATGGATACGTAAAGAAAAGTGATTTAGAAGTTGAATACTTAGAATCCCCTTGTAAAAATAATTTTTATAATCATGCCATATCTTGTGTGTGTACATATATGTACACATATATATGTATACGTTTATATGTGTATCTGCCACAGGTGGGCACCGGTAACCAGGTCCTTGGCGACTGGAATGAAGAATTCAACCGAACACCCAGGGTTTATAGCAGAGAACATGGGAGCAGGCCAACTCCAAGCAGAGATTGACCTCATGGGCTGGGGGGGACTCTATTCTTATAGGGAGGATCCTTCCTGGCTAGTTTTGGCAGGATTTTACTGTGCATGTACAAGTAGTTGTATTACTTTAAAGCTACTGCACATGTGGTCTCCCATGATTTTCCCTGATTGGCCGCCAGGGAAGGGGGCCCCCCTGTACTAGGTTTGCCTTTCCCATCGCCGGAGAATTATAGCTCTCCATGTCAGAGACTGGTGAAAAGTAAAGGAATTATTTGTTCAAGTTATACAGACTTAAAAGTAATGACTTAATGTCTTCATCAAAATCCCAAAGCCCCTTAAAACACCCACAAACACACCCAGTCCTTCCTTCCCCTCTTTGCCTGGTCTGGGGTACTGTATCTCAGGAAAAGAAATAGTAGAAGTTCATGGCTCAGGCAGCCCCTGGTTCTTCCCAGTAATCCGTGCTTGGCTGGTAGGCCTCCCTCGGTTCCCGGCACCATCAGCTGCGTCACTGGGATCTCCAAAGTCATATGGCAACTTCTCATGGGCCCATTGGTAAAAGTTCTTTCTCTTTTTTTTTTTTTTTCCCCAGGCAAAGTCTCTCCTGCTTCCTAAGTCATGTGGCCAAAGGGAGCACCTCAAAGCCATGGGGTCCTCACTCTTGCCAAAGCTGCAGGGGTCCCCACTCTGGCAAAGGCGCATAGTTCTCTCCTGGCAAAGCCGTGTAGCGGTTCTCTGCTAAAGCTGTGTGATTCTCTCTGCCACATGGTGATTCTCCCACACATAGCTGCAGGAGTCCCCACTCTGCCAAAAGCTGTGTGGTTCTCCTTCACCAAGGCTGCAGGGGTCCCCACTCTGCCAAAAGCATTTGGTTCTTTGCTAAAGCCACATGGTGATTCCTGTCATGGCTGCTGCGTCTCGGTTTAAATCCCCGCACCAATCTTCCTCTGCAGCCCCATTTCTGACTCTTCCCACAATCGGCTACACTTGCCAGCACTCCCGTATTTCCCAGCTTTTCTGGGCTGCCGTGGTTAAGTGTGGGCAGGCATGGCCCAGTAGCATGGAGCCAATCATCTCCAAGCTCTCATGGAGCTCTGTAACCAGGGGGAGTTGCCTCCCAGTTGTGTCTTGGGTGGAAGTCACTCCCTTCTCCTGGCTCAAAGCTATTTAGCATATCTATGAAACCAGTTAAAGGTCATAGATATGTTAAACAACTGTTCTAAAGGTTATCTGCAAAACTGTTGCTATGCAAAACAACTGAATGGCCCTGCTTCGTGTGTCCCATCCCCCAGCTCAGACTCATGGGAGTGAGGACATCCCATATTTTAGTATTTCCTGGATGCCCTGAGTTCTGGACCCCATTACAAATCCTTCTTTTGGGGCCCCCTTGGCTGCACCCTTTTACATCTCTATATCCACTCTTGACAGTGTTAGCTGCACCTGGGACTGTGCTGGGAAACAGGGAATAGGAAACTCCAGCTTGGGCTAGAACGTACAGACTCCCAGTGACTAATGGTCTCCACCCACCTTGGTTAAAGCAGGCCTTCCTTTTGACATGAATAATTAGCTTTGGAAATAAAAGTTGAAGTAGAAACCCAGGACACTAGCTGAGGAGCCTGCTTTGCATAGTCATACATACTGCCAGGCACTTGCATTACGCTTTCCGCTCAGGGACACATTCGCCTTCATTGTTTGTTCTGGCCTCCCCCATCCTCACAGGCTCCTGCCCTGCCGAGGGAGATGAGAAAAGGCCAACGGGTCTGCTCTTGAAGCTGGGAGAAATCGCTCCCCTCCAGTGACCTTCCTAGATAATGAGTAGATACGGTTTTCTAATGTAAAGGGAATAAATCAAGGGACCTTTCGGGGAGCCAGGGCAGTAACGGCGGAGTCCCAAGAGCATCAGTTCCAAAAGCAAAGGGCAGAGGGACCTTTCCCTATATATCAACTTCAGACTAAGAGGAGATGGGAGGCATTCGCTCCCCAGAAGGGGGCGTTGTCAAAATGGAGCCCCTCTTCCCAGGTTCCCACCTTTCTGAGTCCTAGAACAAATCGGGGATAACAGCTCACCATTACAGGATGTTTCCCTGGCTGTTATTTTCTTGTGATTAAACTAATACAGAGTTTTGAGAAGGGTTCTGCTTGTCGCTGTTAGAATATTACAGAGCAACAGAAGGTTCTCGAGACTGGCAAAACACTTCCAAAGTCTCACTTTCTCGAACCTGAGGGGTCAGTCTGCCACAGACAATTAAGATCCCTTCGTGGTTGCCAAAAACTGTTACAGAGCAACAGAAGGTTCTCGAGACTGGCAAAACACTTCCAAAGTCTCACTTTCTTGAACCTGAGGGGTCAGTCTTCCACGGGCAATTAAGATCCCGGACGAGCCCCCAAAAACTGTTACCAAGCAACAGAAAAGGTCCGTTATTGTCCGCTGCCTTATGGAAAGATGTCTCTCAAAGCCAGAGATTCCTGAAAAGGAAAGGAAGTGTTTACTAATGTTATACAGAGTTAAAGTAGTGACTTAACATCTTCATTAAAATATCAAAGTCCTTTAGGATACCCACAGACGCCCACAGTGCTTCCTATCTCCCTCTGCCCTAAGTCAGGGTACCGTAATTGCAAGGAAGAGAAGCACACGTCCGGGATCCAGGCTCTTGACACCGTCAGCTGTGTCGTCTTCCAGGCAGGATCTCTGGTTAATCTGAAGCCATGTGGCACCTTCTCATGGCCTACTGGCAAGAGTTTTTTCACCCTTCTTCCAGGCAGTCTCTCTTGCTCCCAGGCCACGCAGCCGAAGGGAGCACCGCAAAGCTGCGTGGTCCCTCCTCTACCAAAGCTGTGGGGAAGGAGTCCCCACTGTGGCAAAGCCACGTGGCTCTCCCTCTTCACCAAAGCTGCAGGGGTCTGCACTCTGGTGAAACCACGTGGAATCTCTCCCTCTGGCAAAGCTGCGAGAGGGTCTCCACTCGGGCAAAGCCGAGTGGCAATTCTCTGCTAAAGCCACGTGGTGATTTTCCCTCATGGAGCTGCGGGTCCTGCTCTCTGGTGAAACCGCATGGATCTCTCTAATGACTGCCGCGTCTCTGTTTTAAATCCCGGCGCCAAACCTCCTCTGCAGCCCTATTTCTGACTCCTCCTACAATCGGTTACAGCTGCCAGCATTCCCGTGTATTTCCAAGGTTATTGGGATGCCATCATGAGTCTGGGCAGGTGTGTCCTCATTTTCTGGAGCCAATCTTCTCCAAGCTCCCACGCAGGCGCTTTAACTTAGCGTTCCTCCCCCAGTCACGTCCTTGGGGAAGTCCTTTCCATACCCCCTGGCTCAGAGCATGGCCACAGCTGTTTAACATATCTATGAAACCAGTTAAAGGTTATAGATATGTTAAATGACCATTCTGGAGGTTATCTGCAAAACCATTGCTATGCAAAACAACTCAATGGCCCTGCTCCATTTGTCCCTTCCCCCAACTCATACCTGTGGGGGAGAGGGTGAGGACATCTTATATGTCCCTCTAATATTTCCTGGACACCGTGAGTTCTGGGCCCCATTCCAACTCCCTTTTTTGGGCCCCCCCTCTTGGCTGCACCCTGTTACAAGAACACTGTAATTTGTGGCTGTGCACTCATTGTAGGCACCAGGTGGGGGTGGTTCTGAAGGCGTCCGTGGTTGTGCAGAGCAGTCCTGCTTGGTTCCACACCTTCATCTGTAGCCATTGGTCTCTGCAGAGGCCAATGGTATTAGGAATGGGGCTGGAAGTGGGGGCACAAGTGTCATGGGCCAGGAACACCACCTGGCGAAGACACATTCACAGGGCATATCGGCCCTGGGCCTGTTGCTGCTTACCATTTGTTACTTATATAGCTTCATAATATACTGAGGAAAGCAAGGAGGAGGGGAGTGTGCTTAACTCAGGGGTGATGTCTGGTTCTGGTCGATGAGTGGAGGAAAAGGCTGTGGTGCCTGTATGCAATGGAACACACATGGCCATAACAAAGAAGGGAATCTTGTGTTTTGTGACTGCATGGGCGGACCTGGAGATTATTATGCTGAGTGAAATAAGCCAGTCAGAGAAAGATAAGCACCATGTGATCTCACTTCTGTGTGGAATCTCATGAACAAAATAAGCTGATGAACAAATAGAAACAGAGGCGTGGAGACAGGGAACAGACTGACAGCTGTCAGAGGGGACAGGTTAGGAGGGGACTGGATGAAATTAGTCAAACTACACATATGAATAACCCGTGGACACAGACAGTGGAGTGGTGATGGCCAGAGGGAAGAGAGAGCAGGGGGTGGGGGGGGATAGGGGGACATCTGCAATAGTGTCAATAAAAATGGAGAAAAAACAATTATCATATAGAATCTTGATAGTAACTGCTGTTTACTGAGATCTGTGTGTCAGGTATGATACTTCATCTTCCTAAATATATCTGCCCTTAAAGAGCAATATCATTAGACTCATTTTACTGATGGTGATGCAGAGGTTCTGTCAGTTTAAGTGACCTGCTCCGGGCCACCCATGTGTGCAAGCTACAATACTAAATGAAGTGTATTTTACGTCAGGCTGTCTGGCCCCCAGCCCATTCTTTTAAACACACATCTGTGCGCCGGGATGGATAGTCATAAATGGTCTACCAAGGGGCTGTGGAGGGTTGGAACCTACCCTCACAGGCGGCTCCATTTCTGTCTGCACCTTGTGTGGGAACCAGTCATTTGGGCTAAAATCTTAGTCCAGGTGAGATGGCCCAGAGAGCTTAGTACTCTGAAATCATCCCCATGCAGGTCGGATTTTAGCAATCACACCAGACTCTCCCTGCCCTCCTCGTGTTGTCTAGAAGGAAACTGAGACAAGAAGGGGAAGTGATGTGTCCACTGCTGAGCCAAAGCTGCAGCTCAGGTCTGTGGTCTTTATATGCCTCTTCCTTGAATTGATGGCTCGTCATCTTTTATTTGAGGGCATTAAATCATCTTGTTTAAGACCATAACACCCATTTCCGTCATCCTTCCTGTCTGACCTGCAGGACTCCAGGCTACCTGCTCTCATCTTGCCAGGAGTCAACAGCAGATCTGGGGCAGGAGCCCACGGCCCACGCTCTTCACCAGAGCACGTCTTCCTTTTTCTCTCCCAGAAAGGACTCAGACACTTTTTCTCCTCCCCACCCTGCCCCCCACCTTTGTTTTTAAGAGAGAAGGAGAAAAATATCAATCGGTTGCCTCTTGTACGCATCCTCACAGGGGATCAAACTCACAGCCCAGGTGTGCTCTAAACCTGCGATCTTTTGCTCTGCAGGATGATGCCCAGCCCACTGAGCCACACCGTCCAAGGCTTGGATGCCTCTTTTTTGATCAGAGCGTGGGGCTCCCTCTTCTTTGTTGATGTGTTGACATGTCAAGTGCAGCACAGTGACCCATTTGGTTCCCGCTGGGCCCTCGTCTGGTTACTGCTCTCACTGGTACTTCATCCCAGTTAAGCCTCCCCTCTACCTCTTCTCTCTCCCCCCTAAAGTTTACCTCTGCCCTCTGGATAACGAGGGTTTTCTGAAATACACCTGGCTGTGTCCACCCCTCCTGAAAAGGTGAAATTCAGTCCATGTCCTTCTTCGTGTGACTTATACAGGACACTGCAAGATATGGTTCTTCTTGTTTCTTTCCTGCTTAACTGTTATTGATTCGATACTTTATAAAAAGTATTTTTTTAAAAAAGCGATAATGGCATGACTCCATTTTCTGGAGAGCTGCTGATACCATACACACCCTTTTGCATTTTCTTTGTCATTGAACCGTATAATCTCGTCATTTCTCTATGCCAACGCAGACCAACCCTGTTCTTTCTGTCAGCTCTGTAGTATCCTGTTTTATGGCTGTGACGACATTTCTCCAACTATCACCTCACGGGTTCACCTTTGGTTTGTTTCCCAGCTGCGTTTGTTGTTGTTTTCACTTTTAAAAACATTGCCGGTGGGAACATTCATTAACATCCTTCTGGCCGGGTAGCTCCATTGGTTAGAGGGTCTTCCCAATATGCCAAGGTTGCAGGTTCAGTCCCTGGTCAGGGCATATACAAGAAGGAACCAATAAGTGCATCCATAAGTGGACAAGAAATCGTTGTTTCTCTCTCTCTTTCATTATTCAATCAATTAAAAGCATTCTTCCAGTGGAGCTGCAAAATAAATATAAAGCAGTAGGATTGGGGGTAAGGCTTATGAGAATCTTAGACTCTGTAAGGGTTGGCTGAGTTACGCTCCGCGCCATGGCGATCAGCGTTGGAGCAGAGCTGTTTGCAGCAGCTGCCCCAGCAGAGCTGAGTGCTTGCTAATCTGAGGGGTGAAATGGCGGGATATCACAGCTCATGTCTTATTTAAATATCATTTTATCATTACACAGTTACACATCTATTTTTGTTCATTATTATGCATACATCTTGGGATGCTGCTGTAGCATCGACTACAGACAATAGCTTTTTTTAAAATTTTAAGCAAATTGAGATACAGACAGGATTATACAGACAATGAAAAGACCTTTAAAAAAAAAAAAAACCCACACATCTTAATCACAGGTCCTAGAATTTTAGAAACATCCATTTGACATTGAATGACTGATCACCTATTTACAAAACATCCTTGTGTGTTTATCTAAGTTGTTCTGTAATGATGTTTCTTAGGCAGCACTTTATTACTTCGGTTCGATATGTTGAATGTGTGGAATACGTTAACTTCCAACGTATGCTGTCTGTGAATCACATCACCGTACAGTAGCCCATCGTGGGGAGGAGTTGATGTGCTGTAGGCAGACATTCTGGAACCTGCGCTGGTCTCTGTGTGCGTGGTGTGGCCTTGATGGAGGCTCGAAGGTGAAGCGCCACCTGACATCCACACAGTGTTCACCCCATGAGCTCGGCACTCCGTCCTTACAGCCTTACCTGTTCCAGCTTTCCTGACTTTTTGTGTGTCCATTGTTCCACTCTCCTTGGACGGTGTGTGTAGCCTATGGGTTTTGGTGTGCTGGGTGCTGATACAGATCCAATCTGTTTCTGAGATATGTCTTCATCCAGCCAGGTGTTGAAGCTGAGGTTATTCATCTTTCATCTGGTGTGAGAGGGATTCCCCAGAGTTCCCTCAGGGAATGTGTTTGCTTCAAATGAGGCGGTAACAGGAGAGGAAGGCAGAGCATCCCTTCCCCAGTCACTGCCTTGCGGGAATCCCTGCTCCTGGGACCCTCCCAGGCCCATCCCGTGCCCAGGGCTCAGTCCAGGCAGGGAGGCACCCTGCACCCCACAGGCCCCAAGTGATGTATACTCTTTTGAAAAGCCTGGCATTACAGGGGGCAGCCTTCGCCCACCTTCCAAGGCACAGATGGGTTGGAAACTGTGTTTGGGGACAAAGGAAACTGAAACACAACTCACTTTTGTGTTTTATGAGGAGTGGTTGTATCTGTGCTACTTTTTTTCAGTGAGGATGTTTTCTGAACCAAACATCAAGGGCATATGATTAGATAAGGGACAGTGAATTGACAAAATTAATGGGCCAGAATATTATATAACATTTACATGCGCAATTTTGTAATCTTCACATATAAAAAAATCTCCTAAGGACAGAATAACTGTCTTAACATTTTTCTCCCCCTTCTTCTTCCCTTCTTTCCTTCAGTCCTTCCAAAATCAAGCCACTGTGTGTGAGAGACTCCTCTCTGCTCCTCTATGACAAGAACTTCCATTTAAAATCACATTGCTTATCTGCCCTTTTGTGTAAATCCATTGGGAGCAGAGACTAAATGCAGTTAGAGAATGTCTATGGATCTGTGTTATATAGATGCTATGTGAGTGTGTCATATGGTCTCAGGGTGCCCTCGGTAGCCTTAGAACAGGGATCTTCCAACTGCATCTCCATCTGAGCTGTGCTCGCCAAAGAGTCTGGCCAATAATGAGGCACCAGATAAATGTCTAGGTCAGTTCCAAGGAGTTTCATTTGCCACAAACTTGCGTAGGGACACAAAAGAGTAGTCGGAGGCATGCAGCCAGGCAGCTTTCCTCATTGTAGATCATATCTGGTGAGCCTTTCCCAAGGAGAGAGGGGGCAGGTGCTGCTTTCTCCTCCTGAGAACACGTGTGTGTGTGGAACGCCGAGTGTCAGGGTCTGGGACCTCTGAAGCACAGTCAGCCCCTGCGTCCTGAAGCCTGCTCAGGGGGCCCAGCTTGCCCTCGGCGGCCAGGTGGGAACCACTGGAGAGCAGGGCCTGCTGTCCCTCCTAGTGGCGTCCGGCCGAGACTGTCCCTCATCTCTCGTGATGTGACCATGGCCGCTCCCTTCCCCACCAGGGAAACCTGCACGATATCACTGGCTTTGTTTCAGCACCATGGCGACGTCCATCATACTGAATTGTGACGGTGAGTCCAAATGTTATTACCTCCCTAGTGTAAGACCTCTAAATATCGTGCTTCATGTTTGCGCAGATGTAAACACTATTATTTTTGAAATTAAGTCAACAGCTTGAAGGAAACATGTATCTTTAAAAGGGATTTGTGCTGACTCCCAGTTTGAGCAACATGGCCTTAACTCATACTGACATCCATTTTTTTTTTTAATGCCTGCCTGTCTGACTCGCCCAACTAGGCTACAAGATTCTTAAAGGCCTGTTCCTCGACTCACATGATTTTGAAATCCTGATGCTGGAAGGGATGTGTGGATAGAGCTGACTGGTTAATGGTACTGTCTGCAAGTGTGTGCTGGCACCTGGGTGGTTTTTTTGTTGTTTTTGTGTTTTGTTTTGATTTTTTTTTTTGCTCTGCAGTCATTTATGGATTGAGACAGTTGTGCCCTGTGGTGGGGTTGTTGGCAGGAAGAAGGCACACATTTCGACTTTATTCTGTTTGTTCTTGTATCCAGAGGACTCCTGACCCCGTGGGTTCTTGACTGACATTCCTGTGGGGTTTTGACGTGCACACCCCTCCCAATCACACAGTGTTCTCACATCCGGGAGACATCAGCCAGCCTGTCTCCAGTGCTGCCTCCCACTCCAGCAGTCAGTGGTGGCTGTGTCCTTTTACTGCTGCTGGTAGCATGAATATCCCGAGTGAGGTGCCTTCTTTGTTCCCTCCCTTCTATCCCTGTCTAGTGCTCTTTCTGCAGGGCTGACCTTTTTGCTTCCCTTCCTTGCCAGGGTCAAGAGAAAGCAGTCTGCCCTTCCCTTACCTCGTGACTGTGGCCGTCCCCTTCCCTCCATCCCTCTCTTACACCCTTTGTTCTTCTTCTCAACTTCCCATGTCTTCCCTACAGCACACAGGGAAGCTCACCGCCAAAGAGAACCAGGGTGGGATGTCACAGAGCTTGAGATCTATGGGAAACCTCTCATTGCAGAATGACAACATGGGAAGTTGCGTCATCTGTGTGTTTGTCTGAGGAAGAGGCACCAGATGGAGAAAATATACCTTGGTGGACTTTTACACTGGAGTCTGCTCCATGGAGGAGACAAAAATGAAAAAGGAAAGGAGGGAGAAAGATGAAAGGCAAATACAAGTGGGGAGTGGGTGACCTATGGCTCTTGGGCGCCTCACTGGGAAACAGAAGAAGTCAGTCCATCTTGTCCCTGTGCAGACCGGAGAAACAGCATTCAGCACACCACAGAATGGTGTGCAGAAAATTCAGTCCCCTGTCTCCTGTCAAGTCCAGGTTATCGTCACAGCCGAGGGGTAGAGAAACTGGTAGCACGGAGAGTCCACGAGAGGGTGAGCCTTTTCTTTCTGGGTTTAAAGGGAGCCAAAAATACATAGAAGTCGCACATAAAGGTCTAAATCCCAGAATATATCTTGTTGGCTCTCCTCTAAGGGACAATGGGCACCAATGCCATTTCTTAAAGACCTTTTGTTTTTCAGAGATGAATCACCACTTGTTTTAGACTGACCTCAGATTCCCATCTTCCAGGCAGTCTCCCTGTATTGACCACCGTGTCCCCTGCGCACTGCCATGCTCACTGGCCCCTTTGTCTTTCCTTTCTGTGCATGTCAGCTTCTTCTCTTGTGCTTTAGTTTCTTTTTTGCTCTGTTTCATTTGCTTTAATATTATTTTTCAGTCCCAGTTTACAGTACAATATTATTTTGTAATATTAGTGTCACAAATACAGCGGAGTGACTGGACCATCATAGTCTTTGCGTATGATCTCTCCCCCACCCTGATATTTCAGGTTCCCACCTGGGACCATACGTAGCCATTATAATATTACTGACTCGAGTCCCCATGCTGTGCTTTATATCCCCGTGATAGAACTTCTGGGTGTTCCTCGGAGGAAACCCAGAACACTAATTCAGAAAAAAATATCTGCATCCTGATGTTCACTGCGGCATCACCGACAATAGCCAGGATACGGCAACCCAAGTGCCACCAGTAGATGAGCAGGTAAAAAAGCTGTGGTATGTTTACACAATGGAATACTACTTGGCCATAAAATGGAATGAAATGTTACCATCTGCAGCAGCATGGATGGACATAGAGGTTATTATGCTCATGCAGAAAAGGAGAAACACCTTATGATTTCATTCATATGTGGGAACTAAAGAGCAAAACAAATGGACAACGTAAGAGACTCACAGATCCAGAAAACAGTCTGAGGGTTGCCAGACGGGACAGGTGTTGGGAGGCTGGGTGAAAGGGGAGGGGATTATGAAGTTCGAATTGGTGGTTGCAAAATAGTGCCTCCATTTCTTTTCATGCTCCTCCAACTCCCTGCCTGTAGAAGGGAGACACTGAATGCTTTGATTTTTAGCTTTTTTTAAAAAAAAATATTTATTTATTTTTAGAGAGGGGAAGAGAGGGAGAGAGGGAAAGACACATTAATGTGTGGTTGCCTCTCATGTGCCCCTTACTGGGGACCTGGCCTGTAAACTCAAGCATGTGCCTTGACTGGGAATCGAACCAGTGACCTTTTGGTTCACAGGACAGCACTCAATCCACTGAGCCACATCAGCTAGGGCTGCTTTGAGCTTTTATTTTGCTCTCAGCTCTTCGTAGCTCTTGCCTGAGTTGCTGCTGTGCATGCCAGCTTTTCTCTAACTGACCTTTCTGTAACACAGAACTTTGTCCTTACTGAGGACAGAAGGGGCAACATGCAGGAGAAGGACCTGTCGGCAGGGATAAGCCAGTCCTGACACTCTGGACTTGTTTCCAGAGACAGGGCTCCAAAGATTGGCCACTATCAAAATGATGATGAAAGAAAGTGGCCAGAGGCTGGGATTTTGCCACACCATTGAGCCAAGGGCACAGATGCCCTGGGTGTTCTCAGTGGGGAGCAGCCGCCCCTGCCCACAAGAACATCCAGAAATACGTGAAGCAGTAGGGTCGATTTCAAGTTTTCATGATGGCTAGAGGATAGGGTAGGTGCATGGAAGGAGAGCCGGTCCATGTGGTGAGATCTTGCAGGGTAGACAGCGGAAGGTAGGAGTCGTGAAACTGGGCAAGAGGCAGAAGTTCATCTTATAAAAAATGTAAGCAGTTGAGACTTTATCAGGGGGGTAATTGGAAGCCCCTGGAGAGTTTAAGCAAGAAAATGAGCAGTTCAGATAGCTTCCTTTGGCTGTAGTTTAGTTCAAGGCAAGTAGACCAAATAGGGATCCAATTACGTCTTTTTTCCCCTCCATCCTCCATTTATTCTGCTGTGACTAATTACACAACAGCAGCTTCTCAGAGAGTATCGTATCTTGGGCTTTCAGAAATGGTTCATTAGGCATAGAATTTATTGATACATATCAACGGGATAAAATTTGCCCTGCAATTTATAAATTCATATCATTTCCGGACGTCTAGGCAAATTTATTCTTATAAAAAATGGTAAGGATTTTAGACTTTACCAAGGGGTTAACTGGAAGCCACTGGAGGGTTTTAAGCAAGAAAATTACCTGGCTTCTGAAACAGCAGAGAGAAAGCCTCGTTTCCCCCGGCATATTTCTCACCTAAGCCTTTGCTGCTGTCCTTGCTGAATCAGAGCGACTGGAGTCCCTCCGCCTTCTCTCACCTGAATTTCACTGCGTGGCTACAGGTCAGATGAGCAGGGAGTGTTGGTGTTCTAGTTCTCACATGTGAGAACACGGACCACTTTCTGACCTATCAGCTGGAATGTCCCGCTATGAGTTAGAGGGGTGTCCTAATTTCCACCAAACAATTGCTGAAGTGACAGGCACTTCTCTCTGCTGCTACTTTCGATCCCCTCTTGGGCAGGGCTTATTAACTCTGATCTACAGAGGAGCATACCAAAGCTCAGTGGAGTTAAGTGACTTGTCCAGTGTTCACATAGCTCTGGAATATCCATGGTAAACGGAAAAAAAAATGGACACGTTTGGTTTAAATGGTCTCATTTCTCTACTTTTTTTTTCTTTGGGGGGGGGGTCCTTTTCTCCATTCTTGAAAATTGGCTTGGCTCTGTCCTCCTAGTCCCTCAGGCTTTCTTGTCTGTTCTTCCCCACCTCACCCCACCCCCTCTGGTTCTCTTCATCTGTTTCATTATGCCTCAAAGCTGATCTGTCCTTTCTAGTTTCAAAACAGGAGTGTTTCTGCCACAGATACCTCTTTGCTCTTTCAGGAAAGAAAGAAACATCATTCTCAATTTCAGAAACAATGAATTCTCTTCACAACTCAGATCTTAAAATGTAAGACAAGGCATTCTGGGCATTTCCTTGCACTTCCTAGAGGCATTCTGGCCCCATCTGATGCAGAGACTAGCACCCTCCTTCTTTACTTAAAGTATGGGACCTCTTAACACACATCAGCATCCCCGTGGCTTCCCCATGCTCTTATGGTTAAAACCAAGAACTCTATTTTGGCCTCCAAAACCCATCCCAGTGAGAGGTCCACACCCCAGCCCCTCCCTCTGCCTCATTGAGTATCAAGAGGCCATTTGTTTCTTGTGTTCCATCCCCACTGGCCTTCCTTTTGATTTTCAAACACTCCAAGTTCCTTTCTGCTGCAAGATCTTTGCACAGTACTCTTTGCCAGGAAACCTCTTACACTTACCTCTTACCTCTAGATAACACCAGCACATTCTTATGTCAGTCACATGGCAGCTTCTTCATACAAGATGCATTTCAAGCCCCTATACTAGAATAATAGGATTGCTCTATTGCAATCCACAGGGTCTTGTATGATTTCTTTGTAACAGTGGTCATACTTACTTGCATTTAGTGTGATGATTATGTCTGTCTCACTCAGTAGACTTCGAGCCTCATGGCAGATGGAGCCTGGTTTGGGGCACCCTTGTCACCTTGGAGCACAGAGGCAGGTGCCCCACAGGCATCTGCTGGACGTTGGAGTGAGTGCTGTGGATTTCACAATGGGCAGCCCCCTGGCCCTTTGAATTGTTCTGACCTTGATGTCAAGGGTCCATGTCTGTGAGAATTTAAACTAAATGCATGGGTCTGGGCAGTAGGATCAAGTTGGGCATAGGTTTCTCTAAATTTAAAGAAGTTTTAAATTATATCATCATACAGACCTGTATTTGTATTCCCATCCTTTCAGAGCTCTGTACTGAATCCAAAATGTTGTAGGGTTCATGTTTAATTCTGAACTCCCAACTACTAGGGGGTTAATGCAGGCTCACTGAAGTTCGTTGGCCAGGGAAAGGCAAGTGTCCAGGAGGAGCAGACGGAGGGTTAGTGCTGCTCTGTGGCCCTAGGCCCAGGCTGTAGTATCAGACGTCTTCCGATCAGACGCCACTGAGTGGGGTGTGACCTTGTGTGAATTATTTAGTTTTCCTCTGTGTTTGTGTCTTCTTGTGGAGACAGAAATAATAATGGAAACTTCTACCTAAGCATGATAAGGATAAACCAATATAATCTTTGCATCAAATAAGTGTCCAATAACTTTTAGCTCTTACATAATTAAAGGGTTAATATATGTGATTAAATTATTAAGGAGGTAATAAATATTAATTGGCTTGCTTTGTCATTCCTCTGAAAATCATGAACCCAATCTCCTTTTGCAACAGTCCTATTAGAAATTCAGGATTCTAGAGGATGTTTTATTTATTTTTCCTTTAATAATGTTTCTATTTTTTAATTACAGTTGATGTACTATATTATATTAGTTTCAGGTGTATATCATAGTGATTAGACATGCATATAGCTTACAGAGAGATCACCCCAGTAAACCCAGTACCCACTTGGCACTGGATGTAGTTCCCGTGTATCACTGACTCTGTGCCCTGTGCCGTACTTCGTGTCCTCCTGACTGTTCTGTGATGTCCAGTCTGCGCTTCTCTGTCCCCTCACCCTTGTCACCCATCCTCCCTAGGCCCCTTCCCCTCCGGCAGCTGTCAGCACGTTCGATGTTCTAGATGACATTGTAGACATTCATCGAAGATAGAGACGTAGACTCTTGAAAGGTGCTACCATCTTTGATAGAAAATAGCCAATCAGGTTCTTTCGGGGAGGGAAAAAGACCCTGCTTGGTGATGCCACATTCTTTTCGATGATCTTCACATGATTCTAATTTCCCAGCACCTCCAGTGGAAACACTTTCCATCACCACTTTTGAAAATCACAGACAGCACCCCCACCCCCAACTGGTGCATTATGCCCGGGGAATTAGGGCAACCTTATAACCTCTCCTAAAGGAGGCAAGGCACGCATGGTGACATCTGGAGAAATGAGGTGTGCGGTTATTTTTAGACTGACTGAAATAGTAGCAGCAGGTTTCCATTTATAGGAACTGTAGGAACCTTCCATGTCTGGGAAGAGAAAATCGCTTCCACAAAGTAATGACTTTGCCATCATCAGCATCACCCCGATGATTACCTACCTCTTTAGTGGCCTTTGTGTTGTGCCATTTTGTCTTTTTAGTCTTAAGAGAATAAGGCCCTGGGTGTTCTTTACGTTTTATCATTTCTTTGTTCTTGGGCTGGAGGAAAATAAGAGGCAGGGCTGACTACCTCTCGTGGCTAAATTGTTCCTGGCTAATAAAACTGCAGGAACCATGCTTTCGGTGTCTTCCATAAATCAGCCATGGGGAACACGAGGTGCTAAGGAATAGAGGAGCGATGTTTAATCATCACTTGCAGGAAATCATTAGCTAGCTGCACACCCTCATTCCACTCCTGGCCCATTTGTCATTCCCCAGTCACTGGATTTCCCTCAGACCATTAGCATTTTTCAATGACTTTCTAAATGCAGAGAAAAGCCACAGAAGGGGGTGAAGGATGGAGGGATGTTATAGAAATGCAGAACTGAGAGATGCCGCTGCCTCTCACCTCCTGCTCCTGTGAATGTAAATGGACCCACAGAAGAACAAAATGATCGATAACTAGGCAGGCCAGATGCTAGGAAGAAGCCTTTGCCTCTTGCTGTCTCCTTCCCTCCATAAAATAAATAACCCGGCTCCAGCTACGTGTGATTCCTTGGGCAGTGAGTGCACAGTGCTGTCTTTTCTTCATTGTCACAGCCACGTGATGGACACAGTCGAGTGGTTAGTGGAAGACCGCTGGCTTTGGGAAGTTAATTGGGTCTCCCCAGGTTGGCTACCCCCCATCCTAGAGAGGGAAAGCCACCACTGGAAATTCTGGAGGGTCTATAGTGAGTCAGGTGGGAAGTTCAGGAAAACTGAACCGGCTCATTGACTGAGCAAACGAACTGGTTGATCACCCTTTAAAAAAAAAGAAAAAAAGTTGATTTAATTGTGATGTGTAGATAGCTTTGTTGGGTGATTTTCAGGAGGAAGAAGGATTCTAGCCTTGCATTCCACTTCTGTAGTGTGCTTGTTGATTGTGATGCCTGTGTGCAAAGCGATTTCAGGTTTTGGTTTTTTCCATAGCCAAGTGCCCTGGTCCTTACCTTTGAGTCACTGATTAATTGTGATCATGGGACTCAGAAGTCCTCATCTGCCCTGTCTGAGGCCGAGAGGCCAGCAACAGCAAGGGCACGTCCACTGAGTATGCACTCTGTCTCAAGTGCCGAAATAAGGACCCTGACACACACACACACTAACGGAGTTAATTTGCACAGCTGCGCTATAAAGGATTATTTTCTTTATTTAATGAAAAAAAAAAAAACAACAACAACAACCAAAAACCCTGGTGTTAGCAGTAGTGGTTTTCCTAAGTCCATGTAGCTTAGACAGGAAAATCCAAGTTCTTTGGGCCCTGAACATTATACTATATGACGAGCCCTTTGGGAAAATAAATTCGTGCAGATTTTGGTGAAGGGAAGCTGAGGGGCCTGGGAAAGTGTGGGGTGCTGCAGCGGTGGCATCGTCTGCTCCAGCATGGACCTGAGTCCAGTTCAGCTCATCATGGAAGAGGCTGATCTGATCAGCTCCTGCCAAGATCTGTCCTGCAGCGACTTTCTGCACATAGGAAACTTGGGTGCCCCCAATGGTTTGAGTTAAGGGGTGGGGCCGGAAGGAGCGATTTTAACATCCCCGTTGTCTCTGGGGAGGAGACGTTGGACAGCTTCGGGGAGGGTGAAAAAGGAATCCTGGAGTTGTCTTATTGTAAAGCTTGGAGGGAAGAAGCCGTGACTGGCGGGTCCTGGATATCTGTCTCTGCAACAGAGCTGAGTTCATGGAGAGGGAATGGAAATAGGAGTTGGGAGGCCCTGGGTTCTAGCTCCGGTACTAACATTACTGAGCCATGTGACTTTGGAAAAGTTAAATTTTGTTTCTTCGGCTGTGAAATTAGAGTTTTATGGTAGCTGTGGAATTCTGTGATTCTGACTTAACATAGTAACATCCACATAACCTCTTGTTTGAATATTTATGGCAGAGTTGAGCATGTTTTATTTTTTTGTTTGTTTTCAGATTTTATTTATTTTTTAGAGAGAGGGGAAAGGAGTAAGAGAGAGGCAGAGAAACATCAATGTGTAAGAGAAACATTGATCAGCTGCCTCTCACATGCGCAACTCAGGCATGTGCCCTGACTGGGAATCAAACTGGCAACCTTTTGCTTTGTGGATATCACCCAATTAACTAAGCCACTCCAGTCAAGGGATAGCTGACCATGTTTCAAAGAGAATACCTGCCCTTCAAGTGAAGTGCGGAGAGAAGGGAGAAGGTGAAGGTGATTTGGTCAGGATGAGTGAGACAGAAATGAGAGCACAATAAAAACTACCACAGGGCTAAAAATAGGGTCCAGTGTCTGCCCACAGGCAACCCAGGGTCACGTGATTGTGCGCAAATGAAAAGTGAGGGTAAGTAGCGGAAGATGCTGCAGTAACCGGTCATGTGATGTTTGAGTTTGCGTGAGTGTGGATGCCTTTTTGTCCTGTGTCCCCTCCCTTGCCTGCATTTCATCCATAATGGCAGCAGCAGCAGCAGCTGTTACAGTAACTCTCCAGATAGGTATGGACTGTGAGATTGTTTTATGTCTCTGGACACTCAGGGTGTGGTTCACTCAGGCAATCTCCTAAATATTTTTTCCACAGGAAAAATATTCTGGATTATTTGCAGATTCTGAGGGTATATCACTAAAGAGCTGTTTAATGCACACAGTGGCTGAGGATTTCTGATTCTCAATAAGTAGCAGCAGAAAATGTTGCTAATATGATCCTTTGGGCTCAACAAGTTGGAAAAATAACAAGTATATAATTATGCTATTTTAATGAAAAAATCATATATATATTTAAAGAGGGTTGGGAGAGAGAGGAAGTGGCTGGAATTTAAAGGTCAATTTCTAGGGGGTCTGTAGGGCATTAAAGATTGTGGTCCCTGTGTCTTTATTCCTGTTCCACTTTCTGAGCGTGTGTTGTTCCTTTTTTGTTAGCACAGGTGAATGCCTAACAAACTCTCACCTTTCTTGGCCAAGATTATCGTCACTTCTCAGGAGGGTCAAAAATGAGAGGAAGTGAAGACAGATATTTTTCATGGGTAAGAAATGAGTGGACAGAAAGCTCGGGGCGATGAATGTGAGAACCTATGATAGAACTTAGCTGATGGGGAGAGGCAGAGAGGGGAAAAGAAGCTGGCATGCTGTGCGGTCCCTCCGAGGAGTGAAAAAGAGGGCTGGATTCGAAAGTGAGCGTGACCGCTATTGCTTGTAACTATTGAGCCTCACAATATACTTGTTTCCAGAAACAAGCTGAGGATTGGGAGCAGGGGGTGGATAAAGGCAGAAAGAAGCAAATAATAGAGGCTGCCATACAGGGAAGTACCAACCTCTGGGCATCGTGGCTGAGTTGATTAAAGCACCTGTCTGGTATACAGGGAAGGACAAGATGGGAACCTAGGAGCTGTTTATGGATACAACTATATGGAGTAAATGTTGTAAATCATTGACAAGAGAGGAACATACTGTTGCCAGATAAGGTTCCCAGGGAGGCAGGCTAGAAGACATGGGGTGAGGGCATTGGTGGACACACTTAACCGAGTATGTCTGATGTTGTATGCATGCATGTGTGTGCGTGTGCACATTTAACAAGGATCTGAGACAAACATGTAAAATGCTAACCTGGGTTAAATCTATTAAAGATTTATGGGGAATGTGGGTGCCTGTTATAAGTCTTCTGTGCTCCTCTTTTATATTACTTATTTTAAAAATAAAAATTGACATTGACTATTGTAAAATAAAATTAAAAAATAACAATGCATCATTTATAAGTTACAAGAATGATGATAATACTGTAGATTTGGTAATATACTCTACAAAGACTTTACTTTGTAACTTAAATTTCTTAAGGTTGCTTTGCCTCAGTCACTGAGGTCATTAGGAGGTGACATGTCTAAACCATTTATGAACATGACGAATTTGAAGGTTTGCAGGTGAACATGAAATGTGACTTTTTATGTTAATTGGGGCCCTCATTGAGCTGGGTGAATGTAGATTATACAGAAAACATCTGATTAGTCTCCACTCTAATGAACCTATTTCCAGACGATGATGAAGAGCACTGTATCTCTGTAATCAGTTGCGCTAGGAAGCCTTTGATTCCCCAAGACAGCTGTTTCCATTGCCGGTGGGAAGATGGAGAGGTGCGGGGTGGGCTTGTGTGCTTAGGAGAAACTGGAGGGGTAAGAAACTCGGTGAGGCCCCCAGGGTTTACCTTACGATTGGCTCTACTCCACAGCACGATGCACGTCTTGCTGGGATTGCATGGGTGGCTTCCACAGTGGAAAATGACAGAGACCCAGGGGCAGGAAAGCATGTGACTGGTATTGTTCTGACAGTTGGGATTCTTTGTATCCAGTTCTCTCATCCTATTCCCCATGCTGTTTTTTTCCCCCACAGAATCATTTTGTTTCTGTTAAGTATCATGTTACTGGGACACACAGAGATACACTCAACCCAGATACTTTCATCAGGGCCCTCGCAGTCAGTCTAGTGAGAAAGACAGTCAGTGCACTGGAGGAGGGTGGGGGTGGGCGGGGGTAGGGGGCAGGAGGGAAAGGAAGGACACCCAAGTTACACTTTGTAGGTTTCTCGCTCCCAGACTGTACCACCTCTTGGAGTAAGACCACGTCACGATTCCATTTACAAGGACGTCGACTATTTTTGCTTGTGTGTTTGTACACATGTTGTATATCATTTGTTTCCTTTGTACCAGATACTGTTTTGTTTTTTTATAAAATTGCTGATATCTAACCTGAGGATTTTACAAGTCTCACTCTGTGTCTTGGACATATTAATAATTGAGGTCATCATTAAACACACATAGTAAAATTACTTCCTTCAACGATTTTACTTCATCTTAGACTCATCAATTGTAAGAGATACAAAATTCATATGAAAAGATAGATGGTCATATAACAGTGTGTCTAATATAGGAGGACCAGCCACAGTGATTTATTTTTCAGTGCAGAGATTCTCTTATTTACCCATCCATCCATCCATTCACTCATCAAAAATTTATGGAATGTTAACTATGCTGGACACTGCTCATGTGCTAGAGATACAAAGTCAAAAAGACGTGTTCCTAACCCGCAAAGCTTTCTCAGTCTGCCGGGCCTAAGCAAAGTCCTATTTCTGCCACTGCGGCGAGGATCAGGAAGCGTGGAGAGTGCAGCTCTCTTTTATTTGGTTAAGCCAAGACTGTGAAATCAAATGATCAGAGATGACAGGAATTTTTTTTTTAAGAAATAGTCTCCTTTTCTTCAAAGAAAAATCTTGGCAAAAAAATTCTTAACACACATGCTAAAGACTCTGCTCTGACAATCTACCTTTTTAAAAATTGTAAAAAAAATGGGCTAGGTAGAGTAGGAAAAGGAACTAGAGTTCTGATATGAGGATTTAGGGTAAGTTAGTAAAAAGGATTATTAAAATTTAAGTGGGAGATGTGTTGTATTAAACAGCAGGCTTGTTGAAAAATGAGTGACATAGTGTCCAGTGGTTTCAAATGCTTGCTTCCCTCGAACTGTTTGTCACTCACAGGGGTCAGTCCTTTAAAAACATAACAATGTAAGGATGTTCAGATATATAGATATAGATATAGATATAGATATAGATATAGATATAGATATAGATATGTAGAGTACCATGCAGAGATGCATCCTGAAAATCTAGGGAAAGAGGTACCCCAAACTAACCTTTGGTCACCGCACATGTAGGAGCAGTACAGTCATCACATGTGAAGGCATGGACATGGACTAATTGACCTGTGTCTTGTGTCACTATGAATTATAAATTATTCTGAAATAAGTAAAGCTAAGCTAGAGAAAGATCTCTTTTCTTCTCCTCTTTGCTTTACTGTATTCTTCTCAACTATAAGCACTGTAACATACTTTTATTGTTAAGTCCCCTAATAATAAATGCAGAGGACACTTGTTACCCCTGCCTCCTGCCCCGCCTCCTTCCCTCCCCTCCCCCCACCACTCCCCCCTCTCTCTCAGGAGGGGAGGACAGGCAACTGAACTCTGTGGTTCCCCTCCTGGAAGGGACTGGCTGCGTGTGCAAGGACCTGCAGCCCTCCCTGCCCCAGGGGATGGGTTCCTGGGAGCTGACATCACACATTGCTCTGGTGGCTGCTTCAGCTACGAGTAATAAACTGTCTTTATCTCCGACCCGCAGGTCTCCTGTTATCTGGCAAGTGGGTTACAATCTGGTATCCTTCATAGTGTCTTGACATAACACCGTGTTTTAAATGTTTCATCTCTTCAGCCGTTCACTCGTCCAGTGGCTTTTTTATTTATGTTTTTTTAATTTGTTTTCTTATTGAAGGAACATTGGTTTGTAACATTAGGTAAGTTTCAGGAGTGCAGCATTACACATCGACATCTGTGCGTACTCGGTCAGGCTCACCACCGAAAGTCTAGCTCCCACCTATCCCATCATTTCTGAAGAGCACCTGTTATCCCAGAGAGACTCCTCTGAGCCCGGGACGCAGCAGCTGGTGACATGGTGAGGCCCTGACTTGAGGGAGCTCACATTCCAGGGCATAAGTAAACAATAAACAAGTCTCCGCACATTAAAAAGCTGATTGGTATATGCCGATAGTGTCTGCGGAGGAAACCAAGCAGGCCAGCATGGTAGAGGCAGAGGCAAGTCTGGTGTCTTGACATCAAGGCAAGTCTTGATGTAGGGCAGAGGCAAGTCTGGACTGCAGTCAGACAGGGTCCCTGTAGGTGAGGGAGCTAATTAGAACTCAGCAGTGGTTCTTACTTGGGATTAATTTTGTCTGCCCACCTCTCCCCACCCGCCTCTGAGAAGCATTCGTAATGTCTGGACATATTTGATGGTCATGATTGGGGGAAGGTGGGATTCCTGGCTAGGGGTACTGCTAAACATCCTACAGTTCACAAGACTCTCACAACAAACAAGCATCCAGTCCAAGACGCCAGTACTACTGAGGTTTAGGGGCCTGCCGAGGGGTCGCAGGGCTTCCTCAGAAGCAAGAAAGATGTGGCAACTGCACAGAGATGGAGGCCTGAATAACTCACTGGAGGACCACAGAGACCCTCTCTGTTCAGAGAGCTGAGCTCTGAGCTGCCTCCTAAAGGCTAATTCGGAGTTTTCCATGTGGATGTGCTAGGTGTTGTGGGAGCAGGTTCTCAAGGGCCGAGGTGGATGGTGCTGTGTTCTGGCCAGAGAACTCCCAGGTCCTCAAGGATACTGCACAGCATGCTGAGGCAGGACATAGGAAGTTCAGGGCAAGGCCAGGATCTGTCCCTTCTGGAAACTTCTGAAGCACTGGGTGGAGCATGTGCCATGGGGCCTTGCCCAGAGCGATAACATATGTGCCATGTTCAGGCACCTGTTGTGTGTTAGTCACATCATGAACAGACTGGCCAGTGCTTTTCAAGCCCCTTTTCTGTTCCTCTTGGGCATGAGGCCAGGGTGCCTGCTTTGGCTGCACTTGCAGGGAAGTGTGGCCATGGGACTGGGTGTAACCTTGGCTGTGGGCAGGAGTGAGGTGCCTGCCCATAAAGCCTGTCGCTCTGGTCCCCTCACCCACCCTGGCTGGAAGCAAAGGACGGGTAGTTCCTGAGGATGGAGGGGCTAGTGGATGGAAGGGGGCTGGTCTCTGAATCAGCGTGTGGAAGATGAAGACAGTACTCTGAACTGCTCTTGAGCAAGAACTGAGTTAGTATGGTCTTACATCCCTAGGATTTCAGAGTTCATCTATTATAGTAAGAAGTACCACCATCATCAATATTGATAGCACTAGGAACTTTAGGTCCATTATCCCTAATCCTTTCAATGACCTTGCAACACAGGCGCTCTTGTCCATATTGTAAACACAAGGAGAGAAGGCCTCAAAGTGGTTAAGTAACGTAAGCTGGTAAATGCGTGCTCTTTCCAATGTGCTGACTGGCTACACATGTTTCCTCTGCAAAAGCTGGTTTGAGTGACTGTGGGTAACTTTTTCAAGGGAAGGAGTCTCTGGAAAGATTTGCTTCCTTCTCTATTTCCACTGGCTTAGTGGGGAGCAATAGCTTCCATTCGCTTTTCCACGTCTGGTGTGGCGTCCTCCTCACTTCGGATACTTTACCCACTACAAGAAAGAGCATGTCTGTAAGGAGCAGCTGCTGGCGCCCGAGCGGTACCTTGCCTGGCAGACACTCACAGGCAGATGAGAACACAACTTCACAATTAGGGTGGCTTGCAATGTTTCTTTTCTTCTTTAATGAACTGAGAATGTACATGAAGCAAAGGTCCTTCTGCCTCTCTCAGCTGCTGGAAGCTGCATTTCTTTTCCCAGTCAGAGTTCATTGGTCCCCAAGGCTGCTGGGAAGGGAAAGTTACCAGTAGCCAAGCAGAGGCATTAAGGAAATGAGTGCTTCCATGTGCCTGCCTGGAAAGCCCGGGCAGCTCTTGTGCAGATAGGGCCGAGGTGAGAGGCTGAGGTGGGCAGCCTGTGTGTCTTTGGGATGGTGCATTTGGAAGACCAAAGGGTCTCAAAGTGTGAGAAGGGAGGCTGGATAGGCCCTGCGGTGGTCTAAGGCTTTCTGCCTGCTCAGCCTCTCTCTGGGAAACCACCCGTCCTGCTTCTCAGTCCTTGAAGTCATGGCTGAGCACCACCCCCCACTTCTCAGACTGAGCGTCAGACCCAGACTTGACCCATAACTGGTTTCTGTCCCTGTCGCTTGCAAATGTCCCCAGCCACAATGGAGAAAAGAAGGAAAATCAAAGAGGTCCTGTGTCAACTGAGATGGGAGCAACGTGTTTGAGGATGTTGTAGTCAGCATAGTTGATTGCTGCTGACAGGTTTAATGAGCCAAGAACGGGGAAATACTAATCAAATTTAGTGACTGTCGATAGCCAAAGTTTGCATGCTGTCGGTGACCTTAGGAGCTGTTTCAACAGAGTGATCAGAGCAGAAGTCAGATGAAGTGGGTGGAAGAGTAAGTGAGGAGGGAGGAAATGGAGATGGGTTATAATAAACCATGCTTTGAAGCCATAAGCCCTCCACATGCAAAAATAAACCAGCATCAGCTAGATGCATGCTTGCCAAATTGAAATTTGGGGTTAGATTTGCCTAGGTTTCTCAGAATCAAGAGCACATTTATTCTTGTTTCTTTGTCTTTGGTTCAGTTATGTGGAAACAAAATTATTAAGTATACTCCCTGCTTTAGGGTCTGGGTGATAGAGTTGAGCAAGGTGTGGTATTTGGCTTTGAGGAACTGATGATCCAGATGGGGAGAGAGACTCACAAAGGCAGGATTCCTGTTCAACCTGGTGATACGGTGGAGGAATAGGGAGGGGCTTCTCCTGAGGGGACCAGCCAAGGCCTTCTGGAAGAGGTGCAGCCAACCTGCATCTTGAAGGATATGTAGGATTTAAGTTTATCTCTTTGGAAATGTAACCTGCATGAAACCAATTCATTAAAAAAAAAGTGAGAGAGATGGCAGTACAGCTAGCCTTTGTGTGCCTAATGGAATAAATATACAGAAAAGTAGAGATCAAGTGACTCATCCTTGTGATGTGGCCTCACCACCACTAGGGGCTCTGCATCCACTGAAAGGGAAAAGGCACAGCCAACAGCTAAGTATCAAAAAGAATCTCCTCCGTTGCTTATCTCCATGGGGGTTTCAAAATGAAATACACCAGCTCCACAGGGAAGCCTCTGACAGGTGGAAAGCTACTTAACAAGCCCCATAAAAGGAATAGATGGGCACTGACAGGAACACACAGTCACAAAAAGGTGTTCTCCAAGGTGGGTGTGTTGGTGGGACCCAGTGGCCCACATGCAGAAATATTTGTGTGTTAGAGCAGGTGGTCCCATCCCAGAAAGCTTTGCCTGGCAACAGTAACCAAGAGCACCTGCCGCTTCAGTCCTGAGAACCAGCTTCGAGTGTAGGAAACCTTAGTAATGTGCACAACAGTGAGAGAAGATGCTGACCCTGAGCTCAACGCTCTGTGCCTCTGTCCCTGCTCACCCAGGGGAGCAGTTTCTGACAGCCCAACAGGTCACCAAAACATAATCTCAAACCCATCTGGCCTCCTCATCTGGCACGTGAACACCAGTGAGGGATGGCTTCAGTGAGGATGTTAAAACAACGTTTAAGGGTCATTACAGAACAGTTGGGACATAGGTGCAGTAGAGCTTTGCACACACTCGTGGTTTGCCTTTTGTTTCATCTGTTCCACTTGTTCATTCACTGAACAAATCTTCTGTAGCATTTTCTATAGATGGGAGCACTTGATTGAACAAAACAGAGTATCTGTGCCCAACACCTTAACATCTGCTTGAGACCAACAAAGGCATTTCAGTGCAGTGTGATAATCACCACCACAGGGAGCCTTAAGTGCAGGGAGCTCCAAGTCAGAGAAGCTGGCGAAGGGGTAGGTGACCAACCTTTGAGGTGTCACGGAAGGCTGACGGGGCTGGGGGAAGGTAACGAGTAAAGAAAACTAAGGTTCATGTTGAGGACAAAGGAGCGGATGGTGCTGTATGAAGGGCTGATGTATCAGGGCCAGAGACATGAGCATACTTGCTGAATGACTGATAGCATGGGGTTTAGGGGGTTGAGATGAATGAACTTATTAAGCTGGGAATGAACTTTTTAAGCCTCTGCTGTATGCCAGAACCTATGCTGAGCACAGGGTGCACAGTGGTGTGTGAAGCAGGCATGACCCCTGCCCTAGTAGAGCTTATGAGACGGACATTACACCAATGATTTAGAGGGTCAGCGAGGTATTACTGTGGAGCACAAAGAGAGGAAGGCTCCAGGCTGGGGGGCACCGCAGAGTCCTGAGGTGGTAAACCAGACAACGAGGGATGGCAGTGGCTTCTACTGAGGCTGTGTGGAGTCAGGAGGAATGAAGCCCAGAGCTGGTAGAGATGCAGAGGTCCCAGGACAATGTGATCAAGTGTGTGAAGTAGGATATGAGAAGCAGCTGAGATCTGGTGACCATAGATTTCTCTGGATGAAGCGATGTGATAGAGCTCTGTCTGTCCCGTGGAGAAAAAAAGAAGTCACTCAAAGTTTGCGAATCACTTGGTGTACCTCAGAATGAACCCCTGCTGTTGGGAGAGGGGGCATATGGAGCCAAGGCCCCACTGCTGCTTGGAAAGTGCTGTCAACATCCCATCCTGGCCTCAGCATACGCCTGAGGTAGCTGATTTCTGGGCAGCTGCCATGAGGAAGGCTCGTACAGGTGAAGATGCCTGAGTCCATTCAAAATTTTATACTTGGGCCTTTTCATGGGCCAGAGCTTCACTGGCAGATTCTTCTTCTAGTTTTTAACTCATACCAGCAGATTCTATATTAAAATTTTAATGATGAATATTCCAAATGCATGAAAACATGCAGAAAATAATATAACATACCTAATCTGTAGCCATCACTAGTATTTTGGAAAGTTACCTTTGCATCGCGTTTGTTTCAGATATCTTTCTTAAGCATGGTAGGTATAATGAAATCGATCTACGTCAGTGAATATCATTCCATATACTTGTACACTCACTAGATACATTTGAGTCCAGAAACAACACATAGTTTATTTTAAAAGCTTACATTGTATCACACTTAATCATTTTCTATCTTTTCTTCATTCAAAATGTTGCTCTTAAGATTTCTCTATGTTGATAAAATTGGATTCAGTTCATTTATTCTAATAGCTGTACACACCCCACTGCATGGAAAATCGGGGTTTATAGGTCCATCTCCTTTGTTCAGAGGCGGTAACTTGCTCTCTGCTCTTACCCAGTACCAGAGTTTCTCTGTGTGAGCAAGTGTATCCTTATCAAAACCTGCTGATATCCATGTAGTTACTTTTTGACAGTCTTGCAGTTAAACTTTGTCACATTGTTCTTTTAACATCCATTTTTTAATAATTAGGTTGAGAATTTTCCTTCCATATTTGAGTTTTTTTTTCCTGCTACAAGTCACCTATTAATAAGCTTTGTCTATTTTTCTATGTGTTATTTGTCTCTTTTTTTTTTCTTAATGATTGTAGAAACTTGTCTGAATCTAGTGGAATATGACTTATCATTTTCCCTTTATGGCTAGTGCTATTTGTGTCTTTTAAAGAAATCTTTACCTACTCCAAGGTCATGAAGCTATTCTCTTCTGTATTCATCATAAAACTTTATTATCTCACCTTTCACATCTAGCTCTGTGATCCACATCTAGTTATTCTCCATACATAGTGTGATGTTGGGGCCAAGGTACATTTTCCTCCCATTTGGATGTTTAACTGGCACAGTATCATTTATTGACAAGACTGCCCTTGCCCTTCCGACACTGAAGTGTCACCTTCATCATAAACAAGATGACCATGTATGTTCAAAACCATTTCTGGGTTCTCTTCTCCTTGTCTCATCTATTTTGGTCAATATCACACTATCTTATTGTAGCTTTATGTTAGGCCTTGAGATCTTCTTAGGTATGCCCTTCAATTTTGTTGCTCTTCTTCAAGATAAACTTGCCTGCTCTTAGACATTTGCCTTTTCATATAAAAATTTAGAATCTACTTGTAAAGATACACAAAAAGTACTTTCTGGGGGAGAATTTGCAACCTCGCAGGATGAAATCTTCCATTCTCTGAACAGACAACATCCTTCCAAGTAATTGTGTCCTTTTAAACTCCTCTCAGTAATTTTTTAAAAAATCTCGTTTCAAGTCTTGTACAACTCTCATTAATTTAACTTATAGGCATTTGGTATTTTATGATATGTGGTATCTTCTAAAAATTTTTTCTTTGTTCATGCTGTATTACGTTTCATATCTGCTTTGAATAACATAAAGCTCACTTTTTCTCAAGTTGGCATTGCTCTCTGTTCACATTACTGATGCATGCTCAGTTATTTTCTTTTGTCTATTTTGAACTTATATACAACTGGTGTTGTATTTACTTGTACCTCCCTGTTTTCTGCCTTCCATAGCGTTTATCAATTTTATGCACTCAGGTTTACTCTGTACTGTTTTGGAAGGTGGACAATATGCTTTTGTTCTTAAATCGATACCCTCTAGTATTTCAATGCAATACCTCCATTACGGGAGTTGATGTGAGAATTTAGTAGAGATAATGAGGTCATGTATTCTGAGTGCATAGCCCAAAATATGCATGCAAAAATGATAATTATCATTATAAGTATTACTTTGATTTTTAGAGGTACTATCAAAAGTCAAAAATCACTCTCATCGTGTATCTCTGTCTGTCACACTCTACATATCTGTCTAGGACTGGGCATGAAATCTGGACTAGCTGAAGGGCTTTGACATATGAGTTAATTTCATTGTGAGAACAGAGTTACATCACTGAAGCACCAGGAGTGACTGTACACAGAACAGCTTCCAAAGACAGTGCAGGCGGCACGTGCTGACACAGGTTCTCCCACCCACCCTACATGTGGCATTAAAGTCCCACCCAGAGGTGCCCTGACCATCTGCTGGAAAGGACAAGTGCAAAGGGATTTCTCTCCCAGAAGAAAGTGTTTGATTGGGGTGCTTTAGTTCATTAACCGAACTGTGCCTTTTCCTTTCCACTGCTGAGTTTCTCCTGGCTCCCCGTGATGCTCTCAGCTGGGATTCAGGGGTTGCTCGGGTGGAGGCCCAGAACAGTTCTTGGGATTCATGGCCACGTCAGTCCGCAACACGTCTGACTTTAAACTCCCCAGCTCACAACCTCATTCATTCCTGACATGATCTGGGAATACATCAAAGGGCCTCGACTCACTTCAGAATCTTTATTATTTTGTTATTTGAGGATTATTTGTCAGTACTTATACACCTGTTGAGCATAATGTCTGACTCATTAGATTCAGAACTAACTGATAGATATGATCCCTCATTCCAAGATACTTTTTTTCTGCAAAGGCAGACAGGAGAGTTCAGAGGTCAGCTCTATAGGGCATACAGGAAGATTGTACTACTTCCCATTTTTAAGCATTTGTTTGAAATATGACCTAGTCAATTTTGATGTTGTTTGAGGAATTGAAAGCAAACTCCATGAACGACTATTTCCTTATTAGGCATGGGGGTTTGAAAGATGTGATGAGGAAGATGAAACTTCTTTCCAGAGACTGATCTGTGAGTGAAGCTCATCTTGGCCCCCACTCCCACCCCAGCATCCACCGCGGCCTCAAATTGACATTCCAGTGTGGGTAGTAGTAGGTCAGGCCAATTCAGGCTTGACTAAGAGGGGACAGTTGGTAAGAAAAAACAACCTTTCACTTTAGAAATATTTCTATAAATGTTGAGATCCCCTGGAACTTTGCCTTACAAATGTCAAAGCAGACATTTCATGCTCTCGAAAGTCAGCAATGAAAAAAATGTTTTAAGATTTAAAGGCAGCCTAATCTTTGCTAAATTTGCTACATGCCCTAAAGTTAACTATATCCCATGTCTGCTTTTGAAGGAAGGGAAATTAGTTTCCAGTTGCTGTGTCCACACTCTTTGGCCACTTGGTTGTTGGTTTCTTTCAAGTGATGCTCTGTGTCTCTGATGGCATTCATAAAGAGTTAAAAGGCTGAAGAGAGCAGCTGGCTCTCCAGGGAATCCATATGCATGAAATGGCTTTGTTATTTCCAAATTGCTAGGCTTTCCAGTTGTTTAAGGGAGTTTTCCCACTAAATGCAATTGTTTTCATTGTTATCCCTGCTGGGACCCGCTTCCTGTCCTCACTCCTTCTGCCACCTCCTTCTCATTAGCCCCTTTGGGTGCATGTGGGTTCTCCTCCTGCAAGTTCTGCTACCGAGTTCTGTGCTTCTCTTCGGCTCTCTTTCTCACCTTCTGTTCCTGTCCATCTGCTGCTCTGGAATTTTCTAAGGTGTGACACTCTTTAGGAAGAAATTTCATAATTTGAAACCAACTTTTCTATTTATTTTTACCTTTTTCTTTCCCATTTGTGGTAGAAATAGTTGTCCTTTACTGTGTGGCTTTGCTAACAGGAAGATGGAGTGCACGGCTGTTCTGACTCCGTAGCAGCCTGGTTCTGTCTTCAAGGCTCAGGGCTCCCGGCCACCAGCTTTTCTAGAATCTCCGTTTTAACTCTCCATCAGAGGGAGAGGGGGCAGTGCTGGTCAGAGGGTGCAGGCTTCCATGGTGCAGGCTTCCATTGCGCAGGCAGAGCAAGTTCTGGAGACGCAGAGCTCAGCGTGGGGACTGTGGTGATTAATCCGGGTGATTAATCCCGTACCGCCTGCTTGAAATTCACTAAGGGAGCAGATTTTGAGTGTTTTTACCACATGCAAAAAACAAATTGTGACTATTATAGGTGATAGATATGCTAATTAGCTAAATTGTGGTAATCACAATGTATCCGTATGTCAAAACATGTTTATACCTTTAATATATACAATTTATTTGCCAATTATACCACAATAAAGCTTTTTTTCAAGCTAAAAATTACATTAGAGTTATCCACTGTGAGGTTCAGTGGGGCTCTGACCCATTCGCTGAGGAAATTACACTGAGGACAGTGTTGAGGGGAGAGATAAGAACACAGATTTGGAGGTCTGAATGGCGTAATTTTGAATCTGACCGGATATTTGCATGCTGTGCTCTCTTGCACCATCTCCAAACTCAGTTCCCCATCTGTAACTCGTGCATAATACTTGCCATACAGGGGTGTTGTTAATTTTAAATGAGATATCTTCCACAAAGTGTTTAGGACAGAGCTGGCCCATTATAAGCTCCTAATGCCATGTGAAATATTAATTATGATATTAATAATGCTGGAACCGAGAAAGTGCTGTTCCTCACAGAGGCAACCTAAGGATGGGATTCAGGAAAAATATGGCCAGAAAGTTAATTTGCTTTGTGAGCAAGCTGACTGCAAACAGGAGATGGGGCAATGCAAATTCCAGGAATAATAGCTAACATTTATTTCAGCTTGGCAGAGTGTATTCACTGCCCCAGTGGTTTGCAAATCTTACTCGGAATAAAATGCCTGGGAAGTTCGTTACAAATGCAGAAGCCTAGGTTCTATCCTTAGAGGTTTTCCTTAGGTTGCCTCTGAGTTCAGGATGCAGCTTTGTTTGCAGAGTGACCTGGATGTTTCCATCAGCTCTCCAGTAAATGCTACTATACTGGACTTTGGTTCAGACTAATTGTACTGCCTAAAAAAGCTGGCTTTCCTTGTTTCTGCAGACTGGTGGATGCCAGGGTATCTGAGCTACAGGAAGAGAAGACAATCAGAGAGGGCTAGCGCCAGGCTGTCCCCCAGACGTGTCCTCTGCTGGGCGTGTTCCAGGAAGGGGGCAGTGTGTTCGCATTGGTGGTGGGAAAGGGTGGGGCCAGGCTCTTGTCTGAGCCTCATGTCCTGGCCTGAGACACGGTACAGGGGACAACAGGCACGCAGGATGGCAGGCCCACCGCTTTTTAATTTGTTTTTTATTTAAAAACAATAGTTGACATACAGTATTATACTCATGTTAGGTTTAGATCACAGTGATTCAACATTTGCTTCCTTATGAAGTGGTTACCACAGTAAGACTGGTAACCGTCTGTCACTGTGCACAATTATTACGAAATTATTGACTGTATTCCCCATGCTGTGCATCATATTTTCTGGCTTATTTTATAACCGGGACTTTGTACTTCTTACCCCCTTCCCCTTTGGCGCCCAGCCCCCCACTCCTCATCTCCAGCAACTGTCAGTTTGTTCTCTGTACCTTCAAGTTTGTTCCAAGGACAATAATTTTTAATATAATATTTAGAGCATATAAAATATATATAAAAATATAACAGGCATACATGAACTTATTATCAATCTTACACAGTAAAAAATATCACAAAAAATGGATGTCCTCTGTCTTCCTGTCTCTTAATACATCTTCCTCTTTACAACCCAAGGTGACTGCTTTGTTGAATTAGCTTTTACCATTCCAAGTCCTGGCTTATGCCCTCATTACTTCTGTGTGTCCATAAACTATAGTTACAGGATTTTTTCATATTTTATCTCATGCAATTGCTATCATGCTTTGTGGATCATTTGCCACTTTCATTTTCATTCAGTGTACGTTTTTGAGATGTATAGTTATTAGTAAATATAGGTCTAGCCCTTTGATTTTCTTGTGGTATAAATACACCACAGGGTACCCATTTGTTATTAAACACCAGGCTGCATCAAATGCTCTTGGATGCGCCTCCCAGGACCCCACACAGCTGTTCTCCCAAGAATGGAGAAGGTTGGCCCATAACATCCTTAGGCACAATATATCTTCTATATATTGGTAAATTGGTCTCCAAGGGTTGTACCAGTTTACGCTCCACGGACAGCATGAGCCCTCAGTGCCCCACCTGTATGCCAATACTGGTACTGATAGGCTTTTTCATTTCTACCAGTTGGATATTTGATAGGTGTTACCTGTTGTGGTTTTAATTTGCATTTTCTTGATTACTCCTGAGGTTGGGCCATTTAAGTTTTCTCTTCCAAGAATTTCCTGTCAATATCTGATACCTATTTCTGTTTTGATTTTTTCCCCCTTCTTTCAATATTGATTTCAAGGAATCCCTTGCATATTCTGGACCCTAATCTTTGCTGCTTCATTGCATAGGAAACACCTCTTAGATTGTGGGGTATCTTTTGGGGGGTTCACCTCCTCAAAAGTAAAAGGTCAAGTAAGGGAACAAAGAAGCCTGCGTCATGCCTGAGCTTCGATAGTTGCTGCTGGGTTGTTTAAATTTTCTTGGCTAGATAGTTCCTGCATGGTTTATAGATGGTCTCATGGTGGAGGACAAACAGCTGAATGCAAATGAGCCTGACTCCACCCTCTCAGGAGGCTGAGGGCAGCAAGCAGGGGGTTGTTAAGGCATGCCCCGTGGCCAACACCCCAGGTCTGTGCAAAGCTGCCGCTGGCTCCCGCCACCTGAACTCCCAACGGTGCCAAGTCTGGTGGCTCTCAGCGTAGCCCCTGGGGGAGAGCAATGCACATGTGAGTGTTGGTAGTCTTTGTGAGACTTAGAGACACCCCCTGTGGTTCTGGAAAGACTAGAAATAGTTACTTGACCAGGGACATGCTGCTTGATGAGAGGAAGCCTAGGATATCCCATCCTTCCCTGGCAGTACCTCTGGGAGGTCTTCTCAGACCCATCCCTGTGCCTTGCAGTTCCGCTTCAATGATGCCAATCCTGTGAATAGTCTCTGCTGCTGCAAACAGTCACTGGGAGACTCAGGGACACCATACCTCTCAATCAGAAACACGATCGTTCCTGATTTTTGCTGCCTTCCCTTCCTCTTTTACCTGATTTCTTAAGGTTAGGCATTATTTAAAGACACACATGTTTTTGCCGTTGTTTTCAGTACATTATGAGCCATTCTCATTAGTTAATTCTCACCCAAGGGAACACAAAACCTTCGGAAGGAGGTAACAGAGCTGCGGTTTGTACTTGGCAATCATTCCCTAATCACAAAGTTCACATTAGTTTCACAGGGGGAAGCACTGGCTTTTCCCAGAAGGAAGATGTGATAGACGTTATGCCATCCACATTTGGTGACTGTCAGCCTCAGGAAAGGAGTTCACATGACGTATTAATTTCAACAGCCAACAATTGGGGAGGGGGGAGGGGAGGGAGGGGGAAGGGAGAGAGATCCGTCTTGTGCCCATATGTTTCAGGATCTCTGCCTTGCAGTGATGGAACGTTACTGTGGGGAAGGGCAAATGAGGAGTGACTGCTTAATGGGAGGGTGTTTCTTGTGGGGCTGAGGTTCTGGAATGAGAGAGTGATGAAAGTTGTGCAATCTTTTGAATCACTAAACTCCACTTAATCATACACTTTAAGATGATTAAGATGGTCACTTTTAATGGTATGTAAATTTTACCTCAATAGGAAAAAAAGGCAAAAATGTGGGTTTCCAGTTACCACTGCCACATTGGCGCACTCCCCACCCCCACCACCCCCAGGCAGTGGGTGTCTGAAATGGGACAGCCCTTAGATACACACCTGGTGATTTTCCGTGTGGGGGAAGTGTTTAGCTTACTCCCTTAGCAGCCGAATGGGGGGAGAACCAGTCTTTCAACCCTGCACACAGGGCTGGACCCAGGCGATTGAACGGCTAGTTTTATAGTTTCACTAGTTGTGCAGAGTCCTGAAGTGGATGGGAACAGCTGCATCATCACATCACAGAAAGTTCCTAATCACAGGGCCACCTGTGGGCCAGCGAGTGCCAAAGAGCAAGAAAATGGCCACGGGAGGAAAAGGGCAGACTCCACGCCCCAGGGCCAGTCCACTAATTAGCCTCAGGGCCCTGGTGCTCAGGGCCATCTGCCCAAGGTCAGATGAAGGAGGGGCCCTCAGAATTTGACATTGAGTCTCTGCAGCTCAGGGGGCTGCGGGGCCCAGCCCTGGCACTCCCATTGCCATCGGAATTCTCTGCTTTAATTGTCTGCTTATCTCTTCCCATCAATGGCCTGTTCTTGGCTGGCTCCTGGGCTGGTGCAAAGGAGAAATAGGGGGGACAAATCCCTGCATGGGGGAAGGTTGATTGGTGGAGCCCTGCAGTGATGTCAGACAGCCAATCTTTTATAAAGCGTTTGGGGCCTTAGGAGAGCGACTGGAATTTTGTGGGGCACTCAGAGATGCTGATCCTTGAGATAAAGGTTTTGTGAACATTCTCAGAGGCTCCCATTAGGTGGGCTGAGGAACAGGACAGTGGTGCAATTGCTTCCTGGAGGTTTAGCTCCAGTGTGGTGTTCTGGAGTTCAGCTCTCCCTTGGGAAAGGCATGGCCTTCCTCCCCTTGCCCCCACTCTCTCCGCCCCGGCTCATGTGGCTGGCTGCTAAGCAGCCTCCCTTATTGGTTTTGTGGCCCCAACAGAAAGCTCAGTGGCTGAAGGAAACAATAGACTACTCGCCTAAAGATGCAGCCTCTCCTTTTCACTGGGTCAAGAAAATATCACATGTCCACCCCATGCCCAGGACTGCACAGCAGTCTTCTTATATGTTAAACAATTCGGTCTTCACATCAACCCTGTGAGGCACCCACTGGCATTCTCATCTCCCAGCTGGGACACCTGTTCTCTTAAGGAAGGGCTTGCCCAAGGTCACACAAAAAAGCACCTGCTAAAACCACTGTTCTCTCAATTCTCTCTGGTCTGAAAGGCCACATCTGTTCTCTCTTACATTGGGAAAAGTAAAGAGACAAGTGGCTGACTTGGGCGATTGGTCTGTCCGAAAGCTCAATGTCATCTGACTTGGAACATAATGTACTCTGTCCTTTCATTTCTGTCATAAAGGATCACCTCTGAGTTCCAAGAGCACACATGTGAACTCCCTGAGCACCTGTGGTGCCAGTCTCCACCCGTGCAAGGTGCCGGGATAAAAGCTGCGTGGCTTGCCTCTTGTGTGCCACCATCCAGCATGCCTCTGACCACATGCACCTCACATCCAGGATGGGACAAGAATTGAGAATGGCCAGAGACTTAGCTCTGGCTCAGAGCTATCAAGTCCTCTGGTTCATGCCACTTAGCAGCTCATGCAACACTGAAAGGCTTTGCTTCCGTTTGCAGCAATAGTCCACAAACTGTGGCTCAAGGGTCAAATCCAGTGCCCTGCCTATTTTTTGTAGATAAAGTTTCATTGGTACACAGCCACCCCTACTCATGTACAGGCCGTCTGTGGAGGCTTCTGTGCTACCAGGCTGAGCTGGGCAGTTGCACCAGACACTGTGTTGTCCACAAAGCCTAAAATATTGGCTATTTAGTCCTTTGCAGAAATAATTTTCAAGGCCAGTGTTATGGGTCAGGAGGGAAGAGCCTTCTAGTGCCCTCTCACTACAAAATATAATTCCCAGGGGCAATAAAGGTGAATTGTAGAGGGTCATCAGAAACCCTGCCATTTAAATTGAAACAGCTTTCTTGCTGTGCACGCTTAGGGAAGTCGCTTAACTACTCTGAGTTTCCTTATCTATCCTTGTGAAGTGTATTTAGCCATTCTTACCTTGAAGGCTGTCTGGAGATTAAATTAGAATGGGATATTTTTAGCACCTAGCTGAGTGCCAGGCATGTCTCATGAAATGGAGAGTCCTCTACGACTCTCCAAAGACTGTATCCCTGCATCCAGAAGGCCTCCATTGAACTGGCATTTTGGAGATGCACACACCAGCTTTCATTCTCCCTGGGGTGTGCTAAGATGTCAGGTTGCTTTTTACATTCCAGTAATGCTGGCCTGCTGGAGGCTGAGTGCCTTGAAGCTCTGAGACTGGAAAAGCAGAGTCATTTTTAAAAAATAGCAGAATTGCTTCTTCTTTTCTTTGTTTCTTTTGTCTTTTTTCATGCCAGAGATGTGCCATCCTGTGGGCATCTCAACTTACCCATGCTGATGAATAAAAAAATGCATCAGGCAATTGCTATTTACTGATTGCTCCCTCCTTATTGATCTCTCCCTTTGGCTTCACCATCTCAGGTTTCTGAGTGATCCTTCCAGCAAATCAGAATTGAGATGGGTCGGGACAAAGAGTCCCCCTTGAAGTATTTTTATGGCAGGGTATCTGCAGACACACACACACACATGCACACAGAACATTCTTAGAGGCAAGGACATACAAGTGAGAGCTCCACATCATATTGAAGCAGAGCAATGGAAAAGACCCATCAGCCAAATGGACTGGGATGAAAACCTGGACTGATGGGTAATGGGGGTACAGGGCTCAGGATAAGATCAGAAGTTGGATGTGAGGCAAAGCTTTTTTTTTTTTTCTTTCTGTAATCTGGTTGTCAAATGACATTTTGCTCTTGTACCAGTTGGGGTTCCAGTTTAAGTAAAAAGAGATTTATTAGGGGAAGACAGTTATCCAGAATTTCTTGGAGGCTCACATAACAAGGCTTGGGTGTTATGCAGCCACGAGCAATGCAAGTAGGAGAAACTCCCACCCTGTCAGGCCCCTCCAGTCAAAACCCTGGGGCTGTCACCGGAGTCCCTTGGGAACCATTTGAGTACCAGCCACGGAATTGAACTTCCGCTCTTTCTACAGAAAAAGCAATGGCTCCAACCAGTTGATTGCCAGAAGGTCCAGGCAGCCACTGCCTCACTATGTCACCTGCCTAACAAAGCCCCAAGTGACCATGTAGCCCTAACTGCAAGAGAGTCTGAGAAATTTAGACTTTAGCTGTCCAGTATTAAGTCACCTGGAGTGCAGGCCACAAGAGCATCAGAGTCAAGTTCACTGAGTCAATCTTTGCATATCTATTAAACTTACATTATATTTTAAAGATTGCATAGAAAAATTACATGGGATGTGCAAACAATCTTTGACTGGATCCCAGGAGAATTCTCAATCCCTGGACATTCTTGGAAATTTGAATCGAGAGGACCCTGCTTTCCTTTGTTACAAGACGAGTTCTTCCCATTGAGTGGGCTCCTGCTGTGTAGTAGTGATAAGTTAGACACTTTACATGCCATTCTTTAGTCCTGGAACAACCATTTGAGATAAATACTGTTTATTCCCACTTAGCATTGGAAAACGGAAGGAGAGACAGTTTAAGTAACTTGCCCTGTCTGGTGGTGTGTCTAGATGTGCAAGGTGTGAACCCAGACCACTGGCTTGCGAAGCCCAGAGTCTCATATTTCTTGGAGAGTTGGGGAAAAGCAGCAGTTAGGAGATCAGATACTCAGTGTGTGGCGGTCGTGGTTTTTTGTTGTTCTTTCGTGTTTTTATATTGTTTTAAGTAAACCTTCTGAATGGGGCAGCTTTGAGGAGTTACGAGGAGCTGGGGAAGAAGCTCCTTTGCGAGGCAATCTTCATTTGGGATGCCAGGGAAAAGTAAAATGAATGCATTTCCCTAAGGTGAGCTTTCCTTTTGGGGAAAAGCTCTACACCAGCTGTGTTATCAGCACTCAGTGTCCGGACAGCAGCTGGTACCAGAATCTGGGTCCTGAGTTCCAGCTAGCTTGAATTTCTGATTTCTTTTGTTGACGTCTCAATGCACTTACAACTCTCAGGATCCTCTTGTTATGGGCAGATGTTGTGGTTTTTTCTTTTGTTTGTTTGTTTTTATTTAAGAAAGAGAAGGAGAGAACCATTGGTTGCCTCTTGCATGCCCCCTGCTGGGGACTTGGCCTGCAACCCAGGCATGGGTCCTGCCTGGGAATTGAGCTGGTGACCCTTTGGTTCACAGGCCAGTGCTCAATTCACTGAGCTACACCAGCCAGGGCTACAGATAGAAGTTTTGATTTAGGATTCCCCCTCATTGAAAATTCTCCCTCTGATTACCTCCAAAGTGCACGACCACGTAGAAGTGGCTGGTCTGGAGGGTGGGCTGTGGGCGAAGAGACTAATCCAGACTGAGCAGTGGCGTAAATGACAACATATTCTCCTCTTCGTGCCAGGACGGTTCACCTATGCCCTCTTTCCACAAACACTGATTCTTTTAACACTCTCAGTTGTTTTAGAATAGGTCATCAGTTCTGGGTTTTTTGTTTGTTTGTTTGTTTGTTTTGTTTGTTTTGTGTTTTTCTTCTGATGTTGCGATTGAATTAGTCAAGTTCTAGAGTTCTTGCCCTGGAACTTGCACTGCAGGCTCCAGGCAGATGGGGAAATGGAAGAAGGACTTTGACCTTCATTTCGATTTTTTGTTGACTTTAGACAGTAAATAAATGAATAAATAAATAAAGCCCCAACAACATCATCTTGAAACTGTAAGCCATTTAGAAATTCTTAGCTGAAAAGTGCTAGGGGATTGCCTGTAAAGCTAATCATTAGCTTGAAATGAAATCGTTCTGCAAATTACTGCTTAATAATACTTGAAGTCATCAAAAAGCTCAAAGATTAATTGCCACGTAACTGGCAGTGTTTGGATCAGAAAATTAAGGTTCCAGTGAAGAACAGAAGAACATCCATATAATTATCCAGGTAGAAAAGGCAGCTTCATACATCCAGATAATACAGGCTTCTCAAGATAGCAGAATCCTTTGGAGAACATCAAATAATGTTTCGTTATTTGTATATCTTGTCATATAGTAGCCAATATCATGCTTGTTTACTAATCTCCATGTGACAGACACTTTCTCTTTAGCGAACACCTGCACCATCATGAAATGCTCGGAATGATACCATTTGATAACTTATCATTATGTTCGTCGTGAATCCTAGCAGTTAATTCACACTTGCTATTCACACACACAGGGTGGAGCAGAAGTAGGTTTACAGTTGTGAGTATGTGAACTAGAGTTTATTCTTGTGTTATTATTATCATATCAATTATTATACTGTTTTCCACAAGAACAACTGTAAACCTACTTTTTCCCCACCCTGTATTTGGGGACATTTTTGTGGACCTTAGGTGGCCCCCTCAAAAGAGTGTGTGTCACATAATGTTTGAAATCATGTAAAGAGATTTTTGGGTTTATTGACATACCATTTGAATCAAGGTTTTTCTTACTCCTTCTATGTCCTGGCAAATAGTAGACCCTGAAGACAGGGACTAGACTGGGTTGTCATTTCCTTTGAGAGCTGCTGGGATAGAGAGAAACCTGAAATCTGGAACTCAGGAGCATTTTTCCATAACCAAATTTAGCATTTAACCCTTTCCCTCATGTGTTTCCTGTTACACCTGTTCTTATTCCACATACCTAGTTTAAAAGTTTGGCTTAGAAAACTGGCCTCTCAATGTTCTTAGGGATTTTATTTTTTTAAATGAGACACTTTAAAAATGGAAGTTGGCAAGCTGGGCCCGATTTAAGCAGGAGCCATATGTTAGCAACCACCACCTGGCAAGTTTGTTTCAAAACCCTTTGGGCATGCTGTCTACCCTGTTGGAAAATATTTGCTCTACCGTTACCTGGCTGATTATGAAAAAAGGTCACTTAGAAGGGAGAAGATGAATATAAGGGAATGAAGGGAGAGAGACTGGCCAGAGAGAGAGAACCGAATTTATCTGCTTGGAGACAATAATTTTTTCTCAGAAGCAGAAGTTTTGGAGTTAGGTTATGGAAGGTGATATTTTAAGATGTGAGATAAAGTGAAATACCATCTAAAGATGAATGTTGGGAAACTTTGGAAAGCAGCTTTCTTCAACAGAGGGCCATTTAGTGTGAAATTGATGTCTCTTCTTGGTACTTGCTTGTCTTCAGACAAAAAAAAAGGAAAGGGAACTTTTATGTGTGATGCCTGTTGGGGCCCAGCCTGAACATGAACCTCACATTCATTGCCTCCCACTTCTGAGGCTTCTTCTTGCTGTTGGAACAATCACCATGGCTCGCTGACTTCTCTTAAGTACCTTTCCCAAATTCCATGTGTGAGCAGAACTCTTTCTCAGAAAAATGTTGGAGAGACGCAGAAAAAAGAAGTAAGCGCGTTTCCTTAGCTTGAAACTGTCAATAACTTCTCCTTACTTACACGCGCAGCTACAAAAACCTATTACAGCCTTCACAAGTTCACTCACACCCTGCTTGTCTGAACGTCACCCTGTCACCTCCTGATGGGCCAGTTCTAGTTTATTTTGTCTGCCTCAGACACCAGTCCTCGAGAACATGACATCACACTTCTTTTCCTTTGTAAGGTGTTCCCCTCCTCTGACACCTCTCCAAGTGTACAGCACCAGGTTCCCAAGAATTCCTGGCATGCGTCTACGTCTGTATCTGCCTCTCTGCGCACATTTTTTAGCCTTTATCTTAGAGCTCTCTCCCTCACAGCAGAGATTTAAAGTCTCTACCCATACATGTCACATGAAGGTGTGATGCCTTTGTGATTAAAGCAGTTGACGTGCTTTGGGTAAAACAACAACACCCAGTGAGTGGAAGGATCATTGAGGCTGTTACCGCCCAGAGGACCCCAGGGGCCCTGGAGGCTTGCGAGTGTGATCGCTGCAATCTGGTCAGTTGATGCTAAAGATGAGGAATGGTTAAGCCCTGCCTACAGCCCATGGATGCTATTAAGCTTTGGAAGAAATAAATGTTATTTCCTTTGGAGATTAAATAGCTCCCTCGATGGGGGAAGTAAATCCTGAAAACATTTTTGATGATAATGAGGGATTTAAATTGGTCAAGTTCTCTTTCGTGGCTCTGGAGGAACATCAAGTTCGTGTGTCTCCTTGACCAGTTCCCTGTATAAAACCAAACCAGAGGGCAGCATCTGGTTTGTTTTCTTTTTTTTAAACCAGGTTTAACTCACTAGCTCTTCACCTTGAATTACGGTGTTTTAGTCTTGGCTGTACTGTGTTCATTCTCGAATGAACCAGATGCTTTTCTCATGAGTGTTTCAAATCTTTCAATGGTCAATAAACAGAAATTCATGATGGTAGAGGCTGCATCTGCTGACCCTCCCTCATGTCCCAGCATCTATCTAGCACAGAGTCGGGCACTTGGTGGACACACAGTGAATAGCCTCTCCCTGCTGTGCCTTCAGTGGTAAGTGACTGAGCACAGCCACACATCTGTTGCAGCTCCTCCTTAAATCACAAAGCAGAACCATGTTATAACGTTAGAGAATGCAACGTGATGATACCTGCTTTCAAAGGCGGAGCAAGGGACAGGGAGGAAAACATGAAGGGGGTGGTGGAAGGCAAGGTCCTGAGTTCTTATGTCCACATGGAAAGAAAGGCCTGGAGGATCTAAGGAGCAAAGCCCCTTCAGAAGAATTGTTTTCCAAGCAGCACCAGCAGCCCGAAGCCATGGACTGGGAGCCAAAGGCTCAGAGCTGAGAGCTAAGGCAGAAAAAGTGTAGAGCAGCCAGCAAGGGAAATGCCGTTGAGACGGAGCCACCAGGGAATGAGCAGGGTCCCATGGGAACTGCTGGAGGACTTCTGGAGCCAAGCTTCTGCAGCACATTCGATAAAATGATTACAAAGTACTCACATGGTCTTTTCTGGCCCCAGGAGATAATTGGTGAGCCGGGCAGAGCTGTCTCACCCAAGGGCCAGTGACAAATTATAACAATCCATTATTTTCACTCCCTCCCCAAAAAAGGAAAAAGAAGGGTTTCTTCTTTCTTTTTCTCAAAATAAATTTTGTGTCTATAAGAGAGCACCAGACAAATAGACCCTGGAGGCTGAAATTTTCTATTGTCTACCAGGATAATGACGGAACTGAGCAAGAGCCGGGCAGGAACCTCCTCTGTGAATTCTCCTAGAATCCTGCAAGCCTTCCTTTCCAAGTCACCCCTGCACAACACCCCTGTTTGGTGTGAGGAGAGAGTTCCTCATACTGAGAGGCACCCAACCTCTGACCCTCTCTGCTGAGCCTGCCAACGAGGCAGCTGCCTAAAATGTGTAGGGCTCCGTGATGTGGACACGTGCTCACTAGGAAGCTGACTGGAAATGTAGCACCTAGAAGATGGGTGGGAATCGCTTGGGATGATTTTTAGTTGTTATGAAGAAATGAAGGGCCTCTGGGGCTGGTGGGACATGCTTGCTGAGTTGTTCACTGTTCTCTGAAAGGCCTAGCCTCCTTCCCATACATACACAGATGTAAATTATTGATGAAAAGTATGTTCTTCCAAATGAAATGCTGGTTTTGCTCTAAATGCACAGGAAGGCATTGGAAGGTTTCTCACAATCAACTGTAGCACACTGAACCTTCTACCTTATAACCCATTTGTAACTCCCCAAAGTCCTCTCTCACTGTGCTGGTCCTAATTAGTTCTTGATGGGCTCATAACAGCAGGAAAAATCAAAACAGTCTATAAAGCTGGAGTTGGGGCTGGGCCACATCTCAGATGCTGGAAAACACCACTAGGGTGTATGTTGACTTCAGTGTCTCCTTCCCCAAGAATCCTTCCTGCTGAGAACTCCTCACAGCTCAAGGCCCAACATATTCATTTCTTGGCTCTACTGATTGCAAGGCTGGGAGTGGGGCGTGGGGGAGGACTGTTGGGGATTAGGGATCCAAAGGGAGGGTGGGAGACCTCTGGAAACACAAAGACACATTCCAGAGCCTTGGAACGAGGGAGAGTGCATTATGGTAGCATTTGGTATCTCAGATGATGAGAATGTGGTCTTATTCCAGGTTAGTTGGCTTACACTAGAACCTGGAGCCATGGTTGCAGCTGCCCAAAAGGACTGTCCCACATCAGTCCTCAGCAGGCTGGGCAGGCACAAAACTCCCTCCTTCCTTCCCTCCCTCCCCTCCTTTCCACTGTTTGTTTAGATCATTCACTTACCATCAGAATTATAGTGCTTCTGCTTCTCTTAATTCTTCTTGACTTCAACTGTAGTTGTCTCCGTCCTTTATCAATCATCACGGATGAATTTTTCTCTGTTCTTTGGATAATTCATTAAATAACATACTAAGTGAATATTTATTGATCACCCCCAATTGGGCTAGACACTGTTTGAGATAACGATGCAGAGAACAAAGGTGTAATCTTTTGACTTCTTTAATGAATCACTCTTCTCAGTTCAAAAAAAATATGTATGAAACACAGAGAAAAGAGAGGCTTGCTGCCTAGCATCATCTCATTCCGTCCCTATACACATAGGATTAGGAAAAATAATTAACTTGCCTGAGGTCACTAGCTCCAAAAGGATAAATGCATGATTCTGTTTAAGATCCGCCCCATGAAAGCACAATGGTTTGTTATAATGTGGGTGTGCAGTGAAATAGTTCATGTTCTCATTTTTCTTCATTTAGAACTGGTTCCTTGAAGTTTCTGCTACTAACGTTTTCCCTGGGCAAATTACGAGGTTGCAAGAGTTTTGCTTTGGTGATTCCTTCTCCCCAGAACAGTCCCTGTCCTCCACCTGTCAAGGGTCAATGCTTTTAAAAGCCACCCCCTCCCCATATACATACTCTGAGCCTTGCCGTGACCAGCATTCTCTCTCCCAGTCTAGAGATGTCTGATATTTGTCCCATTCCTTAACATTCTTACTCGAAACTAGCTCATTGGTCACACTAATCCTGTGGACTAACCTGTGAGTAGCCTCTCCTATTACTGCTACTTCTGGAACATTCCAGAGACATTGTCTTAATCCACAAGAGCTGCAGATGAGAGACCCAGGCAGTTACAGGAGAGAATTACAGAAAGAATGTGTGGACTCGGGGCATTTCCAGTCAGCATCAGGGTCTCATTGACTGAATGAACAGTGTTTAACAAACCCAGCAATCTACAGAAGTTTGTTAGCTCCCAAATTTTCAGTGTGATTATTAAAATTCAGGACACCCAGGAAAGATTGGAAAATTTCTAATAGGACAAAGAACTATGAATCTGGCTTTCCCATTTCCTTGGTATGAGGTTTTGCATGTTGTTCTACTGGCCAAGGCTGTGTTGCATCCGTCAGTTTTTAACCCCGTAAATAATTGCCTTCTATAAAAAAAAAATACTTGGAATGGAAACACTGAGTTCCAAGTTGTTGTTGTTGTTGTTTTAGCCTATTAAAACACCACACTGATTCAGCCCTGGGTGCACTCCATCTTGAAGCAAGAGATGTGGCAGTCCGGCTGAGTATGTCCCCAGCGAGTTCAAAAGGGGGAAGATTTTGTTAAAAAAAGAAAAGAAAAGAAAAGAAAAGAAAAAAAACTACCAGATGCCTCTTCCTTGTGACTGAGTGGGGTTTTCAGTTCTGCTGCAGCGAGCCAGGGTGCAGCCCCCAGCACCTGGGAGAGACACCGCCGTCTCAGATGCCGGAGTCCCAGGCGCTCCTTCTGAGCCAGGAGGGGCTTTCCCACCTGGGTTACAAGATGGCCTCAGGATTTGCTGCCCATCTGCCCCACACACAGCTTATACAGAACAACCATTTCACCTTCTCGACTCAAGGACACGACACGCCCCATCTCTCTCCCTGTCTCCTTGTCATACAGCTGTCCTCTTCTAAGCTTATGTTAAACCCTATCAGTCCCACTGCTGAAAGGCCCCATTGCTGGGAATATTTAAAGCATGGCAGGCTAATACAGTAGGAAATACACTGTTCAGAACAGCACAGTCCTGGCAGAGCTCAATGACCTAAAGTCGCCTTGGTCTCCAGTGCTGCTGTGTTTAATTAGCCCCATTTCTCAGAAATCTTAAGAGTCCAGATTCTCTTTTGTCCTGAAGCTTGTGAGTGGCCAGCTAAGAGGAGGAGTTTTTCTCTCACTGCTGCTCTCCCTTTGCCAGAGAAGTGTCCTTACTCTTCAACTGCACCTCTTATCTCGAAAATGCTCATTTGATCAAGAAATGCACTACTGATTTGTGCTAGACACCGTGCCTGGGAATGGCAAGGACCCAGCTGGGTGGTGCCTGGACCTCTCCTCAGGAAGGGATACTTCATGGGGGTGAGGGTTTGGGGGGACAAACAGAGACCAGTGCTTACCTTTGCCTCAAGTTGCAGAGCAGGCAGCACAGTGATCAGATCTCCAAGGACTGGCTTTTGTTTGCCAAGCAGATGTGCCGAGGAAGGGTACTACTATAAGCAGAGAGGAAGATAACAATGTGCAAATATAGGAACCATCGTGGGGGTGCAACCGGAGCTGACATCATTCAGTATGTCTAGAGTAGGGGGTCAGGTGGGGGGGGTGGAAAAGGAGGAACAGTGAGACCAGGTCAGTAAAAATATGTCACCTGTGATAGGCTAAGGAGCTCATTCTTTGTTCTGTAGGCAGCAGGGTACCATTGGGCACGAGGTGGCAGAACCAAGCTGTTAGGCATTACTCTGGCAGAGTGAGAGTGTGGAACCCAGAGGGACATGAAAGAGGGGAGGGTGGTCCGGAGGCTGCTGCAGGGGGATTTTAGCTCTGAAGTAACGGGGGTAATGGCATCTGAGGCCTTAGATTCAACTGTGTTCCGGCTGCAGACATGTTCCTCCCTTGTGGCTCTGAAACGTTTTCTTTTACGTGAAGGTAAAGGCAACTCTCTTTAATGGACATGTATTCCCTGTGCTCTAACAAGCTTTCTGTGCCTTTTTAGGCCCTGCATTAGAAGACTCTCCAAATTCCCCTCTGTCTTACTGAAATATAGTTGCATGTTTAAATCTTGTCACTCTGTCCATCATCATGGGACAGACTTAGGCCCCAGTGATTTTAGTGGGGTCGGTCCCAAACTCCAACATGTTGGGAATGCGTATGGGAAGAATGGAAGCCAAACAGAGAATTATAAGTTGATATAAGATGCGGCAACTACTTTGAGTGAGTCCTCTGAAATGAACTCAGGAAGTCACATCATTAAGTGTGGAAGGAGTTACAGACAACATATAAGTAGAGTCAGTTCTTTCTCTCCCTCATGCATGATAACTCACACTCATTGGCTCTACCCATGTTCAAACCGCGTATCCACTCCCAAGCTCTGAAAAATGAGGGAATTGCTGTCTGGCTTGCTTCGCAGATCAGTCAACACACACAAAAAAACTTCATAAACTTCAGTGTACTCTCAGGATAAATGGCTTTCATTATAATGTCTAAAAGCAAGTGGGTGATTAATAACAGCCAAGATAAAAACTCAGGTCTCCTGACTTCTAGCCTAACCTACTAGTTTGTTCACACTTATACATTTTTTTCTCTATGTACCTCATTCAATTAAAAAATAGTGACCCCAGGTCCTTTTTTCCCCACAGCAAGCCAACATTGTCATATGTTACACACACATACACATATTATTTTACCCCCTTCCTAATTCTAACCACTCCATTTGGTCCCTAGAAAAATTTAGTCAGGTAGCAGGACTGACATTTACCTTAGAAAATTCTATGAAGAGAAAAAGGACTGGTTAAGCTGCTTCTTGAAAATGACTAATAGAATTCTCAGCTTGGCTTTAGCATGAGATCTTTCAAAAAGTTCTGGTGTCCAAGCCCTACCAAGGGCCTCCAGCATCAGGGTGTCCTGAAGTTCACATTCTCTGAGTGATTGAATCCAGTGACATGGATTTACTACATGGCCAGAAGTGATTCTGAGATGTGGTTCATTCACACCACTGGTTCCCACAGTCTCAGGCCTGTGAATTCCTATGGTATCATTATTGTTCTGCATGTGTGCATGTGGCCCGACTCACCTCTGCTTCACAGCCGTACCTCACAGTGCTATGGGAAATGCACAGCGAGCTTGCTCAGACCCACCCTTGCTGCTCAGGTGCAGACCTGCACTAGATACCTGGGGGAAGGAGCGCAGTCACTGCCCATGAGGTGTCCAAGGGTACGAGTGGCATGCAGGAAAGTGAACCTAACGAGAATGTGGTATCTGCAGTGACACACAGATGTAAAAGTCCACAAGTGTGAGAAGCAGGGAGGAGGACTTTGTTGGTGGGGGGTAGGAAAGAAACGGCTTTATAGTGGAGGCAGCCTTTGGGCTGGAGGATTTGAAGAATGAATGGGAAATTTCCTGCCCTGGCCAGGTAGCTCAGTTGGTTAGAGCATCGCCCTAGTCCACCAAGGTTGTGGGTTTGATCCCCAGTCAGGATACATAAAAAAATCAACCAGCGAATACATAGGTGAGTGGAGTGATGAACTGATGTCTCTCTCTCTCTCTCTCTCTCCCTCTCACCCTCTCCCTGCCCTTCCGTTTCTCTCTCTCAAATCAATTTAAAAATGGGTATTAAAAAAAAAAAGAAGACATTTCCAAGCTGAAAAAAAGAAACAGAGAGCAAGGAGCTGGTTGGAAGATATTCTTGGAAGAGGAGGGAGCATCTATAAGGAGTCACAAACAGTTGTAGAGACGATTGAGGCTCAGTGAAGTCAGAGGAAGTGAGAGACCTTCTTCAATGAGGCCAGCAGGGGCTGAACAGGACCTTAGCTGCCAGGCTGCGAAGCTCAACTGTGCTGTTGTCAACAGGCAGTGTGGCTCTCCATTCTCATTCTTCTAGTGATATTTTCAATATTATTAAATTTATGTAAATTAAAATGAATGTGAATATTTTTAAATATGTACAAACTCTGCGAAATAGCCCTAACACCATTTCTGAACCAGAATCAATGTTCTGATGGAAGTGGTTCTGTCTTCTCTCTCCTCCTTGTACAAAGAGCCAATAACTGTGTTTTGGAACTTCAGTCCTTCCAAAGCAGACAAACACTGCAGACCATCATCCCAACACCCCTCTGCCCTTCATGCTGACACTCGAAGCCTCTGTAGTCCGCACTCAGCTTTTGTTGCTTTTGTGGGTGTCCACATCCTTGTTCTGAGGAAATCTATTCTGATTGAATAAGCTCTCCACCAGTTATTGGATAAGAAACAACACTCCGGGGTGGGGGGGCGAGTGGAAAGGGAGCTTGTAATAAAGACACAGAGACTTGAGGGCTAGTCAAACCCGAGGAGATTTAGAACAGAGCTCCAGTTCTGGAGAAAACTGATCAGCCACGCTGAGATCCAAATACATCATCCCAGCCCTCAGAACTATGCACCTGCTGTAAGACATGGGGAGGAGCAGCCTCCTCCTGGTCCTGCTGGGACTGGCCCCGAGCCCTGACTGTGAATGAATGAATGCCTATCAGACTTAGGACTGGGGATCTGAGTCTAGATTCCTATCTCTCCTGACAGCAGCTCCAGCCCACCTTGGCTCATGGTCTGGGAAGACTGAGACTAGACTACTGGGAAGGGGGGTGTCACTCAGAGAAGATTGAACCTGCGTAAGAAGGTCAAATGGAACATCACCCATCCGTATGCTGGAGACACACACAGGTGCTCACCAGGAGAAGTGACCAAGTCCTAGAAGTGCATTCTCTGCAGCTTGGAAAAGACAATTCCTCCTATTCCAGGAGTTAAAAAAAAAAAAAAAAAAAAAAAAAGAGGAGAAAGTGTTACTTACAGGAGGAGTTAAGATTCTGGCATCCAGATGATCTGATTCCAATCTGATTCTGTTGTACTGTGAGTGTCTGTATCCCACCAGAGCGAAGGGTGTTTCTGTGTTACCATCCTGATGTGTCAAGACCACCTGGCCAACAACCAGTTTTTGTTGACTTATTTTAAAAGTTCATTCTTGGGGATTTTTAATGCCTTTGAACTTTTATTTCCTCTGTAAAATGGTTGTACAAAAATACCAACCATGCTCTTGCCAAGATTACCTCATTAAATGCATTCAAGTCCCCAGCAGAGGGCCCAGCCCTTAGAGGCAGCAACCTGCAAACAAACATTGGTTGCCTTCTCCCCTTTGCCTTCCTGTGTCCCCATGTAATCAATGTAGGACAGTCAGGGAAGCCAGGTGCTTCTTATGTGGCAGTCAACCACTAGTGAATCTCCTGGGGAAGAGTTATGGGATGCTGTAATATAATAGCTTGTGTACCGGTAAATAACGGACGGTTATTCGTGAGGTAATTGACTCCCAAACTGCCTTTTACTTTAATCTCCCCAAAGTAATGATCTAAGTACCTTGCACTCAGCAGAGACTCAAGAAATGTTTATTGATTGGATGATTTAGGAGCTATTTGCAACTTTTACTCTCTTAATTTTCAAATTGGGAATATTCAAGTAAATGAGGCAAGCTGGGCTAGTTCAGTGAACAGGAATTAATAGGGTCCACTCGCATAGAGGTGTGGTATCTTCCTTTGCAAAATGTGCTTCGATACTCCTTCTGACTGTGAGGACTTTGGGAGGAAAAATCTGTGAGAGATGAAAGAGGCCAGTCACTTCTGAGAAGGTGGGCTTGTTTAGAAAATCATTCAGGATCACTACCTTGATGAAAATGGCAGGTTACCAGGAGCTACTGAAGCAGAGGAGGCCCCTCATTGGAGCAAAGGGGCAAGACAGACGCCCAGGAGATAAGGGCTTCAGGTGTGGGGGGTCCAGATTGAGGACAGAGGTGGCGGCAATGGATTGCAAAGCTTTGTGAAAGATTCAGAGAGAAGCAGAGTCCGAGGTAGTCCAGCATCCTTCCCGCCCGAGGCTTAGACCATATAGAACAATGAGGAGGATTTGGTGAAGCGCACGATGAGCAAGCGAAAAGCAAGTTTGCTGTTGATGTTTTAGATCTGTTGAGTTGGAGGTGGTAACAGTGTGCCTGTATTTCAAGTGGTGAGCAGTTTTTATTTTCAGCCCAAAATGTGGGATAGGCACAAGGCAAGAAGACAGGGCAGGACAGTGGTGATGAGGTGTTGGTCAGAGCCATCAAAACATGATTTCTTGCAGGCGTTTTGAAGAGGAGACACACTGAGAGAAATGGGGAATGTGCACCCACAGGACCAAGAGGAAAAACTCTGTGTGGCGGGCAAATAGGGTGGAGAAGTGATATTCCCCAAGGCAGAAGGACCACGTGAGCCTCTGTCCAATCACAGAAGTCAAGAGACAGGGGAGGTCGAGAAGGGGGAACCTGCTGCCTCCACAGTTCTACTGTGCATAGGACTGTGGAGACAGCGAGACCAGGGAGAGGCACGTTTGCACCCAGCCAGCTGTGTTCAGTGCCAGGGTTCTTTAATGCCATTGTGACTTCATAAAGGCCATTCAGTTGACAGGTGCCACCCAAGCCAAAGAAGTATCAGGACAATCAGTTAAAAGGAAATGGAAGCACAATTATGGGACATTTATCTAGAAGTTCGCCTGTGAAGGGAAGGAGAAAAGGAAAAGTAGTCAGTAGTGCCATTTAAAAATCATTTCAGAATTAGAGAAAAAACCCAACATATTTGAAGTTGATTCAATTGAGTGGGGACAATCTAGAGATACTAAAATTGAGAAGTGTGTGTTGGGCACAAGTAGATTTCAGTTGTTTGTGTGGAAAAGGATGCAGTAATTAATACACAATAACTACAAGAATAACCACTGTGTTTCACCTCCTCCCCACTGTAAACCTATTTTCACCCACCCCTGTGTAATAAAGAAGCAGAACGCAGATTTGGGACCACTGAAAACCTGGCTCCGCCCTGAGATTAGCAACCAGAAAGGAAGTAAGTGGGTGTAAATGGATACAGCGTCGTTGTGCTCAGTCGTCCTTGCATTGCCACATGATGTCAATTAGAAATTAAAGTAGGAAATGGCAAACATGCTTGATATCCTAGAGAGTGAAATGTATGTCAAGTAGGAGATAGTCTCAGTAGAGATTTGGGGGAGTGACGCAGCCATGAACTTTGCGGGGATGGAGTACGTCATACAACCCCACCAGTCACATAATGTCAGACATTTCTGGGGGAAGGGCAGGGCAGGGCTGTCCTCAGCAGTCCCTAATAAAAGTCACACTTCCCGCCCCAGAGTTCTGAGGCAAGATCCTCCCTTGTGTGCCGGAGAAATGCGTGACGTTTTTCATGTGAGATCCAGTGGAGACTGAGCGTCTAGGAATAAGAGCACTCAGCGAGGTGTGACTGGAGCTTCCCTTATGATCAGATCTGTTAGATCATCTCATTGGTCGGGATCATTTGCCTGTTGTAAATGGCACATTTGGGATTGAGGACTGGCTGGTCTGGAGGGCACAGGTAAATTACTTAGGTGTCTGGCTCGGAGACCCACGTCACATGCTCTGTCACATGAACCCCTCACCCTGGAGCATACGCATGCCCTCATGGGCAGCCCCCTCCTCCCGGCTGCTAACAGAAGAAGAGGACATCTTTGTGCACAGATGGGTTGGCACAGCGTGTTGGTATTGGGGGATAGGGATTGCTGCCCCCAGACTGTACTGCTGTAAGTGACCTAGAGGTGATAGTTACTCAGTGGGATTAGACAGAGGCCAGCACCTTCTCATGGGAGGAAAGCCAGTGTAGTGTTCTGCAGAATGAAAATAAGGTAGAAGCATTCTGTAAGAGAAAGGAAAGGTACCTTTGGTAAGCAGTTTTTTTTGTTTTTTTTTTGTTTTTGTTTTTTTTTTTAAGTGAGGACAGAGAAGATAGGGAGGATGGAGAGGAAGGAAAAAATTAAGATGTTGGTGGGTGAAATGCACAGCGAGGGTAAGAGTGGTGAATAAGTAGCATATTAACTCCAAGTCTATAGGAATTGGGGTATAAATGACTAGGGTGAGAGGCCTGGGCAGGCAGCAGAAGGGTGGGCCATGAGCTTGCAAACGACATATGTGCAGAGCAGATGCTGGACCTGGATCCGTCTCCATGTGCAGACGCGTGTGTTATCCAGGTGCCATCTGGATCACGTCAGGAAGAGTCCACATTCTCTTATGCAGATGTGTAGTCCAGATCCTGCCTGCAAAATGAAGGGAAAAACATTCCTAATTTTTAAGTCTGCTGTTGAGCAAAAACATGCTTCTTCTAGCTTATTTCTTGGCTAACCTATGTATATATTTTATTCTTTTGTGGTACAGTGGAAATCACTCATGACCTTAAATGCATGAGACGGGAGTTCAATTTTGTACTGTGAAACAGAAAATGTGTTTGTTTTTTAATCTGGAAATTAGTACTGAATTAAAAGTATATTCACGGGTAAAAATACTGGGAACTGTATTCTGAAATCCAGTAGCCCATTTGTTCAACAGGCCACAAGGTTGACCCTTACAACAGAAACGGATGAGGTCAAGGGCATTAGTGTAGAACATGAATGATGTAAAAGTTAAGATAACAAAAGGACCAGTTCTCAGCAGACCGAGACCTTGGTCTTTTTGCTCAAAGTGACTTCTTCAAATGAAATGGGCCTTAAAATACCAACTTCTACCAAGATTTCAATTTTTAAAAAATGAGCACAGTGGAAATGGGTGAGAAAGAAACTCTATGCACAAAGCCACCGTCTCGCCAACTTACCTCCCTGTCACCTCTCCCACGCTCCTATAGTAGTGCGTTACCACACCCCAGGAAGAGCTACCCTCTAGAGAATCTAGTTAGAGTGTGTCATCTTCTCCTTCAGACTCTCAAACCTGGTCCCAAGGCATGACCTGGCCCAGCCTACCCCTGTCACCTCATACTTCTGCTCGCTCCAGCCATACCAGCATTTCTTATTTCTTTCCCTGAATCCTTTTGTGGGGGGCAGGTCATCGGCAGGCCATCAGCAGGTCTCAGCTTAAAGGGTCACCTCAGAGGGACTTTCCCCAACTTCCCAACTATATAGTCTTAGGCATCGCTCCGACATCTGGTCTGTGTAAAGTCATGGTTTTATGTTGTTCCTAGTAATCTTCAGTCTGAAATTACATTCTTACATATTTACCTGTTTACTGTAAGCCTACTCATATTAGAATGGGATTTCCAAAAGAGTGTGAACCACTTTTGTCTTACTTGTGGTCATGGGCCGAGAAGCTAGAAAAGTGCTTAGAGCAGGGAGCCACACAAACATTGGGGAGGGAGGGAGTGAATCAGCGGTGAGTGAGTGAATGGATGGAAGAAATATTAAAACAATGTATGTTTGATTCACTTCATGGCCTATTTACTCCCAGGATTCCTGCATTGATCAGTGCTTTTATTACAGGCCCACCCAAAAGTCTTCTTAGCTATCAGAGGAATGTGTCATTTAGTGCAAAAAAGCACCCCCACATCCATTAATAAGTTAAGGAAGTTATGGCATGCTGGCTGTTTATTTATTAATTTGCTTTACATGTTACCTTCATTACTATTGTATGTACAGGGCAAGCAAATTGCAGAGTGGTCAGATTTGATACACCACATATATTTGTAAGGAAAGTGGTATTGGATCACAACCACACCCACTTGTGTCTGTTTTCTACGTCTGCTTTGGGGACACAACAACAGAGTTGAGAGAGCACAATGGAGTGAGTGTGACCCCTGCTAAGCCAAAAATTTTTTACTATTTCTTTCTTTACAGAAAAAAAAAAGTTGACCCTTGATACAAAGGACCTTGTGTTCAAAGATAGAAACGTTATGAGAAAAAGACCTGTGCAGTATCAGGGGAAAACAGAGAGCCATGGACTCATGTTTGCTCTGGGTGCGATCCAAGAAGTTCGATAGTGATCAAATGAGAAGTGCAGCCTCAACATGGTCTTGGACAGGAGTGGGTGTGAGAGAAACCCGCATTTTGGTTGTAAGGCCAGAAATCAGAAGTTTACTGGACACACCCCAAGCTCCCATTTCAGGCTAGTTTCATGTTCCCTTGCTGAAAGACTGCAGTTCTGCACACCACGGGAGGCCCCGCCCCACCGTTGTCAGTGACTCCTCTCCGTGCGGTCCACAGTGGAGGGCACGCTGCCATCTTCCTGACGGACGGCTTCCTCCATCAGATCGCAGTTACAGATTTTAATCAGTTCGTTATTTCACCAACTGTGGGGGCCCTGACAGCTGGGCTGTAGAATCTAATTGAATTGGCTTTACCTCAAGGCATTCCCATAAGAACTCACCCTACCACGTGGGAATTTTTTTTGGCTGATTGACCAACATAGTCCTAATTTCCCCGTTCTCTCCTAAAACAAAATCTTACTTTCATATTTCCCCTTTGAAACATTTTACATTCTTTTCCTACTCTGAACAAGGTACTCTTCATATAAAAAGACAAATCACTAACCTATAACATAGTGTAATATATGCTGAATTTCTTACATAAAAGGCTATATAGAATGTTTGCAAAGTAGACCCTTATTCTTTTCCTTAGCTTCTCTTTAGATCAATTTTTTTAAGTGTAAAAGAGCCAAATATTACCCTAGTTCTTTTCAGCCCTTTGATCTTCCTGGTGCTAGTTTTTAGGCTAAGGAAGAGGTATTGCCCAGGGGTCACGTTTGGCCCATTGTGCTTGGCAGCAGTATCCTTGAGGGTTCACTCTGGCCTGTGGTTGATCCTCAGGTGTTGGGGTACCTCCCACAGGACTGACCTGCACCAGTTCCCCAAGGTTTTATCTAATAAAGGAATCAAGATGTCTGTTCATCAAATCAGCATGAGAGCTGTAACAGCCTAGGACATGAGAAGACACATATCTTTTTAGTCAGCCCATTATGTTCCTATAGGGTGAGCTACATGAGAATTCAAACTATAGTAAGATTGATTGGTGAGTACAGACTTCAAGCAGAGGGGGAGATGTGGTGGGTAGCCGATACCCTGCTGCATCCATCTGCCATTTAGGAACTCATATCAAAGGACAAACAAGCAAACAAACAAACAAACAAAAAACAACATTGTACATCAAAGCACCTGATTCTCTAGAAAATCCTGGATGAATATGCCCAGCATTGGCCTTCACAAAGCCGATATTCCGCCTGCATTTTGTTGAAACCTTCTTGCCTTAGACCTTGTCAGACAATTGATTAATCCCTGAAATCCCATTCTTTCTGCTTTTTGCTATAGGGATGCTGATCCCCTTAACGCATATGTCTTATTTGATCCACTGCATGTTAAAATGGTAAAATGAGCAGTTTGACTCACAAAGTTCCAGAGTATCTCACTGCAGACTCTTCATACTATCCGTATTCAACAGGGCCCCTCGGCCTCAGCACCACTGCCGTGTTGGCCTGGGTAATATTTTGTTGCGAGGAGCTGGCCTGTGCCTCGCAGGAAGTTTAGCAGCACCCCTGGCTTCTCCACATGCCCACTCCCTCACTTGTGACAGCCAAGTGTTGAAGTGTTCCCAGACACTGCTAAGCATCTCCTGGGGCCAGAGCTGCCTCTGGCTGAGAACCACTGTTATACATGGTGGATGGGTGAAAGGAAGAGAAGATTCCTCCTGCTGCTTTTCGAGAATTGAGGGCAAAAGCATTGGACCCAGCCGCGCCAGCAATTTCATACACTGACCATCCTGCTTTTACCCTCCGAGGTTCCCTCTACCATATTCAAGGTGTTTGTAGATGGCAGACCTCAGCTCAGGCTTCTTTCCTGGACGTGGCTGTGTGTTTAACTGTCTTTTACAAGCAAGTCACAATTTTCTCCTCTTGTTGGCCAGGAAGTTTATAGTATCTAAGTAGAAAATTTTGCTCCATTATATTGAATATTATATTTTTCATTGGAAGAGGAAAATAATTTAAATGTGAGCTATGTACTGGATTCAGGGCAGAAAAAAATAATGCAGTAGGTAGAAAACTCTATGCAGAAGAATGTGTGTGCATGAAAAATGAAGGTGAGAATTTTAGAGGATGTTTTACTGTGACATTGGTGACTTCAACAGCCTATGTATGCTTTGTTTTAGAAAGTTTTATTTTTCATTCATTATTTTCAAATTTGTTTTAATCAGTTTGTCTCTGAAACTTGACATTTTCAGTGTACATATCAGGATTTTGGCTCCAGGGAGAGACAAGTGAAACTTAAATACTAGTTCCACCAACATATTAGCTACGAGACTTGAACAAGTTCTTAAATTATTGTGACACTCCATTTTTTCATCTGTAAAGCAAAAGAGATCAATTAATAGAACCTGGCTCATGTCAGACACTCAAAGACAAGAAGGATGAATGGATATTTGGGTGGGTATGTGGAAGATTCTGAAGTTCTGGATATATCAGAAGGAAAAAAAATATCACCTGAACTGTTCTACAAGCAAACATCTTTGTTTTGTTAGCTCTCATGGACATCGTGAAAACATTACGATGTTTTTCAGACTATAAGACACAGCTGCCTTCCCACCAAATTTGGGAGGAATAATAGTTGTTAATGCTGCTGTTGAGCTCTGTTTACAATTACATTGGTGAAATATTATTTATGTTATTAAATATTTTACCACATTTTTGCTTCAAATTTTTTTTCCTATTTCCCTCTAAAACCTAAGTGCATCTTATGGTCTGAAAAATACGGTAAGTGTTCTTCAGGAAGGGCCCAAGACCTCTGCTGTCAGTAATGAAGAAAGTGTAACTTCAGCTGCCTTGAGTGTTTTTGCTCTTAGGAAGTAGAAAGCTTTTACTGAGGCAGTGGCGTGGGAATTGCCTAAGAACTGTGTTCTGGACCCGGAGCACCACAGAAACATGGATTTCTCTGTAATGTATCAAACCTTTGAAACTTGCTCCGAGGTATGGTAGACACCTCTGCCTGAGAGCTCAGTGGCGGGGCAGAGCCCAGCCTAGCCACAGGGCTTGTCTTCCATTTCTATTTCCATGTAATTAAGAGGCTTTGTCTTGCCAAATCAGAAACTGGTTGGAGGAAATGGTCCAGGAGCATCGCACAGGGTACTCTGAAGGAGCAGGCAATCTTGTTGATGGAAGGGCCAAGGGGACTCATTAGACAGGGAAACGTTCCTGACTGCCGTGGAAAAGCAGAGTTCTGCTTCATGCTGGTGAGCTGATTGTTTGGCTCATTCCAATTAGCACTGGATCCAAATGAAACAATGTATTCTTTCCTTAATTCTTCCAATTCTCCAAGCAGTCTACAAGAGAATGAATACATTCTTTCCTTCCAGCCTGAAGCACAGAATTCCTATCTACTCTGAGGCCTGGCAATTCCCATCTGCCAAATGTTTGCAAGTTCCCAAAGTAGGGTTTAGGGCTAAGGAAACAGGTCTGATGTCACACCTTGGAGCAGTGAGGGCTCATGACTGGAAGGGACCTAGGGAGAGTGACATCGGGGGCAGTTTTCCAAGCAAAGAACAAGTATTGACTGTGTTGGAGCCTCTGACTCAAAGCTGTCAATGAATAAATGGTAACAACATCCTTAACAGGCAAAAAAGGAGAGCGTAGGGCTGTATCCACACAGCCCAGTGTTCTGACGGCTCTCCCATGGAGGAACCTGCGGGATCAGTGAGCTCCACTAGGCCCCGGGAGAGCTGGATGGCCCTCCTGTGGGCACAGGTATGAGGCTGCAACAGCAGGACCTTTAGAGTTTAAATGCAGGCCACCTGCGACTGGGCTTTTCTCCCTCTCTCCCTCCCTCTCTCTTTGACAATGAATTGGCAAAGGGTGGGGGGGGGGGGTTACATCATTCATTGGTAGTACATGGACGTGAGTTTTGCCTATGGTATCCCGTGACCTTGCTCAGCTCACTTAAGCCATTTATTGTGGTAGATTTGCTCTGGGTGTTTGTGTGCAAATTCCTTCTAGTTTTCCGTGCATAGGATCCTGTCATCTGCAGACAAAAGCAATCTTACTTCCTTCTTTCCAATCCAGATGTGTTTTTACATTCCCTGGATGGGCACAATGCAGGCATCCTCACCTTGTTCTTGAGGGAGAGCATTCAGTCTTGAACAATTAAATGTGGTGCTAGCTTTGGGCTTTTCATAAATGCCCTTTATCAGGATGAGGGTGTTCTCTTCCCAGTGTTACCGAACAACAGTTTAATTCTTGGGACTGGGAAAAATTCCGAAGTCTCACTTTCTCACCCCTGAGGGTGTTGGTCTGCCATGGGCAATTCAGATCCCGGACGAGCCCCCCCAAAACTGTTACAGAGCAACAGAAAGGTCCGTTATTGTCTGCCACCTTATGGAAAGATGTCTCTCAAAGCCAGAGATTTGTGAAAAGGAAAGGAAATGTTTATTTAATGCTATAGAGTTAAAGTAGCAACCTAACATCTCCATTAAAATATCAAAGTCCTTTAGGATACACAGACACCCACAGTGCTTCCTATCTCCCTCTGCCCTAAGTCAGGTACTGTAATTGCAAGGAAGAGAAGCAAATGTCTGGGATCCAGGCTCTTGACACCGTCAGCTGTGTTGTCGTCCAGGCAGGATCTCTGGTTAATCTGAAGCCATGTGGCACCTTCTCATGGCCTACTGGCAAGAGTTCTTTCACCCTTCTTCTAAGCAAAGTCTCTCTTGTTCGCAGGCCACGCAGCCAAAGGGAGCACCCAAAGCCGTGTGGTCCCTCCTCTACCAAAGCTGTGGGGAAGGAGTCCCCACTCTGGCAAAGCCTCGTGGCTCTCCCTCTTCACCAAAGCTGCAGAGGTCTGCACTCTGGTGAAACCACGTGGAATCTCTCCCTCTGGCAAAACTGCGAGAGGGTCTCCACTCGGACAAAGCCGAGTGGCAATTCTCTGCTAAAGCCACATGGTGATTTTCCCTCATAGAGCTGTGGGTCCTGCACTCTGGTGAAACCGCATGGATCTCTCTAATGGCTGCCGCATCTCAAACCTCCTCTGCAGCCCTATTTCCGACTCCTCCTACAATCGGTTACAGCTGCCAGCATTCCCGTATATTTCCAAGGTTATTGGGATGCCATCATGAGTCTGGGCAGGCGTGTCCTCATTTTCTGGAGCCAATCTTCTCCAAGCTCCCACGCAGGAGCTTTAACTTGGGGTTCTTCCCCCAGTCACGTCCTTGGGGAAGTCCTTTCCATCCCCCTGGCTCAGAGCATGGCCGCAGCTGTTTAACATATCTATGAAACCAGTTAAAGGTTATAGATATGTTAAATGACCATTCTGGAGGTTATCTGCAAAACCGTTGCTATGCAAAACAACTCAATGGCCCTGCTCCATTTGTCCCTTCCCCCAACTCACACCTGAGGGGGCAGGGGTGAGGCCATCTTATATGTCTTTCTAATATTTCCTGGACACCCTGAGTTCTGGGCTCCATTCCAACTCCCTTTTTGGGGCCCCCCTCTTGGCTGCACCCTGTTACACCAGTTTGTTGAGAGTTTTCTAATTAATGGGTGTTGGGTTTTGTTCAATCCTGTTTTCATGAAGCTATTGAGAGTTCTGTACTCTCTCTTCCTTTATACTGTACAGTGTACACAATACACTGTATTGTTTATTTCATTGCTTTGTGAATGTGAAGTTGATCTTATGTTTTTGTTTTTACAATCTTGTATTCTTATGGCAACTCTCGCTTAGTCATGGAGTAGGCTTCTTTTTTATATTTTGCCTGAGTTGGCTTGCTGATATGTGTTAAGAATTTTGTGTTAATGTTTATGAAAAACACTAATCTATAGCTTGATTTTTATTTCCTTATAGTGTCTTTGCCTCGCTTTGGTATCATAGTAATACTGGTTTATACAATGTGCTGGGAAATGTGTCATCCTTCTCTATTATCGGAAAGATTTTGTGAAAGATCAGCATTATTTCATGTGTTTTGATAGAACACCAATAGAGCCATCTGGGCCCAGACTTTCCTTAGAAGTAATTTTTTTAAATTACTAATTTATTTTTTTATTTTGACTTTCTGTAGGTCTATCCAAATTTTATATTTCTTCTTGAGTCAGTTTTAGTAAATTGTGTCTTTCTAGAAATCTGTTTATTTTATCTAAATTGTTGATATCTCTTTTTTCTTTGCATAACACCTTTCTATTTTTTTAAAGCTTTTTTATTCATGATTTTAGTAATTTGTCTCAACAGCATAATTATTTGCCAATTTTATGAATCTTTACGAAGCATAATTTTTTGGCATAATTGACCTTCTCTGTTTTTCTGTTTTCTGTTAATTTCCACTAGTCTATTTGTATATTTCTAGTTTGTTATGGTAGGAGTTTAAGGTACTGATTTTGAGACTCCTTTGATTTTCCTAATGTAGTCATTTAAACCTACACATTCCCTCTGATCATTGCTTTAACTGCATGCTATAAATTTGGATATATTGTTTTCCTTTTCTGATTTTGTGGAGGGATTTCTTTGTTTACATATGAGCTATTTAGATGTGAGTTTCTTGAATTTCCAAATATTTAGGGAATCTCCCTCCTCCAAGGAGAGAAGGTCTTCTCCCTGCTTCAGAAGAGAAGCGAGCAGGGCCTCTGTCCATGATATGTTGTTACTTTAATGAGGGTGTAGAAGGGGCTTCTCTTTTCAATCTTCTTACAGTTTTTAAAGAAGGACTTTTTACCCTTGCCATTGCATCTCCAGCCAGTCATTTAAGCCCTGGAGACCTCATGTGGTTGCTCTGTAGTTTTCACAGCATGAACTTAACCTACCTGTGTGCTGCCGAGGTGCTCGGTCTCCCTCAACCCAGCTGAGCTCACTGAAAAGGGTAAGGAGACTTTGTTAGACTGTACGCCATGTGCGAGACAGCTATTTAAGCACAGGGTGAAATGCACTGGTACCTGGATTCAAAACACAGTCATCTTCAGGGCTTGGCAAGTAGCAAGATATTGCCACAGTGGCCACCTTAGGCTGTGGACCTTACTTATTTATTGCTTTATCCATTATTCCATCAAATAATGTTTGTATCTGGCCTGAACTGAATGTCAAAGGCATTACCAATATGTAGAGGGCATTTTCATTGCCTTATTTCACTTCCACGTCTTCTGTCTGTCATTTCCATTCCCTACTTTTCATCCATTTCTATAATAGCTATCACATGTTATTTTTGTGAGCGGAATTTAGCTTGGCCAAAGAGCCGAGTGCCTGTTGGCACAAAACCACAGCTGTGCCACCGGCCATGCTGCCTCTCCCTGCTTTGTTTGTGCCTGCTCCCGATTATTCTTCCTCCATCAAGACACATCTTCTTTCTCATTCCCTCTGGAATCTGTTGCAAGTTTTACTAACCCAGAGGGTAATTATTGGTGTGGTTGCTTAAGTTCTCTGTGGTCGTTTCCCTCAACTATAAGGTGGGGATAATAAGAATACCCACCATATCAGTAAAGTGGTTAAAATAATACATACTGCATGGCAAACACTCATCAATTACTCTTTATGTCATGGAAACATTTCAAAATCTTTTAAAATTAATACTTTTTTTTGTCAGCAGAAACACGAATAATAGATATCATTTATATTAATTAGATACCACAAGAAGCACCTTATTTCGTTAATTATTGCCATGTTTGTTTTATTGATAAGGGACTGGGCTATGAAAAATCAGTAAGTTCTCTGACATCTCTTCTACAATGTGTTTGGAGGGGCTTTTGGGCAGTTGGAGGGACTAGGTCTATCAGGTACTGCAGGCCATCTGATGCAGGGTGCGTGAAGCCACAGGTCGCTGCAGTAGTCCTAAGTGCCTTTCTGAGAGCATCGCCCTCGTCCACTATTTTGGGGGAGAAGGCAAGACATGGAAGGAAGGAGTCCCAATAGAAAGCCTGGAGGGAAAATTGAGAGCCAGACCCATGGGTTCTCTTGTTCCTGAGAATCCAAAACCACCAGGATTTGGGGCAAAAGCTGATCTTATCTCACAGCTAAGTCCCCCAGTGCTGACCCACTGTGCTCACCTACCTGTGGAGGAAGGGGCCACACCTGACTCCATCAGTGGTGATTGGTGCAGACAGAAAGGTCCATCACCTAGTCAGGGATGAGGCCCTGCTGCCCTGTCCTAGGCACTGAGGGCTGGACCTCTGGTTGCAGTGAGAAGATACATATCGAACCTGTTCATTGAATGAAACTTTGTCTTCCTAAGTTTTTTTTTTTTTTTTTCCAAACTCCTTTATAAGAACGTGTTTTTGTTTTTGTTTTTTTACCAGATCTGAGTCCCAGTTCCACCTGACTCATGGGCTCCCTCCACCCCCAGTTCTTCCCTCCTTGTGGTCTTCAGAGTGGAGACCACCTTGAGGAGTGAGGGTCTGGATAGGCCAGTAGTGGGAGGGGCTGGGCATCAGCTTGAGCCCAGGCCAGGAAGGCTTGGGGACAGTGAGCAGTGGGGCTTGTGACAGGCATTTCACACATGGGGGTGCAGGAGCCATTCTGGTGGAGTGGCTGGGGTGTCCGACGGAGGTTTGGGTTTACTCCAAGGAAGAGATGGTGGAGGCTCAGACCCATTTTGGTGACTGATTTGCCTGCAGCAGAAGTAGTTTTCATTTTTATTGTAAAGTTCTGAAAAGTCTCATCATTGTCACAGCGCCTACTACAGTAGAGTGACTGCATATGTTTGTGGAACAAGTGAACACATGGTCTGTCTTTTCCTGGGAGTCTCCCGAAGTATCACGCGACTTCTTACATTCCCTGGAAACTGTCTCTGATCCACCTCCACCATCCACGTATGACATAGACCAGGTGACTCGAAGAGCAGTAGCTGCCCCACCAAGGCCCCTGTCACGCTGGAGGAATCCAGTGGGTGCCGTAAAGTCCATCCACTGCCTATGAGGCATCTTGTGTGTTGAGAAGGTTTGGAGCAGGGGTTGGTCCTCAGCCTCAGCTGTGCATTAAATCACGCAAGGGACTTGTAACACGTATAGATGCTCACACCTCACCCTGGACCAGTTTAACCAGAATCTGGGTATGAGGCTCAGGCTTGATCTTTGTGAAGCTCCCTGGGCAGGGCGGGGGTGGCGTGGTCACATTGTAGTTTGAGTTGCAAGCCAGCGAGTTGTGGTTCTCTAACTTTGCTGCCATTAGAATCACACGGGGAGATTTCAGAAATCCCAAAGTACCATTGGGATTGAATGGCACACTTTGTACCATTCAAATGATTTCCTGAGGTGTGACCCATCATCCACATCCTTCCCACTCCCCAGATGACCTCAGTGACATCCAGGTTTGAGGACCAGCAGTTTAAGAGGAGAGGATGCTGGACCACTGTTATTTGCTAGTAAAATAACAATTAAAAGCACTAATTCGGGGCCTTGACCAAGACAGTGTCATGTGCCTGCTGCTCATACAAGGTTCAGCCTGCACACGAATAAGCATCAGTGGTTAAACAATCAGTGGAAAGCTAATTCCCTTAATTTTTTCTACTACGACTCCTGGGCATTGGAAATAACAGAAATAAAAGGACCTCTTACTGCTTTAATGCCAGATTCTCAGAGCAGTCATGAGAAGCAGAGGATATTCTTCCAGTTTTAGAGATGTGAGCTGACATTTAAAGAACTTAAGGAACCTGTCCACGGTGGCCTGGGACATGCAAGCTGGCATCAGGATCTGGACCTCGGCAGAATGACACCAGAGCCCACGCTGGCTGGCTGCCTGCACTCAGCTGCCTGTATTTTTTTAGAGCTGATCGAAATATAATCTGCGTATCAGAAGGTTCATGTGTTTCAAGTGTACAATGATTTGTGGAAGATGTACAGAGTTGTGCAGCCAGCTCCACACCTGGTTTTAAAACATTTCAGTTATCCCTAAAAGATCCCCCGTGCCCATGTCCTTGACTCTCTTTTAAAGAACAGGGCACTGGAAATCCGGCAGCCTGGGTTTGACTCCCAACTTGGTCATTCGCATCATCCTCTGACCTTGAAGAATTTGTTAATCTCTCTGGGTGGCAGTGTTTGAAAATTTAGAGATAATAAAGTCAAATAGAAAATTGCATAAAGAAGTGCTTGGTAACTAAGAAGAACTGAGATCATGGAAAGTGCCCCAATTTTTCTTTTTTGTTTTTGATATGCTGAAAGCCATTTTGCCCCATCCTAGTGCCTTGGACCTGAACCTCACTCAGACACATGCAGTGACGCCTGTTTTCTCCTCTGCCAACACCCTCTCGCCATTGAGGCAGCTGACTCACCACACTCCCTTACGGGTCAAGCCCGCACCAGCCATCACGGCTGCTGACAGTGTGCATTCTGCCTGAGCACCAGTGTAGCCCACACAGCTCTGCTTGGCTTTCAGCTGTACCTGGAGGAAGCCCAGGGGGCCCCATATGCTCCTGTAATGACTAGCTGTCAGGGAGATGCCTGGCGTCCCTTTAGCAAGAGGACAGAGGACACCTTTGAGGTGGACCGTGGTTTACCTCTGGCCCCTTAATGAGCACTGTGCTGGGGAATGAGGCCAAAGGTTTATGATCTTCATCTAGGTCCCTATAAGCAGCGCTGAGCTCAGCATTAGTGCCCCTAACCTTCTTTTGTGTCTGTTGTTGTTGTGATTGTTTGCCTTTTCTGGCGTGTAGCTTAGACTGTGAACATCCTGAGGGTGTGTCTTCTGTAGCCTCGTGATGTATTCTAGCTACTAGCATTGATAGATATTCGCTGACATTTAAAAAGGGTGTGTATTGTCGTGGAGTTTCGTCCCTGTCCCTCCTTCTCTACCCTGCAGTATGCAGGTCCTATCTTCAATATTGCTAAAACAACTAAAAATTCTCAGACCTTCTACCTAGCATCTCCAAGACCTATATGCTGCTTCTGGTGAGTCCCATAATGTCTTTCTTAGTTGTGATTTGCCTCACCCCTTCCTAAACTGTGTCTATGTTTAATGGTCCCCCTGGCTCAAAGAGAACATCAAAAAAAAAAGTATCCTCCACCCAAAGGTGGGGGACACACAGAATATGGGGGGAATGGGGCAAAGGACATGGTGTCACAGTGTTCTTGTCACTACATCATCTTCACCCATTTGCCCCATAAAAGGTCAAGATCTAAATCATAAATTCAGCAACAAAGTCATTCTCTTCACCTTGTGCCATCTCTGTTTGTATTTATGAAGAGTAAATTGTATCAAGTCATGGACGATTTCACATTCTTGGTGTTCCAAGTTTGTTCTCTGAAGTATGTGGGTGGTTATTGTGTGACACAGGGCCAGGCATGGAGGCCTTAGTGGGTCTGGTGATAGATGCCGAAGGAGCTCAAGACACGAGCCCAGGAGGTCAGAAGGCATGTTCTGAAAGCATCCTTGAGTGCCAAGGGTCTAAGTGACCTGTGCGGGTCTTCTCAGTTGACCTTTCCAAAATAGGGGATTAAGCATCTCAGCTCTTGTTCCCTCTGTCCCCAAGTTCCTGCTGAACCACTGGGACCAGGTACCTGCATCTGAGCATCAGTCAGATGCGAGTGTCCCTGAGCCACAGGGAGGAGCAGAGTAGACAGCTTCAGGGAGAAACGCAGTGGTGATATAGATACATGTTTAATTGCACATCAATTACTTACCAGGCTGGATCTATTTAAATGCAGTATAATTAGAGCAAAAACCTTGATTTAATCATAACCTTATCAAACACAGACCCCGTCATCTTCCTGTGCTCGCTCAGTCTGTGTTTCCCTCCATGCCAACTGCCAAGGGGAGAGGTGGCAACACCCATTTGGGGCAGGAGGACCTCGCTGAGAATCCCCCCTTACCCGGGACCCCCGCTCAGAAGCCACAGAGTGCTTCATCCTGTCTCTTCCTCAGCAGCTCATGATGAGAGGGCCTGATTAGCTAGAATGAAAATGTAACTCATCCCTCATGGCAGGCTCCACAGCCCAGGAGCCCAAGATTAGTAAGGACATTACGGAGGCTCAGCCTCCAGAGATAAGTTATTCCATGGAATAAACCCTCTCTCAGTCCCTGTATCAGCCCCTGTCCTCGCCCCAGGATCATCAAAGGATTAAACCTGGAGTGGGAACCAGTTGAACCTGATCATGTATCCACTTCGGAGTTTTGCCCAGTTTTGGTCTTTCTGCTACATCTTAATGACTGGTTTGGGGGCTGCAGACCTGTCTTTTTTACTCACCAACTGTGAAATTTGGGCAAACGAGTAAGCCTCTCTTAACCTCAGTTTTGCATCCTTAAACGGAGAATGATGGAGGCCCCCCAGTGCCCTGGTTTTACGACTGCGATGGTGCATTTACAGCTCTGATCTCAGGCGGCAGCAGTCCAGAGTTCCCAGTGCCCGGTGGACTTTGTTGTGATTAACGCCACAACTGCAGCAACACAGCTTCTCTCCCTCCACCCCTTTTTGCAAGTAGAATGGTTAGAAATATGGTTTCCCTCCCAGTATATTTTTTACTTCTCCCTGTTTCCTACCAGCAGCGAAGTGAGAAAGAGTTAAATGCAGTCATAAAGCACAGAGCCTGTTCATTAGGGTCTGATTTATAAGTGTTTCATGCTGCCAGGCAGGTTGGCTCTCCATGACTGCAACGGATGCTTTGTTGCCTGGTTTTGCAGCAGTCAGGGGTGGGGGGTGCCCAACACCCAAGCCAGGGATCTGCTATTCAGTCGGTAGTCTCTGCCATCACCAATCTGTCTTGTGCTCTGTGTGTGTGTTTATGCATGTGCATGTAGACATACACTCCTTTGTGCTTCTGAGCGTGTTAATGGCCCCACCACCTGCCTCCAAGAAAATCTGTGCTCTTCCTGTGTCTCTGGTGGGTAGGAGTCACTAATGAAGTGGAATGAGTTGATTACCTATCCTGTGGCCTCTGAGCTGCGCCTGTCCCCCAGCCAGCCGATTCAGAGGGCAGTGGGAGGTAGGAAGCTGTACCTGTCTTGCTGCTGACCTGGGGGAAGCCAGTAAAACTCCCAACAAGAGATGGGGCTTCTGAGCAGCGGGGTTCATTGATTTCATGGTGCGGATGGAAGGGGACTTGCAGCCCTACCATTCCCCAAGCCCCTAGGCACTCCTAAAGGCCACTGCTCCTAAATTCCTCCTGGGGAATTCTGCACCTCATTGGCCAATCCCCAGGCTATTATTCAGTTTCATTCACAGGTATTTATGATGCACCAACCATAGGCAGCAGCAACACACTGTTGGGGTGCTCTGGGATATCTATCTTAGGGGAGCTTGAAATCTAGCGGCCGCTAATGATAATGATTGAGTGGTATTGAGTTTGCCTTTCTCAGGGCTGAGGACAGTCTTATGAACAAAGTATCTCATTTAATTCTCATTCCCCCTTGAATTAGGTAATAGTACCATTCCCATTACATTGAGACCAGAAATGAAGCTTAAGTGGTTTAGTAACTACCTCGACTCTAAGGAAGCTTTGGAGGTAGAATGCTCAAGTTTAAACCCTGACCTGAACAGTTTATTCTCAATGCAAGTTGGAGCAAGTTACTTAAACTTCTCTGTTACTTCCTTTCCCTATTTACACAATTGGATTAACAGTGTTATCTCCCTCATAGGGCTGTTGCGGGCATCAAAGGTAACGTTTGTATACATTAAGTATTTAGTGTCGTGTGCTGATATGTTGCAAGCACCCCCAGAATGTTAGCTCTTATTTACTATAGCTTCATCAGTGTCCTCAGTATGCCACCAGTATTCCCGAAGAGATTGACATGTTTGAAATGGCCACCTCTAAAGCATTTATTGCACTTACAACCTAAGTGTCAGGTTTACCCCCATGGTCAAACCCATGATACATTGTTAAGTGTCACAAAAAACAAATACAAAGTAACCCCAAAGACAGCAGCAGCTCCTAGATGTGATGGCGAACCTGCAGAGCTGGGTCCTGTCCTTGGTGTGTGGACACAGCAATTCAATCTGGGTGGCACTTTGGGTTTAGAAAAACGAGTATTGGAAACTCACTTCATTGGTGTTCTTGTGCATGGTACCAGCATCGGTGGCATGCAGCTTGCTCATTTTATACCATCAGAATTTGGGGATGAAGTGAGTTCCAAATCATAAACTAAGTTCCCTGCACAGAGTGAGAGCTTAGGAAATGTTATTTGTGTAAGTTAGTCCTTCAGAAAGGCTGTTGCACAGAGAACCAGCATTTACAGGCAGATCATATAACTCACCTTTCAAAAAGAATATGTAAGATTAGTACTGCGAGTCAGGGCCTACATATGAGGAGACTTAAGTAATTTATAAAGGTGGATACTTGGTCTAAACTCGCATCTCCCTAATCTAAAGGAAATGTTCTTTGAACAGTTTTCTGCCAGAAGCATCAGGTGGTGATGATCAGTTGGTTGTGTTGAGGACATACGTTCATGCAGACGTTCATAGAAGGGTCCTCAGGAAAAGGAAGGGAAAGATGCATGTGGAGAATGTGCTGTGTGAGGCAAAGAGCCCTGCATTGCTTAGAAACAAATGGAGCTGCTGATCGATGTGGGGAGGAACTGTGAATGGGTAGACCGATGAATCGCTGCCAGTAGGTTTGCAGTGGACAGGCCTAGGTGTCTTGGGGAAGCACGTGCTGGCATCTGGCAGGAGGCGAGTTACTGTACCTGCCAGTTAGCGATTTGAAATCATTTGAGTCCCTGCATAGCATTAGAGTGTGTGGATGTGTGAATGCTGTGCGGCAACAGAGGACACCACCAATAAATGCCGGAGCTGGGAAGGCGTGCAGGGACTCTACAAAAATGATTCCTGTAAATAAGGGTGAAGGGTTTGGCCTGTGTAGGTGTCGGGAAATGTTTCTGTCAGTTATCAGCCATGACACCTCCTATGAGTGGCAGGCACCTCACATTTTTCATTTTAGAGAGCTCTGCATGGCAGAAGAATAATTTTAGGGATGGAATTATGTCTGTGTAGTGCTTCCCTTTGGCATCAGGTTGGCTAGAAACTGTGGGATGCTCACCTAGTTATAAAACTCTTTCCTTAACCTCAAAGTGTGGACGATCCTAACGATTTCATGGATTTGTTATGAGAATTAGATGTCATTCACAAACTGCTTACTGAAGCCTGGTATGTGGTAGGGTTTCAGCAGAAGGTAATTGTTATGATTATTCACAATAATACCTGTTGGACCCCAGGGCAGGCATCTTGGTACGCAGGGCATTTCTCACTACTACTTAGGTGACACAGCTTCGCATGAAGACAGAAGCCAAAGTGTCCATGAAACAGGCAGCTGCCGGAGGTTCCTTCATCCTCACTTAGATGTAGGAAAGAAACTCTTGCTCTCTAGCCTGATGCATTTGAAAAAGCGGCCCAGGCCCACAGGGACATCGAGCTTATGGCTGTGAATTGTTGTAGAAGAAAATACCAAATACTACATTGATGTCCAGGTCCCCCACTAATTTGCTTTGGCTCCTGGCACAAGAACTTGTGGCCTTTAGTCTTCCCATCTGGTAAAAAAAAAAAAAAAGGGGGGGGAGGTGAGGGGGTGTGGAGAGGAAGAAGAGAGAGGGAGGAAAACTGTGATAGCCAACATGTGTGGAAGGTTGACTACATACTCAGAAGCCATTCTAAGTCCTTTTTGAACTAATTCCTGTGACACAATCAATCATCCTATGAGTTAAGATGCTTTCACTGCCCCGTTTTACAGATGAGAAAAGAGGAGCTTGCTCTGATACGGAGATACCTCTGCCAAAATCCCAGTATTGAACTCACAGAAGCCTCAATTCCAAAGGCCATCACTCTTGTGTGACTATTTTCGGGTGAGAGGACATCAGGAGAGTTTCAGGCACTGACACCCACTCAGTGGGGTGTTCAGCGGGCATACGTTCTGTGTCTCTCAACAGTGCAGCAAGTCACCCTGGATTTCCTGCCCCTGTGGTGTGAGGGTCCAGAAAACAGTGTATCAGACCAGCTGTGCTGCCGTTGGTCAGTGCTAGTGGCTGGAACGTGATGTAGCAGAAGCTACCAAAAATCTCTCCGCATGCTGAATTTTCATAGCCCTTGGAATGGAAAATGATGACATTTGCTTGCTTGCTTATTGCCTCTTTCCTCTTCACCATCCCCTGGCAGTTTTCCTCCTGGAACAAGGGTCTGGTTTTTACTTGTCCACCCAGGACCCCCAGCCCCCACTGCAGAGCTGGTGTGCTACATAGCTGTGTAAACCTGTCGAGCAGCCAGCAAATGAACACAACCGTGATAAACCCTAGCATAACACTTTGCAGCACCTCCCTGAGGCTTAGAAAATACTTGCAGGTCTAACATCCTCTTTGATAGTCATCAGCAGCCCCATGGGAGAGCCAGCACTCCTCCTGTTTTTATGGAAGAGGAATCAGAGAATCAAAGGGGTCACTTGAATTATCCAGAGTCGTACAAAGCTTCCCACTTTTTGTCAGGCCACACTGCAAATGAAGTGGCGACAACTTTTCAGAGGTGCCACTGAGCGCACTGAGCATTTCACAGACATAGGCACCTAACATAATCGGGCCGCAGACGTGTCTACAGCAGGTCCTCAAATAACTCGGCTCTGGTTTCTATGGATTAGCCTATGGTAATCTTGGTTTTGTTGCATGTTGTTTGGCTTAAAGTCACAGAACCTACTGATGACATTAGGGACTCTCTGTACCAGCGAATGGAGTCAATGTGTTCTGAGTTGTGTGATGGTCCCAAGAGACACACAGAATGGGACAGTGGAGGTGGACAACCAGGTTCAGATAAATTCAAGTTTAGTTTCCCTTATTCTGTTACAACTAAGAGAAAAAACCCTAGCTGCCTAGCTAATCATTGCATTTCCTTCCCAAAGCCACACCTTATCTCCCTCCATCCATGAAAACCTCACGTTTCATTGTGTCACACTCATCAGGGTGCCATAGTTTTGTTCCCCCTGCACCTCGCTGTCCCCCAGGCACCCACCTAAAGTAGTGAGTCTGTGATTAGGCAGCTGAGGTTCACACTCCAGCCCTGCCTCTTTCCTTCTGTGTAGCTTTGTGGTGAGTTCCTTTACCTCCCTGTGCTCAAACCATTCACAAGGTCATGAGAAGATTAAACAAGTTGATATCTGTGAAGTGCTTAGTCCAGGGCTGGCATGTGACCAGGTGTTTGGTAACTCTGGGCTGCTATCATTATTGTTTTTAGTGTTATTGTTGCTTTAACATCTGGATGACCTTCCCCAGCCATCCGTCCCTCCCGCCAGGGGTGCGCAGTAGCAAACATGCTTCCCTACTCTGCCATCCTCTTCACCTCCCTCCTAAATTCTCAAACCACAGTTTCCTTTCATTGTAGCTCTAAATAGAAGAACAAGACCATTTACTTTCTCAACCCTGGAACAGGGCTCAAAATAAACATCCCATTGAAAGAATTAGAAAGGTCACCTTTGTCAAATCAAGGGCAATAGTTTTTATTTGAGTGATCAGGATCCCTGCTTCTCTTTTCCTGAACTATTTCTTGGACCTCGGTCCCAAATGCCATCCCCTGATGGCCCCAGCAATACTTCCTTCATATCATATGGCACAGAAGGCACCCTCAAAGAGGGTGTATGTGCTGGGCTCTCGTCTCTGCAGACAGAACCAGGCAAGGCAGCTGTGGCCAGTGCAAGCCCTTCACTTCTTTCACAAGTCCTTCAGCAGGTGATTACTGACCACATATTACTTGCCACAGAAGACATTATGCTAAACACCGGTGAATCAACAAGAAATAAATGCTGTCTCTGATCTCAAGGAATTTATTGGAGAAAAAGCTTTGTGGTAGGAGAAGATAGACAGCATTATACAAGGCAAAAGCTCTACAATACAACTGATTGCTCAACTGTGTTCCCATCAAACGTGAGCTGTGGAAGTCTGGCAAGAAAATGTCAGGAGAGCATTTGGAAGGATGGATAAATGTTAGGTAGGGAGGAGAACAGAGCCCTCCATTTGATGAAATAGTGTCTGCAAAGAGCTGGGAGGGAAAAATGCTCTTGGAGACATTTATTTATCAGTGTCCTGTGAGGTGCAGTTGGGAATGGACAGAGTGATGGGACAGAAGGCTCACGTCACACAACTTGCATGTCAGGCTATGAGGGTTTGGGTCTCATCATCACTCCAGGGTGGGTGCATTCTACTTCCTAATTATAAATGGCCATTACACTTACAGACTTAATTGGACTTTGACTCAGCTCTCCATTTCCCTCTTGCTCAGAGCTGGCCACAGGCTAACTTCATATTTTACAAGTCAACTCTCCTACGAGGTAGGTGAGAATAACTTTCTGAGTTTCATGACACATGTTGAACTCACCAACACTCCAGGAATGGAGACTTCAGGATGTGTCAAGAGAAGAAAATAGTTAAAAAATAAATTCCGGTGCCACATTGGATCTGGCACTGTTCATTTTATTTTCAGTAATGGGCTTTGGTATGTGATGAAGAGAATGCTGTGACTGACTGGAGACGGGGCCATGTGGTAGGGGGAGACTTGTGGGAGGGAGCAGTCTCTGAAACACGGGAGAGCAGTCAGAGGGCAGGGCATGGGTGGCTGGGTCGGGCTTTGTTACTAGGACTTGTAGGCTCAGTCCCATGCTTCATGCCATCGCGCAGAAATGAATAGGCAATTCCAAAGAAGCAGGTTATATGTTAATGTGAAAACAGAGAAAAATAAATTAGCAGATGTAATTTAAAGCAGAGGACATGGATAAGATTGAATTTAAAGATTTGAGGAACTAATTTCTCTCCTTCAGTGTGTGTATCCAAGCTTTGTGTTGAATGCCAACCACACAGTGTCTGAGAGTCTTTTCTGGTAGGAAATAGAGGAAGTCACAGCCACCCTAGGAAGGCGAGCATGTATCTTGGTGTTCCAAAACACCTAGATCCGGATCGTGCTGTTGGGATGCTACCTAAGAGGTGTCAGATGGTGTGCCTTAAATTTGTCAATGTGGTGAATTGTATCTGTGGCTAATCCAGTGCATGATCAAAGAGAGAAGTTGGGATGCAGCATCAGGAGAGGTTGAAAAGGTAAACACACACGCAAATACACAGAAGCAAAGGAGCAGTTACAGAAATGAAATGCAGGTGGTTTTGTTCAGCAGGTCTGAGGAGAAGCCTCAAGCACAGTGAAGTCACCAGAGGGGCGTGGTATGTGGCAACAAGACCGGCATCTAACAAGCCCCACAAGACAGCAGCCTCTCGCATCTTTTCAGATGAGAATTCTTGTTTCTAAAGCAGTGAGCAAGCCCTTTATGGCTTTTCTTACTAGCACTGAGCCCAGGAAGCTCTTTCTGATTTAGGAGAAGAGCCCAGGTCCCCAAAAGGGTGTGACACCTGGTGCAAACTCAGCTCACACAGAAGTCTCAGTACTTTATAAGCTTGTAGTAGGACATGTGGGCATGTCAAGGCATCAAGGAGAGGAGGTTGGGAGGGCCTATGATAATCTAGAACCATATTAAATTGATTCTAGCTCACCCTGGGTGTTCATTAGAAAAGAGAAGAGCTTTTTTTTTTCAACTTCACACTGCCTGGTTTGTATCTGGGCAGATGCCCAGTAAAATTGCTAAAAAATAGGGCCTGTGAACCATTAGTAGATATGGGCGGGGTGACATCAATTAATGGAATGGTGACAAGAAGCAGATGTTGGGAAAAAAGCAATCTCAAAATAGGAAGAAGAAGAACAGGAAAATAGCACACGCTGATTAAACAGACTATGCTTACACCAGAAGAGGAGGACAGAAAGCGGCAAGCCCACCATGGCCCATCGTTCTGGATACTCCAAACGCAAGGCTTTTAAATCGTACAGTTATAAGGACCAAGCAAATGCATAATTTCAAAAAGGATTTTTAGAGTATTTGTATCCTAGCTGTCAACCGCCTTGGTGGCAGGCTGATAAATGCTTCTGAATTCACATTTAGCAAATCCTCAATGAAACAGTACTTCAGTTTTCTAACAGTCATTTCCCAAGCTCCCCATGGGAGAAGTCAGGGGTGCCAAGAGAAACACTGGAAGGGGACTTGGGGGTTGGGGCACAGCTACCCAAAAGCTACCCACGGTATCTCCCCAGTGGTCCATGTCATGACCCTCCCCCCTCCCATGCTGTGGCAATGTGGCCGCACCTGCTCATCATGGACTCCAGCACTGGGCTTCCTCCAGCATCTGAGCCTCTGCATGCCCTTGGCTTAGTGATCATGAGCACGTTCTGGCCTTCCCTCTCCATCTTTAGAAGTGAATTGGTAGACAGGGTGATGGAAGAGGTGATAAAGCTGAACGACAAAGTGCTTGCTATGCAGCATAGCATTCAACTGTTTGGAGTCCCTGAAGCCCAGTCCAAAATCCCTGAGAGGCCCCCTTCGCGTAGGATGATGATTCAGACCTTAGAGGCCTAATTCGGAGGTGGGAACAGGAGACAGAAAAGAAGGTTTGCTACCAAACCTGGCCTTCATTTGATTCCAGACAAGTTCTTCCAGTAACAACAACAGCAACACAACAACACCCGTCTGTCCTGTGCCAGTTGTTACAAACACTGACAAGGGTTGCTCTGTGCTAAGCACTTGGCACGCTTCCTCTCAGTTGGCCCAAGTCTGAGCTCAGTCCTTGAGTCCTTCCCCACTCTAGAGCCATATTAAATTGACTCCTTGACGTTCCCAGGTTGCTCCCAAAGGAGAGACCAGCATCCTTTTTTGACTTGATTATCTCTGGCTGGTTACCTGGGCTTGTGCCCCAACACCTGGAAAACAGACCATCCACTCACTGAGCATAGTTCCTGCTTTGAAACAATGGCAGCCAAGTGACATCGCCCTTCCTTCCACTGCGTCTCCTCCCTCCTGCTCAGACCATGGCGCTGGAGGGACCTCCCAAGCCTAACACACAAATAGCTTTGATTTTCAAGAGATTCATGTTTATAATTGAGCAACATGACCTTAAATCACCTTAAGATCATCTAACCAGAAAGGCAGGGAAAGGAAATCGATTTATAGTCACTTCTAGCCAGTGTTTTTTTATTGTCTAAGTGAAGTTCTGTCACTCTGTCTTATTTTTCATCCTCAGTTTGCAAGGAAGATGTCTGAGGCTTATAGAATTTAAGTCACATGTTAAAGGTCAAATAGGGAGTGAGGGCAGAGCCAGGATGGAAGTTTTTCCATGACCTCCTTCTGCCACAGAATTGCCATTTAAAAGAAATGGTGATTCTGCCCAAAAGAGAACAAAAACCAATGAGAACCTGATTCTCATTGCCACTGGTTTCCCGGTGGCATTTAAACGTGCTTGTGCTGAAACATGAGGGTGGATGTTGTACACGTGTTCACACAAGCAGGAATTGTCTCAGGAACCTTGGGGCCGATTTCAGATATATTTCAAATGCGTATATGGAGTGTAAAAATAAGAGAGGAAGCAAAAAAAAAAAAAGAGAGAGAAAGCATCTGATGAATAAGCATGTGGGAGAAACCATGAGGAGTAAAGATGCAGCATAATCATAGCCCAATCCCTTGTGGTACAAGCTAGCATGCTGGTGCTGTCTGCACTATAGGGAATATATCAGATGTACTGAGATTACTACTTCATCAAAGATGATATTGGATTGGATCTTTCAATTCGGCCAGTTGGCTGTAGGAAGTGAAATTGGAAGTTTACAAACAAAGTTGGTGTGGTTTTTTTTAAAATCTCAAGTGAAATCTAAAATATGGATTCCCTTTGCTGCCTTGACAGAGAGACTACCTAAGTTCAGAGCTCAGCAGCTGATTGGCTGGGTGCACACCTAGCAACGCGTGTGATGTTCTGATGTCACAAACATCCCATGAAATTGAACTAAGTTCATTGACTGTGTTTACCAGGGAGCCAGCTCAAGAAATCAAGGCAAGGAAAGTCATTGTCATCTTGCTCTTTTTTTTTTTTTTTTTTTTTTTTTTAATGACCTGTGAGTAGGGATTGGGGAGAGAGAATAATGTGACTCTGGTTTCCATGGTTCCTAGACACAGCCTCTTCTCAGATAGAGGGCCAGTGCCTCAGAGGGGTCAGGCATAACCTTAACTTGACAACTATTTTTCCAGCACGGTAACATTGCACATTCATGCAACAAGCCTGAGTAAGCTCCTCGGCTTGCCAGACCAGTGGGATTATTAAATCCGTGTAGACAGAACAAACTGGCTTCCCACACTTCCTCCATCCTTCCCACAGGCTCCTCGGGAAGAGGCTGCCATGCCTGTGGTCTGAGTCCTTCAGGACCCTGTTCTTGTCCCTCCTCACCTGTGTCCTAAACTTCAGGTCCCCAGCTGCCCCAGCACCCTCCTCCAGTGCTGGGGTTCTTGGGTCCATCTGGACTGTTGGATGCTTTTGGCCTTCTTGTTCTTCAAGATAACATCCAGCTCTGAGCTTCCTCCGTGCCTGTGGTCCCAGTTTACAGATTTCATTCCCCCGTTAAAGCTCCAGAGCCCCCTGCTTGTGCCGAGAGAGGGTTTGCACTCCTCTTTCTATGGAGAAAGATTTTTTCTTTCAGTGGACAAAGTGATTGATTGGTCAGGCTGTTTATTTCAATGATGGCCAGCTGACACATTCAGTTTTGAAATACTGCTGTAGTTATTGAGTACTTTGGTTCCTATTTTCACGACTGATTCTACCACCCACCCTGACATACTCACATCCCAGTCTCCTCATTCAGACAGGAAAGTGGTGTAAGTGATACTGAAATGGATTTCTCACGTTTGTGTCAGGCACCTCTACATCTAGAACCCAAAGAGCACATTCCAAACTGCCCTGCAGTCCTAACCAAGGACGTGCTGCCAAGGCAACGGCAACGATTAGATTGCCGGGACAGAGCACTTGCTTGTTTAAATCACAAGCAGCAGCTAGGCATTCCCACCAAGTCCCCTTGCATTTCTCTCCTCAATAGACTTTTTTAAAGTCAAAGAGGGCACTACGCCCACCTCCCATTTTTTCAGATGAAGAAAATGGACATATGCTGATGAACTGATTTGACTAAAACAGCTCAGTTAGTTAGGAAACTGAAAACAGGAGCCCCACGTGCTGAGTCTCAGGGCTACACTAATCCCCAGGCCAAGTTTTCTGCTTTCATAACTTAATGTATAGGAATCTGCCACTAATGGCATTGGAAGCCTGTTCACTATTATTACAGAGAAAGTATTAAAATACATAGAAGTGCTTCCCGTACCAGTTGCAAATTCATAACCACATGACCAGCAAGCCTTGTCTGCTTAATTTTCAGTACTCACTCTACAGTTGACAAGGCAGACCTAGCTATCTATATGCAACGGATGAGAAGATACTTGTCCTCAAACATGCAGATATTATACATCTCATCTCCTGTCCCCTCCACCTACTGTCAGACTTCAGCCACAGTGTCTACCAGATGGTCCATTTCCTAATTAGGAAGGGGTCTGGTGTTTGTCTTTGTGACTATACTTTATAAGCTCCACTTTGTTGCCAAACCCTAGGTCTTCACAGGTGTGACCAGGAGAAAAAAGCATTTTGCACTGGGTTTTTAAATTCAAACATAAGTTTTTCATCTCTGCAGGAGCAATTAATTTGCCCTGTTTAAAATGACAGAGAAAACCCTTCTCTTTTGCTTTTCAATCTAAGAGCTTGGCGGGTGCCATGTGGGAGCCGAGGCGTGCTGGCCTTTCCTATTTCCTGCTGAGCCAGATGAGCTGATTTATGAACCAAATTCTCCTAATGTTTACAAAGGAGTTAGTAATCTGGTTAGTTACCATCGAGTGCCAGAAGATATTCATAAGAAGAATACAAATCTTAAGAATCTGCTTTTGTTCAGGGCTTTTAAAGATGCTTGAAAAAGCTCCACGCCATAGTTGTGAGAACGTCTAGTTTATTTTTGCCTCCAGCAAAAATCCAAACACAAGGATCTTTTGATCTCATGGAGCCACAGTCGTAGGAGAAGGAAGAGTGGACTTGGAAGGAAGATATGGGCTCCAGATTTGGCTCCGTCTCCTGTTAGACATGTAGATCATTCACCCTCTTTGTTGTCAGTTTCCCATTTCTACAGTGGGAGCAAGACATTTCCTACCCACCTGGCAGATGTGCGCTGGAGGTCAAGTCAGGTGAGAGTGTGGAAGTGATTTGTGAATTGTGAAGCCAGGTATTTCTGCACCCAGCACTTCCTGTAAAGCAATGTAACATGGCTTCATGGGGTGCCATGATTTGGCCAGTGTTTCTGCAGGGCGTGGTCATGGATCAACAGTTACTTTAATAGAGGAGAAGCTAATTAAATTTTTTTTTGACATTAAGATCTTTTGGAAAATTATGGTGGTATGTCTCTCAACTTCAATTTCCTTATGTGCCAAAACAAATAAAATACCTGCCCCAGGATTGCTGAGACATTCCTATATATATTAATGCTGTGGGGCCAACAACCAACACATAGAAAGCACTAGAGTTAATGATAGTTCCTTCTCCCTTCACCAGCTGTTCAGTCTGGTTTGCTCCGGGTCTGAGAACAGCCCTGGGGCTGTCAGGTGGACTCAGGGCCCTTGCTAGAGGGGCAGCTGAGCACTCCAGCAGTTGATTCAGGAACAGATCCACCCAGACCGGGAAAACCCGCATATATGGGATAAACCCCAAGGAGGAAAGGGAATGGGGTCATCGCTGGCCTAGCCTTCACCTTTAGAGCAGATTTTTTCAAATTTTTGAAAAAATGCAATGTACACTGTAAGGTACATTTATGAAGCAACCCAGGTACACATACACATATCCAATCAAAGACAAAAATGTGAAGAGATAAGCCCTACTTTTACTGGGCTTGTTGAAATCACACGCAGCAGCTAGGAATTCCCACCAAGACCCCCATTTTACTGTTCACAGTATATGCTCCTGTCTGGTCCGTTCATCCTGTGACCTTTAATAGTAAGATTTTAGGACTGACGAAGGGGTAGTCATCTTGCAGTTTAAAAAGACTGCTTCAGAGGCTCTCCAAGCATGACCTGGAAGGCCAGAGTTTCATTTGTCCCTTCCTAAGAAGCCCCTGGCTGACCAGTGCTGGAGCCAGCTTTGCTGCTTTGCACATCAGAAATCTAGGAGGTCATAACCAGAGCTGTGAACTTAGAAGAGAAAAAAAATACAAAACAGGAAAAATAAAGATACACCTTTTTTCTTTCTTGGACTTTCTCTTAATGACTCCCAGGAAAAATGTCCCATAATTTCCTTCAGCCTCAATGCTAAGAATCCTTTACTAGCAATAAAAGCATGAAATCAATCTTGCCTGCCCCCCACCCACCCTGACTCAGGGCATCCACTTCATCTGGACCTGCCTTGGCCACCGTGAGAATGATAAGGTCTCACGAAGGCTCCTGCTGTGTGGGACCAGCCCAGAGCCAAATCCCATCTCTGTACCCAGAGCATGGTCAACAGATGTGCCAGCTTCCCCTAGACAAACAGCGTGGTCTTTGTCACCACTTAGTTGGCATTTAAAACTGTTTTTTAAATAGGAGTTTCCATAGAAGGCTAGGAAATGAGTTTACGGTTGGGATGAGCACTGAGTCTCGTAGCTTTGTTTTTAGGGTCTGCCTTGCTTCTGCTCAAGTCAGCTTGTTTTGTTAATGCTTATTGGCCTGAAGTGACTACTATGGAGTTCAAGATGCAATGTTAGCACAGCACTGACATATAGATTTGTTTTCTGTGAGAAAGAAATTAATGATAGCAAAGACTATCGAGCCCCTGGCTTTACTTAACTTCTGGTTTCTACATTCAAAGGCTGGATTAAAGGTAGAGATTAGAAAGGGATTCCAGTGAGGGGCGGTTACCGCTGAGCACAGGGTGGAGAGGAGGGAAATCCAGGCTAGAGAGTGGGCAGGATAGCCAACTTCCTTCTCTTCACTGTCCTCCACCATTAGCCAGCTCATACAGACCGACAGGCAATTGGTAGAGAAAGAAGTGGTCCCTGGACTCTGGCAGCGTCGAGCAGTTTTGTCAGAGCGAACACAGGGTTTTATTTGCCATAAATACTGGGGGGCCCCTTGAGAGTGGAGCCAGCGTCAGTGTGATCCAGCAGTTAGAGGAAGAGGCTGAGCGGCAGAACACTTAGCTTCAGTGTGCGGGGAGCTGGCGTCTTGGATTCAAGTCCCAACCCTACAGGTGAGAACCACAAGAGAGGCAGGGGTACACACACAGGTAAGGCACCATGGGGGCAGGAGGAAAGGTCACATCCCAGTGAGCTGGTCCATGATTTTAGGCAGGACTCTAGGCCTCATGGGGAATCAGCGTGGGTGTTGGGACCAGGGGTCCCCAGGAGCCAGAAGCGATGCTGGTGTGGACTGCTGCTGCCATGTTCAGGCCAGGTGCTCCAGGTGTAAGAGCCAAACTCCTCCTGGAACTTCCTTCCGTGTGGAAGGCAGCCCCCCTTGGCAACAGTTGCCATCAGTCCTGGGTCAGGGACAGAGAGACTAAGTCTGTGGCTGACCAGCCAGCATCTGCCCCTGTGTACGAGAATGTCTTTGGGCTCCTTGAGCCTCCATTTCCTCATTTCTAAAGGTTGTTGAAAGGTCCCAATGAGTAGAGGCCTGCGGCATAGGGCACGGTACAGTAGTAACACTAAGAATAGTGATGCAATCCTTGTTGTCATTATAAATATCAATTTCCCAGTCCTGGGCTGGGAGCGGGCATTCAGGGACACTCTACTCACTTATCTCACTCACTGGGCATAAGAAAATCCTCCCAAGTCCATCTGGGACAGGGCATGTGGGTCAGTTGTCCAGTCCCACACTTCTCTCTGCTCCAGTGCAGGGGCCCCCTAGCCACTCCTGCTGCTTCTCTCTGTGATTTCTTGGCCAGACCAGCATCTGGCCGGGGCTGAGCTAGACATCTGACTTCACAAGCGCCTTGGGACCACTCTTCCAATTGTGAAAACACAGCTCGGGCGGCATTTGGATGCCCACCCCTGATGGTCTTCAGTGGGGAGGGGGTGAAACTCACCTGCCGAGCGCATGGTGTTCAATGCCTGCTTGGCTGCACATGGTGTTTGGCTGCAGAGAAGGTGTCATCTGTGGCTTGGCCTAAGGCTAGTTGCTCTTCATCTCCTAGGTGAGACCTTTCCTCCTCCCCTTCTCCTTGGCCTCCTGCTAATTTCACTGATGCACCAAAGCATCCATTTTTAATCTAGTCAAATCAATCACAAATAGTACAGGTTGTAATTACCCGAGGAACTACTGAAGACTAATTAATATGCAGTCCCCACCATAAATTACCCCTTTCCTTTGGCTTCCTGTTGTGGTGGACGCTTCTGAGGAGGCAGAGAAAGAGGGCAGCGTGGCCTGCCAGGGACGATCCCCTTTGGCCGTGTTGGGTGACATCACAGGACATCTGTGGGATTTCATCCTGTCTTTCTACTACAGGGAGGAACTTCAGAGGAGAAATTCCAATCTCTGGCTTTCATAGTGTTTCCTCCCTGGTGAAAACAGATGATAGAATTTCAGAGTTTGCTGAGTCTCAGCTTGGGGTACCGAGAAGGTCTTCTCTTGACCGAGTGCAAGTGGAAAGCAGACTCTGGATCACATCAGTAATAAGAATAGGACATCTGCCCCTATGCAGGACTCACACCCTCTCAGGTGGAGACCCTTCACTCAGAGCTGCCCTCTGTGGGAAGTGCTGTTCTCTTCTTCAGAACTACCCATGTGATGATCAGGCCCAAAGGAGGGGAGAGGAACAGGGTGAAAAGCTGTGGGACGTTCAAAGCCTGGCATCAGGAGATGGAGAAATTTGGGGACAATTGTTATGTCAGGAAGGCCAGGGGTGGTGACAGAAGGAAAGAGTTCTTTGAACCTGGACAACAGTGAGAAGATTCCTATTTGGGGTTCCCTACGTGTGGGCAGCAGTTGGGTGTTTCTCTGTGCACAGGTATGGCATGTGCATACACAGGTGCGTGCATACATCTGCATGAGCATGTAGATTTGGATCACATGCTCCTGTGTGCCATGTGCATTTGTATGTACAGGGATGAGTTTGGGTGTGTGCATGCGTACAGTGTACCTCACTGCCTGTGTCTGTGTGCATGTGTGTGTGTTGGGGGCACCAGGGCACACCAGGTCAGATAAGGCCCCTTACCCCCTTCAGCCTCTGCCCCGCCTTGCCTGAGACAGCATGCTTGTTCTTGGTGTGACCGTCCACTGGACACCGGGAGGGGTAGAGGAGGTGGAGACCCAGCACCCGGCTCTCAGCCCGCCTCCTGGTAGGCGCCGAGTAAACACCTGCCGAGTGCAGGCATTGCACACCCCTCTGGTGAACGTGGCAGCGGTGTGTGGTTGCAGCCAGCAGACTCATCTTACCTCCTATCTTACCAGAGGTGCTACTGCGTTCAGCTTTGCAGTTTGGGGAGTCAGGGGCTTGTCATTTCTTTGCATGTTTTTAAAACAGAAATGTGTTTCTGAAACTAGCATGGGGTCAAGCATGAAATGTGGAATAAACTCTGTAATTCTTGATTGATAGAAACCTTATGTCATAGAATGCCCTCAGCTTCTTTCCCTGAAAATCTCAGTGTCTCCTTGATGATTATCACTCTGTCCTTCCTCCTCTGTCCTGGGTTGTCTGTCAGTTTAGTTTGCAGACGATGGAGGCTCTTCCTCGGTCACTGCTTTTATAAAAAGGTATTCTTTCTCACGTGCATCACTGCAAGAGCATTCTGACTTGTCTTCCTGTTCTGTTTCCCCCACTGCATTCTGCACTCCTTTCCCAGGTGACCTTTCAGTAGATCTAAGATTGTATCAAGTTCAAACACAAGAAACTGTCTCCTGGGGACATGTCTTGACCTGGAAAAAATGGCCGTTTAATACAGTTCACCCAGTGCCACCATGCAGTTCACAAGTCTGGGTTGCGGCTCCATGATGACAGTCCTTTTCTGAAGGGGAGCTTGGGTTCTTTGTATCTGATTTATTTTCCAGAATCAAATAAGCTTGAGTGGGATTCCCGACCCTCATTCCCGGCAGATGCCTTCCAGTAGATAGCAGTGGGGAAGAGCGGGCACACACCATTAAAATTCAGTGTCCCGTGTCAGTCAACCACACGTGTCTCCCTGCCTTACCAGCTGAACTCTGTGCTTCCTGACAACGGTCCTCAGTTTCTCCCAGTGTACCAGCCCTGAGGCCATGCATTACTGGCTGGACGACTTTGCACAAATCACCAAAGTTTTCCACTCTTCTTTATGTAAAAATTAGGTATATTAATAATAGCACTGAACTCACAGGATCCATGCAAGGTCAGCATTCAGGGGCAGACTCTTTCTTGTCCCTTGGGCTGTTCTACAGATAAATGGTAACTCTCGGGACTGCTTTCTACCCATCCTCAGTCTGAGAGGAGGGGGTGGCCTTTTTTTAAATTACATGTAGCCCCTCCTTTAAAAACATTCCCTGTGAAAATGTTGCTACATTTTTCTTACACATTCATGAGAAAAATCTTAAATAGATTTTTTTCAATTTGAGTGATTATCAGCAGGGATGTAAATTCTAGAATGAATTTAGTCAAGGTGCTTTGTAGTTAATAATTTTTGCCTCATTTTGTGAGAAAATATTGGTATTGCACTAACTTTTTAAATAGCATGCATAATTATACCCTCATTAATGATGTCAAATATTACTTAATACATTGTTCCAGTGACATTTTTTTAAATTAAACAGCTAATCTCCAATGAGTTAAATTTAAATAATTATGTTTAATGATAATGGGATAGAGCGTGCCCTGCATCTTTCTTAGGAACAAAATAATGACCTATAAAGTAAAGTCTGACTTCCTTTCCTTGGCCCCTCAGCTTCTGCCCTCCCCCAGCTTCTTGTCGGGCCCCTAACCACGTGCAGATTCTGCTCCCTGCACTCAGAGGGGCTCGGACGCAGACCGCCCATGCCGCTGTCTCCCTCATTTTGTGCAGTTACTTTTCATCCTGGGGTGTTGTTTCCTCACCGCTTTGCCTTTGATGGAGTCATTTATTCTGTCTGCTGAGCTCCCAGGTGCACTGCCTGCTGCTGGCCTACAGCATTCAGTGAACAAGCTATAATTACCTCTGACTGGCTCTCCCCCAGTTCACTCCCCCAGCAAGAGCCTGCAGCCCATACGAAGTGGACGAAAAGCTGTTTTCCCCCTTTTCTTTCTAAATTAGTGAACAGATAAGTGAGCAAAAGGTAATCCATAGATAATCGATATATATTTCTAAATGAATCAATGGGTTCAATGAATTTGTAATTCTAAGCATTTTAGTGAATGTAGGATTTATACAGTTTAGGTGAATGGAAAATCAAAGTAGAAATAGCATTGTTAGGTTTTAAAAAGTCAACAACCAAGTATGAGGTGATGCCACTGAGTTAAGTGAGGTAATTCACTTAAAGTTATGTAGCAAGTGCCTCTCAGTAAGCTTCCAGATACAGTAGATAACATCGTATTGTGATCGCAATAGGTTACTCATTCATCAGTAAACAGAAAAACTGACTAGTACATGCTACCAGATGACGCTAACACATCCACTTAGGAACGCTATTTTCATGTACATTAAAGAAGCTTTTGAAAGCTGTTATAATAATTACACACATAATTGAATTTATATAATTTATAAGTTGACTTTACTTACAGATAATCTTCCCTTTGTTAGAATTCTTATAATGCAGCATCAAGGTTTGATAAACAATACGTATTTGCTCTTCCCTTTGGCCAAATTATGTGATGTATTCTACATCACATTAAATTTTATTATCATACAATATACAGCATAATGTATTTTATTATGATGCTTATAAAAAATTATCACAGCCCCTTCTAGGGTGATTATTTACCTTTTGACTCCTCGGGACAGGCTTTCTCTGGCTCATTCCTGACAGAGTATTCACAGTCTCTTCTGTCCTGCTGCATCTGGTTACAATCCTCAGAGGCCACGTTCTATTGAGTTAATATTTTTACATTTAACAGAAAAGATAGCTGTCACCTAAAATTATAACTTGTCTTCATTCATTCAAGCTGTGCCCAGGTAACCACTCAAATCGAAGTACTTTCTTGAAGGTCATTAGTCATATTTATAGTGGGATTGATTCTACCAATTAATACCCTGTTAAATAAGTTCCCTTAGAACTGAATGTGGGGTAAATTACAATGGGCGTCTTTGGGGCTAGCATGACCTCCTTCTGAAGGTGCAGCCAGCTTGTTCTCACACACCTCTGGCAGAGACTTCACTTCTTGTCATCTGCTTGCCTCCCCTGCAGGTCTATTCTGAGCACTTTGTAACTCTTCAGATACCATGTATTGATGATCTCCTTGGCAAAGAGGATCACAACTCTCTGTATCATATCATATCTGAGAACCATATGTGCTTCATTCTTTGTCTCTTTACCCAGAGATTTCTCCTCATGAGTATTCATGCAACTTTATTGTCAGGGAAAACGTGTGTGATCACAGTGACCACCTAAAGAGATCTGTAAATGTGTTACTTCTCACCAAAACAGAATAGGACATCTATACAATGGTGGTTTTTAGCCTAGACCCAGTGGTGGGTGGCAGTGGATAGGATTCTGTGTTGTGAAACCCAGAGACAGCTTGTTTTCTTCCTGCCACCAACATGAAAAGCCACTGCTCTGTAAACTGCTCAAAATCCCTAGGTGTTTCTGAAGACAAGGAGATTGGATTCTGTTCTTACAACAGAAAGGCCTATGTAAAGAATTCTTTTAGTCTGTAACAATAGCAACACAAAATCCTTTCACCTGAAACCTGAGAGCCTGATAGAATCACAGAATTTGGGAGGCAGCGCCCAAAGATAACAAAAAAGAGTCTTGAAATTAGTACTGATTCTACCGCATCCTGCAAATTTCAGTCTTCTATCCTTTTCTGCCTGTTTCATCTTTACTGTAAACGTTGTATTCTAGTGTTTGATACTTCTTTCACTCCTAGGACAGAGAACACAAATACCTACTATGCAAGCGAACTAGAATCTCACATAAAAACACCATTTACATTAAAGTTTTAGCCAATGATCTTGTAAAGAAACAGCCCAAAATTTAAAGTATGAATTCTCTTAAACACCTCACCTCTTCAATTTCCATGTGAGGCTGGTAGAAATCAGGAGAGACATAGGGTTACCTGTAATCTGGGCACAGGGTGTATTTTTCTTGGGTTTAATAAGGGGAGTTTTCTGTCATTCCTTCATGGGATTTGGTTGAAGTATTTTCTGTGTGTATGTCAAGAGCTAAGAGCTCTGAGAGTTTCAAGTTAATCCGACCTGCACAGGAAAAGCACAGTGAATAAGTACACTGAAATCCAATGAGTCATTATTTCTAGTCTGCATAATTGTGGATGCTTTTCCAAAGGAAATAATGTCTGGACTTGATCTTAAGACACCTGGGGGTTTAAGTTACCAGTGGCCAGAAGGAAGACATTGTGGGTAGAGTCTGAGTCTGTGTGGGCCAACTTGGAGAAATACCAAAGCCCCAAGGGTGTTTGAGTTGAGGTGAGAGACCAAGTTCACTTGAATGGAGGGATTATTATGTAGGAGAACAGAGTTAGAAAGCTTGGGTGAAGTAGTAGAGATCAGAATGCGGAAGCTCCTTCCTCCTCGCACCTTGCCCCAGGTATGTAGTGTTAAGTCTCTAAGATAGAAGAGGATATGAACTAAAATTCTGTTAAGTTAAGGGGCTGGGAAGGCGACTGAGATTTGCTGAGAGGTAACAAAGTGGTCACCGTGAAGGGCTTCACTTACGTGTGTTTAAGATAACAATATGAAGTAATTTTCAGTTAAACTGTTTATGTAAAGATTCTGCTTTATATAAGTAATGTATGAAAAGAAATAGAAATGGTAAGATACATATGTGGAGAGATATATATGTCTATCTGCCTTTCTGTCTATCCATCTACCTACCTAGGTTCCTTTGCAGGGGTGTCCAACCTGCAGCCCGCAGGCCACAGGCAGCCCAGGATGGCTGTGAACGCGGCCCCACACAAAATTGTACATTTACTTAAAATGTTACGAGATTTTTTCGTGATTACGTGTCACCATGTATTTAATGTGTGGCCCAAGACAACAACTCTTCTTCCAGCGCAGCCCAGAGCTGCTAAAAGGTTGGACACCCTGCTTCCAAGTTTCCCGTCCTTGGAGCCGTAAATCTAAGCTCGAAAGACAGATGCCTTCTGTGGCTTAAAGCCGGCTCATTGACCACCAGCATCGTGCTCCCCAGGGCTTTTGCTCAGTTAACACCTGTTCCTCCAGACTTGCTTAGGCACCTCCCCCCAGCTGGAGTTTGCTGTGGTCTCAGATGAGGTTTTGGGTTCCTCATAGGCACAGGCATCCTGAGTCCAGTGAGGTGGGGAGTGGAGGTGGGAACAGCACCTGAATCAAACAAACCTGCACATGTCCACAGAACAGGTGCCTCTTGTCTCTCCCACCCATTCTCCCTCCCTCACGGTGACTTTATTCATTCTTACCACCCCACTGGCTCCCATTCCCACTGTCTTTTGTTCTATATTTCTAGTTGTATGTCCCCACACTGTAATGGAGTCACTTGTTCATGTCTGTGTTTTAGGGCGTGAGAGTGACATTGGACTTCTTCTACATCTCATGTCTGAGTCCATGACTTTGATTTGGGCTGAATTAACATCCATCTCAGGGCTTCCTTAAGCAAAGTAGATCTTTATACATTGATACGTGTTAATGGAATTAAGCGGAACAAGACCCCTTGGTGTTATCTGATTATTGCATATTTATGCCACCCGTACCTTTCAGATACCGAGAAAATTATCTAAATACCCAAAGTGTCTCCTTGCCCAACTGTAAAATAGAGATGATAATATCACCCAGTAGATTTGTTCGTTTGTCCGTATTTTAAATGACAGAAGAGCAAATTCTAAGCCCCTGGCACACAGTGGACGGTTGGCAATGTTAGTTCTTTCCCTTTACCAAGTGTGCCTAGTGCTTTTCTTCTATACAGGAAATGCTCCATCACTGAAGTTAACAAAAAAGGGGGATCATATTATGTTGTTCCTCTTAAAAGTGTTGAATCGGTGATGGCATGAAGATCTTGGCAATTAGGAAGCACTAGGGAACCAGCTCATTGTTCTGGGATATTGTGGTGAAGTGGTCGTAGTGAGCATGGCTGGATGGCTGGACAGCCCCCCAAATCTATGCACTATTTAGTAGGCTGCGGGGCCCAGCATCCCTAGGGCTCTGCTTCTGAAGAAAGTGACTGGAGGGTCCAGGAGGAAGAGCTCTGTGTCAACAGCTGGTCTAGACACACCCCTGGGAGGCAGCCACCCAGGGGCTTCACAGTTACTACTTCTCCTGCACAAAAGCCAGGATGTACCGAGGCTGCATGTCTTTGGGAAGAGGGCTGAGGAGGAGCCCAGCTATTTCAAGAGGCAGATGGGCGATAGGCTGGCAGGGAAGAGCTCCTTGGGTATGTATGAGCGTCTGGCATTTAAAGTGTCCTCTGGCTTCTCAGTGGGCCTACCTCTTGAGGCCTGACATTCACCCAAGTCTTGAGCATCCCCTTCAGCCTGTAAAGAAAACGAGGGAAAGAGAGACGCTGTGAAGCTGCATTTCAGCATCAAGGTGCATGCCACAGGCTGGCTTTGTTCACCCTGTTAGCATGCAGAATCATTTTGCACTACAGAAAGCCATCTTTCCCCAACCAAGAAAACAAGCAAAACAAAGAAAGCAGAACTAATTAAGAGTGTCATCTCTCAATAAATATGCAAATGGAAAATCAAAACAAAGAAATTCGATTTATCACATCATAAAGTTGCAAATTGCTGTTCTGGCCGGCTAGAAGGAGGAATTGCAAGGGATGGAGGCTTCTTAATGACTTCGCTTAGAAACGGAAAGCCCCACTGATGGGTGTAAATGTGAGGGTGAGGCTGATGAACTAACTGGGCAGGATGGAAACATTTCCAAGCCTGTCTCCAGCCACTGGGAAGAGGAAAGGGGAATTCGGATTTTACTTGAGTTAATGTGTCACCTTTTGTGCTCTGAAATTTGTTTTCCTTTATGTTGTTTCAAGCTAGTAACACGCTCCTTTCACAAATGAAACTCAGAGAAGGTAAATTCCTATTTCTCACTCAGACTTTGCAGCCGGGATTCGAAACCTCAGTTATTTGATGCCAAGTTTATGTTTTGTTTCTGATGTATAGTTTCCCCCTGCCCATGCAGCTCCCCAACACCACCCAAAGCGAGTTGAGAACATGTGTCTACAGGATATCAAACAGTCAGCTGAAAACGAGGGAATGAAATCCATTTTCAGTGTTTTCTCCACACATTTTGCACATTTGGGTGATGAAGACCACCCTATTGTTGAAAGCAGAGTTTGATTTCTGCATAGTATGTAAGTGGTACATGGTGATTTCCTGTTATCGAATTCATCATTTTTGAACAATAAGAGTGAGAAAGACCAAGAGGAGGAATAGCAGGTGCCCTGGTATTATTGACATGGCTGTTACTGTGCATGTGGTCCTGAGGGGGCTGCACCTCTCATCTGCAGAGAACAGCTCCGAGTGATGCTGGCAGTTTTGTTTCAGAAACATGAGACCCCCTCCCTGCCACGTCCTGCCCTGGGAAGAAAGTTCTCCCTGGACACCAGGCCTGTGTTTGCCCTTCTGGTCCGCCAGGCTAGCATGCGGGCTGGCTCTGTACAAGGATGAGGATTACCTGGCATGAGCAAACGGCTAATGAGATGGGGCCAGCATGGTCCCTGTCAGATATTCCTCGCTGCCCTGGGTGTGAGGGCAGGACAGCTCGCAGTCTTACGGCCAGTGGAGGTCAGCACACATAGAACTCCATATTTCCACAGGCAGTAATGTTAGGCAAAAACAAATAACATGTCAAAGAGAGTGTTCGAAGACATCCCTTGAACCAAGGAAAGGAAGGAAAGGAGCTTGACTGTTCTGGGAAGATGTTACAGAAGGTGGGATGCTGGCTTTGCCTTCAGGATGGGAAGGATTGGCAGGAGTGTCCAGAGCAATTGGATTGCATTTTGCTGGACTTGAGCAATTCTGTTCAAAGGAAGTAAGACAATACACTGAGTGGCGGCAGGGTCTCGAGCCTCCCTGACCCCTCGCCAGAGACACTTGCTGCCAACAGTTCTTTTTTTCCCTGTATCCATCCCCTTTTCTTCCTTTTTTTTTTTTTTTTAGTAGTTTCTATCCTAATTCTTATTGCTTAAATGGGATTATGGTGTCTATAACTTTTCATCACCTTTCATTTATTTGTTGAGCTATAAAAATGTACTCTTATCTTTTGTCTAGTAGGTGCCAACTAAATAGTTGATCACTAAATAATTGAATGAATGAATGAATGATGATGGGCAGAATACTGAGAAAAAGAAAGGTTGTCCTGAGTCTTCTTTGCTTGGTGATGGAGTATGTATGTCCGCCACTTTGCTCTAACTCATAAATAGCTGCACACCTTGATTTGCTCTCTCTTCCAACCCTCCCTCCCTGAGGACAGTTTGTCTGAATTAGTTGTTTGTGTCATGGGAAACCAGTCATGCCAGCTCTCCCTGCAGTCCCACCGGGCTGCGGGAAAACGCTGCGCCCATGAGTCCATTTTTCCTTCCCTCGGCTTCTCCCAGCATTCCTCGTAGTAGAGTTGCTGTTCAACTTTTGACAAAAATCAGCTGGTTTTTCTGGTGTATCATACTTGCGGGTTCTCTGTTTTATTCTCGAGACTGACACATCTGTCCCTGGACCAGGCCCACACGGCTTTGTTTTGCACAGGCATATAATCAGTCCTACAGTTGGGTAGCTCGATCTCTCCCACTCTGTTCTTGTTTTCAAAATGATTTCAGCTCTTTTTCGTTCCTTCACCTTTCCATATAAGTTTTAGGGTAATCTTGTCTGGATCCACAGAAATCTTTTTTTGAGTTTTGATAGGAATTGTGTTAAATTTGTGTATCAATTTGAGGGCATTGACACTTTACACGGTTGAGTCCTGTTTCTCCATTTATTTAAATTTTCCTTGATTTTTATCATCAACTTTTTATATGTCTTAGGATGGAAGTATGGTGTATGTTTTGTTCTATTAACACCTAAGTATTTCATTCTTGTTTAATGGTTATAAATGCTTAGTGATTTTAACATGGTCATTATGAAGTACAATTGATCTTTTTATGTTAATCCTGTAACCGTGACCTCATTGACCTCACTGATAGTTCTAGGAGTTTTTTTATTATTGTTCTTGTACATTCTCAGGTAGAGTGAGTTTTATGCTTGCTTTCCTATCTATATGCCTTTTATATTCTCTTCTTGTCTGGCCGTGCGGGCTGGAGCTCCCAGTAATCTGCTGAATAATAGCAATGGTGAGAATAAACATTTTTGACTTGTTCTCAGTCATAAGGGAAAAGCATTCAGTTTTTACCATTAAATATTAGCTGTAGGTTTTGTCAAATGTTCTTTATCAAGCAGAGACAGCACCCCCCATTATTATCTTTTCTGAGAGCTTTTATTATTAATGTGTGTCAAATTTTTTCAAATTTATTTACTGCATAATTTATTTGATTATGTTAATCTGGCGATTGCTTTGACTGATTTGTGAATATGGGACAAGTCTCATATCCCTGGAATTAACTCCATTGGTCAGGGTACATAATGGTGAATTCAATTTGCTAGTAGTTTGTGAAGGACGTTACATTTATATTCATGAGGGGTATTGATCTGCGGTTTGTTTTTACTATCTTTGCTTAGTTTTAGGATTAAGGTAATACTTGACTCATAAAATGAATGGAAAGCATTCCCTCTTTTATTTTGTGGAGGAGAATGTTTGGAATTGGTGTTAATTCTTCTTTATCCTGTTGTAGAATTCTCCAGTGAGAATATCTGGGCCTACACATCTTTTCTGAGAGTTTTAAATTATGAATTCGGTTTCCTCAGGAGTTATGGGGCAATTGAAATGCTCTCTTTCGTATTGAGTGGATTGTGGCAGTTTTTCCTTTTCAAGGAGCTGGTCCACATCCTCTAAACTGTCGAACTTGTGCGTTCAGAGTTCTTGGTGGCACCTCTCACTTTGCTGGTAGAGGCAGGGTCGGTGGAGGTGGAGACTGTTTCGTGGCTGACATCCGTAAGCAGCGCCTTCCATTTTCCTTTGATGTCTTGTTAGAGGTTGGTCAGTTTTATAGACCTTTTCAACTCTTTGCTTCATTGAATTTCTCTATTGTTTTTCAGTTTTAATGACATTGGTTTTTGCTCTTACCTTTATTAGTTTCTTTCCTTTTCTTGTTTTGGTATGATTCTCTCTTATTTTATCTATTTCCTTGAGGGACTAGCTGAGGTTTTAACTTGTAAGACTTTTCTAAGCTAAACATTCCCTGCTATAAATGTCTGTCTTACCACACAGCTCTGTGTCCCACAGATTTTGATACTATATCATGATTTCCACTCAGCACATTGCATATTTGTGTGTGTGTTTTAACTTTCCTGTAAGCTGCCCTCTTTGACCTCATGAATTATTTAGAAGTATTTTTTATTTACTTTCCAAGTGTGAGGAAATTCTCTTTTTTGTCCTTTTGTTTTTGATTTTTAGCTTGACTCCTTTGTGGTCAGAGAACACGCTCTGCACAATTTCATTGCTAAATTCGTTGAAGTTCATTTATGGCTCAGGATCTGGTCTGCCTTGGTCTGTTTTCCATGTATGTTGGGAAGCTATGTACCCTACTATTATTGGGTGGAATACTCTATCAACGTCAGTCATATCTTGTTGGTTGATGGTGTTATTGCTGATTTCTGTCTCCCTGTTTAATCGTCTGTCAAGAAGGAGTGTTGAAGTCCTGAGTGGTAATCATAGCTTCCTTTAATTCTTCTTTCAGTTCTATCAGTTTTTGCTTCCCACACTTGGAGGCTCTGTCTGGGGCACACACCCAGGCCTGCTCTGACTTGCTGATGTGGTGGTGTCTTTGTTGTCAGATGGAAGGGGGCAAAAGTAGATTTGCAGTTGTGAGTTTGCCAAACACAGTTTATTCTTGTGTTATTTTTCATTAATTATTGTATGTTCCATGTGAGCAACTGTAAACCTACTTTTGCCCACCCTGTACATACCGCTGTGTCCCGGGTCACTTCCTTTGTCCTGGTGACCACGTTAAGGTTTATTTATACCAGCGTCACCACACACATGTGAGTGATGCATTGTGCTGTGAGGTTACAGTGGCTACAATGTCACCAGCTTATTGCCATTGTTCAGCTTCATTATAATGTTTTGAGACATCAGGCACATGTGCCATCTTTGACCAAAATACCGTTATATGGTGCATGGCCCTATATAAAGATACGAGCATACATACATATGTGTGTATATAATAATAGCAATAATCATGTGCATACATGCACACATGAACATATACATGCATGTATCTACATAACATGTATAGCATATAATTTTATAATATACACTATGTTATGCTGTATATATTTATTACATATATTTTATACATTATATTATACATTACATTTATTTATTATCTTAATGAAAAGGAAGACATATTTGATTAAATCTCCAAAATGCACTAACATGACAATTATGGTTTAATTCATGTATAAAACCTTTGAAAATGATATCAAAAAATTAATTCCTCACAAGATGGCCCAAAATACAGATTGTCCTGTGTACATACCCATTAAATATTCAGTTTGGCAACTGTTTATTGTAGGTCTGTTCTGTTCTCAACACATTCTAGGTGTTCTATAAGATACTGTGAATACAAATCAGACAGAAGCATGGGTATTGTTCACAATAAAACTATAAACATTATTAAGGATCAAAACAAATTAAGGGACTATGTGAAGATTACTATTTAGAGGAAGAAAATTTCAGTAAGACATGAAGGTATCCAAACAGTCCTTTGATTGAAATTAACATGAGCTTTCCAAAAAACAGGCCTCATTTTGTTGCATGTTGAAGAGTTGGAAGATCATTTTTGATAGAAGAAATCAGTTACCTGAATAAAGGCTTAGAAAAAATGTAGCCTGTTGTGTTTGAACAATCACAAGAACAGCCTGACAACGTGTCTGTAGTGGGGCAGGTTCGAGTCTACCCATGACTGGTGCCAAGTCCACTGCAGGGGAAAGGCAGGGCTGGGAAAGACTGGCCTCTTATTTGCTTGGGTGCTCCTGCCAGCTGGACCCCTTAGGGACACTCCACCCTCTGCTGCTCCCATTGCATTCACAGGCCATGGGAATTACTGCCAGTTCCGAATCTAGAAGCAGTATAATAAAAATTACAGTTTAGAGAAATTATTAGCAGTGCCAGTTTGGATGTTTCGCAGTCGTTATTGCAATAAGCCAGGTGTGAAGCAGCAAGTCGTGATGCGTGTTCCCCTTCAACACTGTTTCTTAACTATCTTCAGTATCCACAGTAGAACGGTGGACATAAAATGTGCCGGGTGCCTTTATTTAGGGGACACTCTGCTTGATAGCATCCTGTGTTTTCTTACTGAGTGTTCCCAACTCCTAAGGGATTATGATTGCCTCTCTAGGAGGTAAGTGCAGGGGCGTCTCCAAAGTCCTGTAGCCAGGACTTGTTCTCTGGCATTGCTCAGCACCATCAGCTCCGTGCCCAGCGTGATGACAGTGAAGGCTCGGGCACTCAGTGTTCTTGCTGATTTGAGCTCGTGCAGCAGCTGAGGCAGCTCTTACCTTCCTTTGCTCACTTTCTTTACCACCCACAAGGCAGCCTGGACAGGATGATGATTTAATGCCCTGTTGCTGTGGAAACAAGATGCACATCACTTCCCCTTCCTCTCCATTCAGGCAGGGATCCACCAGACCTTCCCTTTAGGGTTTGGGGTCTGAAGAGGGTAGAAGCAGCTCCCATCTGTCACTGGACAATGAAGAAACTGGCCCTGATTCCCTTCCCAAGCTAACACACATCTACACCACTGACTACCCATTTTCATTGTTTATGGCGAGGCAGGTGGATGCACAACTCTGCCTGATTTATGAAGTGCTTGCCATCTATAAATCACAGAGTAGGGACCCAACATGCTGTTTATCCTAATTGGTTAAGTCCTAAGTAAGAAGTGATTAGAATGTGCTCAGGAAAGAAGGGGTCTTGTACAAATGAGGGAGATACACAGTTCCTTGCAAGGAAAGTTGCCCTGTTCACGATACACGGGCAAGGTCTGTTGCCGATCCTCTGGGCCCCTTACGTCTCTTGCTGAGCAACCCCTGCTCTTCTTCCTTTTGCGCATAAGCTGAAGGGAGTGGGAGAGGGCATGGGGGGAGCACAAACGTAGCAGAGAATGCTCTTTTCCTCTTGCTGTCTTGTTTAATTTCAACCTGGATTCATTTCCTAATTCCAATAAACCATCATGATGAAGGAAAGCTATGCAACGTGACTCCTCATGCTGCGAGTGTGGGAGACACAAGGGATTTTTGAGTCCTACCTGCCCAAATCCCAGTCCCACCATTCCCCAGGAGTAGCTGACGTGGTCACGTCAGACCCTGCATGGGGGGCTGCCTCCGATCGCTCACTTTGAGCCTCAAGGACCCTGAACATGTGTCCACATCTCCTGACTGCAAACCTCCTGATTGGACTTAGAAGTGCAGACTCCACTGGCAAAGAAAGAAGGAAGCCCCAATAGATTTTGTGTGATTTCCTTCCTCTGTTCGAGGTAGCGGTCGAGAACAGGATGCATGCCACTCGGTGAAAGGAGCCGGGACTCCCGAGTTCCACACCTGGAGAAGACGAGCCCACTCTCCTTTCTAACTTTAACTGTTCCTTCCTGTGGGTAACTTTTCATTTCCTCTTCCTCTCTCCATGTCCCTTTTCTGTGTCCCCTCCCCTCTGTATATCTCCTTTGTGTTTCCTTCCCTTCCTTCTTCTCCTTTTTTTCTTGTCCATGTATCACGGGGACCCACGGCTGATGCAGGAGCAGCAGCATCACCTCAGAACTGGACGATGAGCCACCGTGCATGGAGGAGATCGATTATAGTGCAGACAGCAGCTCAGACCAGGAGGGGAGTGCCTCCGAGCTGGACCGGCAGATCCGGGAGTGGGCCTCCCACGAAGAAGAGGGTGAGGAAGAGGAGGAGGGCCCAGGACAGGGAAGGAGAGCTGCCTCGCAGCCCCAAGGTTCACGGCGCATCCCATGTTTGCAACCATTGGACTAGCAGCCACGCTGTTTCTTCCCCATCAGACACGCACGGCAGTGTCGGTGAAGGAAGCCAGCCCACGTGAGATTGTTCTCGGCAACCCTGTGTCCAGATTTTGTTCCAGTTCCCGTAGGCATAGAAGCTGGCTACTTTGTAATTATGTTCTTTTCCACAGAGTTCACAGAACAAAACTTGGTCATGGTTTAGACCCAACACCCAGGAGCCAGGCATGGGTCGGTGATGTGCATTGTTATTGCTATTACGGTGAGGGGTACCTTCTTTTCCCAAGTCTTTTCCAGATTTCTTTGCTGTAGTTCAGAAATCACACCTCTGTCCTTTGTATTATTAAGACATTCACATCTCTGTAACATACATAAGAGGCTTAAGGGAAATAACACAGTTCAAATCCAAGCTGACAGCGTCCCTTAACTTATCGCATATACATGATTTCCACTCTTACACAGAAGATAGCATAATGCTTCTGTTTTTTCATTGACTCATAAAATCAAGAGGATAATATTGTTAAAAATGTAAATTCTGAGAGGGAGAGACATAATAATGCTAATTCGTGGTCACCAGTTCGCGCCTCAGCTCCGATTACTTTGTGGTATTACCTTCTAGTCATCTAATCTGTTTCTGAGAGAAAGGGACTGGCGCATGTAAATTTCTAGGTGGCATGCTCAGCAAAAGCCTGGAACAGGGACTATTTATTGATCCATCTATGTGACAAATAAATATTATGCCCTTACCATGTGTCATGCATTTTACTAAGCTCTGAAGATGCAGAGAGAAAAGACCCACCTTATGTCTTTAGGTTGCTCACAGTTCAGCGGCAGAGGCACAATGAAACATTTTATTCTAACACAGCAGCTCCAGTGACTGTGGAGCCGGCTGGAGGGTAACACAGGATCAGCTGACCCGATGGGGAGGGAAGGTTCCTGAGAGAATGTGATAAGTTAGGTGATTCTTGAAGGATGTGTAAAAAGTTTCCTGGCTGAAAAAAGTCATGGTAAGAATTGGAGAGAATTTTAGAGCTAGGAATAAATCTTTAGTGTGATTGGTTTAAAAGATGTATTTGCAAGTGGGGGCCCGGGGAGAGTGAGAGGCGTTGAAATGGAGAAGATGGACATTGATGTGATCCAACAGCGTTTGACATGCCTCGATGACAAGGCTGGACTTGACGCTGTCTGTGCAGGAGAGACGGACTTTCTAGCAAAGGTATGTCCAGGCCCGACATCAGCAGACTCATATCAGTATCGGTGCCCAATTATTTATGACTGATGGGCACCCTTGCCACACTGCCTACTCATTAGTCTGAGGACTACCTTGGGTATGGCATTACCCTATCTGAAGAGCAGTAGGTTTGTGCTAAAATGAGAGGTGAGTAGAGTTCGAGGTCATATTGAATATTGGGGGCCAACCAGGTGTCTAGATGAGGAGGACTCCCCAAAGCCAGAGGCACATCAGGAAGAGAAGTAGAAAGAGAAAAGATGCACTGAGTGAGCTGGGGACCTGGCACCTGAGCCCAGATCAGCTGAGAGGCATTTCTTGGAAGGAACAGCAGGGTAGGAGAGAAGACAGACTCCCATCCTTTCCCTGCGGGTTGAAGGCCGTTCTTCATCACACCCCATCAGTCTTACATCTGGGCATGGGGAGGGCCCCACTCGAGTCAACTCCAGGTAGTTCTAGGAGCGGCTCTTCCAACCCAGCCAGACATATCTCTTGGTGGCCAAACCACACTATGGTGAAGTGTTCTGAAACATGAGTTCTACCAAACTCAGAGCCAAATGAAATGGCACAAGAATTTCAGGAAGTTGTAGGCTGTCATGGGAAGTAGGTGGTGTGGTTCGAAGTGTGCAGAGGGGATGAGAGTCTAGGGGTGTGATGCTGGGCCAGGCCACGTGCACAGCTGTCCTGTCCCAGCCGGCGTCTGGTGCCCTGTGTGACAGGGCTGGGGGACGGAGGGGCCCGCGGTGCCCTGGGGCAGCCTTGGGTGTCTTCTTTGATGGGCCAAGATGGGGAGGCCCCTTGTGACCCCTAAGATGGCCCTGATGTTTGCGAACAAGCACATGTCTTTTTGTGATCCACTGAGATCCACGCTTCCTCGACCCCCTAAGGGTGGAACCTGCTGACTGTTCCTGACATGCTCCAGGGGCAAGACACTTGGCTCCCCATTTCCTGCAGGAGCGAGTCTCGGTCCCTCTGCCCATCCCCTCACAGTCTGCCCTGGTCTACATGGTGGACGCGAGTTCTGCTCTTCCCCCGCCTCTTCAGTTTTCCCTGGGACGTGGCCTCATTTCATCTCGTCACACTCATGAACATGCGTGAGCGTGTGTGCGCCCACTGTTCTTGATCCCGAATGTCCTCTTGATTTTCACACCATCACCCATTTTCCTCCGTGTCTGACTGGCCTCTCCCGTTCCGTAATTTGGGGGTGGCAAGACCCAGTTCAAATAGCACCTTCCTTCTGTCCAGCCTTTCCTCATCGCCCAGCCCAGTTCTCTCATCTCCCTTCTGGGCCCCGTTGTACTGTTTGCGCCTCCTCTTTTGTAGCCTGCTTGCAGTTTACAACTTGTTTTATGTGTTGTTTACAGCCCCACCCCCACAGCCAATCAACAGAGAGCTCTGTGATGCCCTAACCTGCTATTCTCTCTCTCCCTCTGTCCCTACCCCTTGGCACATGGAAGGTGCTCAGAAGGGCATCTTCCTAGCCTCCAAGCTGGACATCCAGTGTTTTAGTGAAAGCCCACCTATCCCCATTAAATCCCTCCATTTTCCATCGCAAATCTGTTTGTGTGGTAGAAGGGCAGTTGGTTTCCATCAGGGGACACCCAGCATAAGGATAGCCCAGCCTCTCAAGCTGGTGTTTGCCATGGAAGAACATGCCCCATGTGAGGCAAGCTTGACAAGGAGCAGGGTGGCCTTGTCCTTGCCTGGACCATGCAGATGTTCAGGCACAGTGGTGAGAACAGAGGGACGGAATGTGGGAAAGTCTCCCATGGCTGCATATCCCTCCCAAGCTCTGGGCCGTGGGCTCCCCTCGGGGAGAACAGGCGTGTGCCCGTGTGCACATTGACAGCTTCGTGCAGTGCTGTCAGCAAGAACCCAAGGGCCCCATGAGTCCATCTCAGTTTCTTCGGGGCCTCCAGCACAAGAGTCCAAGCCACAAAGAGCTCTTGAAAATAACCTGATGCTTGAGTTTCAAGCTGATGTTGCAGGTTGCCAACATAGCCAGGCTGCCTCCCTCTCCCACATGGGGAAGTTCTCAGGTGCAGCTTCCATTCTCCAATGTGGGTAACTAAGCTGCAGTGTTGCTTTCAGGTTCCCAGGGGAGCCTTTGCCAAAAGAAGGTGCTTCCTGAGGTGGCTGGCATCTGTCATCCTTGCTGGGGACGCAGAATGCCCAGTGCCTGACAGTGGGAACTCAGGACACCTGTGTGGCGGGGCAGGACCTTCTCGTGTGTATCAGGGTGGTGGATTTCTCTCGACCTGCAGGACAACCTGCTCCAGACCCCTGAAGCCCCCAATCTTGGAGAGGCAGGCAGACGGTCATCTGAGTGCTCCCCAAGAGAGTGTTCTCGGGTGAGAACAGCTCACGGAGCCTAGAGCCTGCTGCTGTCCGCCCAGCATATGTTCTCTTGTTTGTGTGACAGTGTGGTTTCACATGTGCTCCACCGATTCTTGATAAAAATGGGTTGTTTAGAAAAAACGGATGGGTAAAAGAATTTTTTTAGACAAAAAAGGATTGTATTATAACCTTTCAGTGCATAATACTAAAAAAAATACAATTGTATACAACTTAAAATCATCTATTACACACATTCCAACACAGTACAGTTGAAATTGAACTTGAGTTCCCTAACACACACACACAGTAGGTCCAAGTCTTTAAGCAAGAAAAGAAAGCAGGCGAGGGAAGGTGTGCTACCAGGAGCACGTTTGTGAAGGCAGGGGCAGCTAGGTGGCAGCTGTATGCTATACTGTCACACAGAGATACTGGAGGTCTTCAGGGTAGACCCTTTCGCCAGCCCATGACGGGAACTGGCCATCGGCACCTGTGTATTTCACACCTGCTGGTCATGAAGAAAACTGTGCCAACACAAACAATACTAAATATAAGAGTCCCAGACCCTTACATGTGTTCTCATGCTGAAGCTTCACAACCCAACCCTCTAGGGTAAGCCCTCTTGTGCTCCCGCCATAGGCGAGGATGCTGAGGCTTTTGGGAGGCAGGGCTTGCCTACGATTATGCATCAAGGAAATATCAGGATCATGATTTTAACACAGACTGGCTGGTACCTGAGCCTGCACTCCACGGGAAGGTGTCTCTTCACAGATTTGCAAGGGCGTTTGGAGGACACAGAGCACTTCCCTGTCTCTAGGGAGATACAACGTGGTTTCCAGTCCTGGAGCCAACCAGAAGCAACCGAACATCCCTGCATAACAGCCCCTGTGCCTTACAGCCCACTTGCAAACTCAACAGGCTCAAGGTCAGGTCCTCATTATATCCTCCCACCATAGTCTCTGCCTCCACACTCCTACACGCGATCATTCGAATGGAAGTCCTTGTGGTCTGGTTTCTCTGTGAGCAGTGTCCAGTGTGTGATCACGACAGGCAATTACATATTTACCACTCAGATGAGTCCACCCATCTTGTCAAGCCTGATTCTTAGCTTTGCTTCAAATCCATCCTCCACTTCTTCTCGGCTCACTTCTCCTCTTCATTTCAGCAATTGTCTCCCTGCTGCTCTCCTCGCCTTTTGTTCTTGCCCTTTTTTCCCGCCCTTTCTTCCTCACACTGCCAGGTAATATTTGGAATAAAAATCTGTTTCTATTTCTGCTGCTCAGTGGCCTCCCAGGGGCCCTAAAGACAAAACGCAAATGGAACCTGACACTCGGGCCCTTCCTGTTGCAGCCACTCTTTTGCTCCCTGAGTCCCACTTGTGTTTTTAATTCCATTCATCGCGTGTGGGAAGGTCTCCTCCTTCAGGTACTCTTCCGTGATTTGATGCCAAGTCTCCATAGCATCTTGTAGGAACCCTATCGTATGTTTTGTTGCATGGTATTGCCTGTGGACTTTATTGTCGCATCCCCTGCCCCACACCAACTGTCCATTCTTGGGGAGCAAAGATGCTTTTGTTCAGTCATATCCTGGGGGCCAGCTCTCTGCCCAGGACATGGTGGGCCTTTGTTCAGTATGTGCTGCAGGATGGAGATCTGGATTTTCATTCCAGAGGCCCCTGGAGAATGACCTCCTACCCGTTGCCTCAGTAACCTATTAAACATAGAGAGCAGAGCTGCGGGAAAGTAGGCCACACCTGCGTCTGGCACACTCACAGCCCCAAGGAAGCATCCAGGGCACGTCTCCCTCAGTCCCCTGGTCTGTGGTGCCCACTGCTCTGTAACCTCCCAGAGGCAGCTTCCTTCTTCCTCCAAATGGCCTGTAGAGGTCAGAAAAGGGCCTTGATTTCCAACCCAGGACTGTCCTTGGTCTCTGTTAGTATTTGCCCTGAGTGTCTACAATTAAGCAAACCTCGGTGCCACTCATAGGAATGGAAACACATCGACTTCAATACAACAGAGTGTAAAACAACTTTGGATAGATTCCAGGCCTGTGAGTTCTTGCACACTTGTGATTCTGCTTTGGCGCATTCCGAGTCGAAGGGGCCATGGTCCTGGGAACTGAAGCGTGTGCCTTCACCGTTGGTGGTGCAGCCAGTCCCAGGAGGTGGACTGCACCAGCTCGCTGAGCCAGCCTCTCTGCAGAAAATGTTTTTGTGTTTCTTAAAGGAAACGAAGTGTGCATTCGTGCAATGAGAGGGGTTCCCGCTCATGTTCTGGACTTCGGGGGTTTTTGCTTGTATGTAAGTGCATTTGGAATCTAGGGGGAAAAATGCAATAGGAGGAGGCACCCATCTTGAAATGTAGGAAGTCACCCTCTAGTGACTAGGAAAGGGCTTTAACCAAGAATTTAAGAGTCTGCCTGGCTCTGTGACTTTCATGTTTGACTTTGGGGATGATCCTTCATTGCTCTAGGCCTCGGTTTCTCCATTCCAGAGTAAGGGGCTGGGCCAGATAAAATGTAAGTCCACATCCATTTCTAATATGTGTCTGCACAGTGCTGCCCAGCCTGTGAGGAAGGCCACCCAGCCCTGGGCTGGCCAGGCGGGTGAGGAGGCGGTGTGGGGTGGTTCACACTAGCACTCTGTCCCCCGAGGGAACTGAGGCCAGGCCTGCACAATAATCTTTTCAGAGCCCAGGCTGATTCCGCTGGTACCGTGCCAATGCCCCGGAGAATAAAAGCTTCCAAAGTCAGGGCTAAAAAGAAATAATAAAATCAAGTGACAACCTAAACAGAAAGACCCCGACGTGAAGGGTGGGTGGTGAATTGAGTCAGTGAACTTGGGGATGGTGGGAGGAGACTCTGACCTGCTTTTACCTACAGTCATGGCTGCTGGGTGGCTGGGCAGTGGCCCTGGAACTGCCCTTGAAGAGGGGGATCGGATGCTACAGTGAAGGGACCCTTCCTCAGCCTTTCTTCTGCTGCACGTGGACCTGCCCACTTGTCACTGACTCTCTTGGTTTTTCCAAGAGAGAGCTCTTTAACAGTCTCTCTCCCGTCACAGGACCTCTATGTGGGCCCCTGTGCAGCTGCCCTCCTCCACCTTGTCTCTCGGCATTCGGGGCCCTGCCTCTGCTTTCCACACCCTCAGGATTTTGATCAGAATGACTTTTTAATCAGTTGATTTGGGGTGGGCTGCTGCAAGAGGATTCAGCAGGGAAAGGGAGCTTTCCTGCTGTAGCCACTGGGCCAGGTGCATTCCCGCCAGGTGCAAGGGGGTCAAGCAGCCCCTGAGCAACCTCAGTGCAGGTGGCACTCAGTGCGGAGGTGTGGAAATCGCTTCTGCATGCCCTGTCCAGTCTTTGAGGTTGTTGCAGTTGCTGAGGATTTATGGATGCAGTTCAGTGGAATTGGGGATCCGCAAATGTGGGCATTGTTGGGGTGAAGCCCTGAGAGCTGTTCTCTGTGCATGAAACAGTGACAGTTTGGGGTGTGCTTTGGCAGAAAAGGGGAGAGAAGAGAGAGATGGAGAGGACTTTTCAATGTGGCCAAAGGCCCAAATTCAAGGTAAAAAGAGGGTTGCGAGAAACCCTGATGCGTAAAAAAAACAACTTGAACCCTGATGTTCAAGTTGTTTAAGTTTTTTCCTGCCCTGTGGGGTCTTATTTCATCCCATCCTTATGCCCTGGAATCCTCAGTGACCCCACATAGTCTATGACCCCACATAGCTCAGTTCCAGTCATATTTTATGTAAATAGAAGGTAAGATTGTCCATTTTGGATAAAAAGTCTATGGGTGGAGGCCATCGAAGAGACTTCAGCAGAAAGATGAAATGGGCAAAGTTTGATTCCAGGGCATTACAATTCCCACAGTATAGCTGGCAAGTTTCAGCCCTTTCATTTGGACGTGAAAATTGTGGTAATAATCATGTTAATAATCTTATTAATCAGGTGACCATGAACACCTACCATGTGCCAGTTTGGGGAATTGAGTGTTTATTAGTCACAAGACCCTAAGGAAGTTAGTGACTCTCATTATCTCCCTTTTTCAGGTGAAAAGACCAAAGTCTTAGTGATATTCTGTATTGTGGGATAATGCCACATCTGTGTATTGGTACGCAGTTCTGCAGACAGGAAAAGTGCATTGGGTTGTGTGTTCAAGATGCCTCAAGGCTGAAACCCAAGTGCTGCCAGCCAGCTGGGGATCTGATCTGGCAGCTCAGGGAAAGAATTTGCTTTCAAGCTTGGTCAAGCTGTTGGACAAGTTTAGTTCCCTGAGGTTGCAGGATTGAGACCCCCATTTCTTGGTTGTCTGCTAGCTGAGGAGGTCCTCAGCTCCTAGAGGCTGCCTGCACGCCTTGGTCTCTGGCACCTCATAGCCAGCAACAGTGTGTCAAACACTCCATGCTTAGAATCTTGGAGTTTTTCTTTGCTATCAGTTAGAGGAAACTGTTTTCAAAGGCTCCCATGATTAGATTAGCCTCATCCTTACCTTCCTTTCTGGCTTAGAACATTTCATCGTAGTCACAGGTTCTACCCCTGGTCAAAGAGGGAGTGGATTATATAAGGGAAAGATTCATTGGGTTCATTTGTACACTTCTGCTGACCACAAATAGTGATATTAGCAAATATTATATAACATCCTCCATGTGCCAGCAGTTTACACACATTAAGTCACTGAATCTGCACAACCACCTGATGATGTAGGCACTGTTACTGTCCTCGTTGCACATTTGAGGAAACTGAGGCACAGCGTGATGAGGAAGTGCCCACAGCTAGTATGTGGTTGAGCAGAGATTTGAGCACAGTTCTGTGGACTTATCAAAAGTACATTCTCTTAGACCTAGTTTTGTCCTTCCATCCCAGCTTTAGTGTGAGCACAAGGCTGGAGTTGTGTAGGGGGACAGAACGGGTGCAGGTGGGAGGGAGGCAGCAGACACTGCCCGTGACCTGGGCCTTAGTCCAGGCTCGAGTGCCCGCCCCTCCTGGGCTCCCCATCTCACAGTCAAAGTGTTTAGTTAGCGAGTACGGGCTGTCCCATAGTGCCTCCTCCCCACATGTCCTTCGGAAGCTGTGGCTCTAACGATGTTTGCAGAGGGGTGTGAAGATGAAATCATGAGGCAGCCTCACCACCTCCACACCCCTGGGGCTCCTCCCACTTGCGTTCAAGGCTGTGAAGGGTCTCAGGCCAACGCAGAAAAGTGACTTAATAAACCACTGATTAGTGCATATTGAGCTTATTTGAAAGTTCTCAGTCACCGAGGGGAAACTAAGATAATTTTATAAGTTTTCAATCTTCCATGTGCTGGATTACATTATTTCAGCCTAGGCAGGAGATGGAAATAAATCCATTAAAAATGCAGGTAGTTCAGAACCAGAAATTAGCAAGAAAAAAAGGCTAATAAACATGAAATGAAGTTGATTTTTCTGGTATTTTGTTTTGGAATGCCTTAATTTAATAAGTAATAGATTTTACATTGGAAATTCACCAATCAAATCACAGTGAAAGAATGTAGCATATAGAATAAAGAATATAGAAAACAAAACCCAGAGATTTATAAAAAGTAAAAACTGAACAGAAGACCGACAGCATTTAATCATGGCCATTATAAATGCCAATGCTCAATTATATCTCCAAGTGACACAGGGTATCAACTATGATCCAACAGGGAATCTAAAACTATTTTCTCTCCTTGTGTAAAACTAAATAAAAAAAGGTTCATCGTGACACAGCCAAGAGTGAAAAAGAGGCAGAGTAAAAATTTCTAGAGCACAATTATCAATGAAAAGAATTTCAAAGGTGAAAACCGAGATGGAGAGCAGCCGGTCAAGGGAATGTGTAAGCGGTTAATCCGCATAGCCGTGAGAGAAGACTTGATGGCAGGGGACACGTTTTCAGTGCCACCTGGGAAATTTGACCAAAGCCCACGAGAAGAGAAAAGACAGAAAGTGAACAGGCGTTCCCCTCCAGGGCTCCACTGCAGGACAGAGCCCCAGGTGTCGGGCTTGAGGGACGATGGCCACGAAGATGCAGCCTCCAGAGTGGAACATCAGTGAGGAGGGGACGTGGCCACGTCTCCTCCCTCACGCTGTGCCTCCCTCCTGCACCTGGTTAACATCATGAAGACATGATGACTAAGGACAGGGGGTAACTAGATCTGTTGAATTATGTGGGCTTAGGACAGACGGAAGTGAATTGGAAAGACAGCCTCGTTCACTTGTCGGTATGAGGCATTAGCCTGGCATTCAAAGGCCTCTGAAATTCTGTCCACCCCAGCCTGCCCTTCCAGGCTTATCTTCGGATACACATGGTCCCACGGCCAGATTTGAGGCAAAGGGGCCTCCTGGCCATCTCCTGGGTCTGTCCAGCACACTTTCTTCTCTGCCTCCCTTCCTTCAAGGCCTAGTTCAAATCACTTCAGCTCTGGATATATGTGCTCCAGTACCTCCTGCTGTCCCTAGTCTTCCATCTATGACCCCTTAAAGCTTTTACTATGCAGTTAACCACATCCTTTCATGACCCACTAATTGCTATTTATCTCTTCGGTTGTGGTTTAATGCTTCACACACATCTGCCATTTCTGTGCAAGTGCACTCTTGGCTCCCTGTGAGCCAGGCCATGCCTGTGTGTAATATCACTCAGTATGTAGCGCCCACTCATCTCAGTCTGTTTGTCAATATTATCATCTCATAAAAGGCTTCCTATTCTGTATTATTGCTCTCACTGCACAGACTCGATCAGTGAGGCTTAGAGACAATCCAAAACCTACCCTACGCCATACAGCTAATAAGAGGCAGAATCAAAATGGAGAATCGTGTGAGTTGGTCAGAAATCCTCTACTTTCCCTGATGAGGCCATGGTATCGTTACACCCCCCTGAACCCATCATCCAGATAATACCCTTAAATGAAATACAATATTTGCAAATGCAAAAGAGGGTCTCCATAAGTGTACTTCAATTACTGTATTGAACTTGCATGCAATCTTTATGACTGTAGCAGGGGTCTAGATTCCCCAAATTAGGTCTAATGCCAAATTAAGACTTAACGCCTGTGAAGTCTCTCATACCTGCACACACGCACGCAGGTAAGTGCACCGTGATGGGCGCTGCACACAGGTTCCCAGTGGCACAGCAGACAGTCTTCATTGGCAAAGACATGAAGAACTTTTAACCCCATATAGGGCAGAAGGGTGCATCAACTTAGCAGGACGCTTGAAGGCTCAAGTTCATTGCAGCCATGCCTGGAGCTTATTCATTAGGTTTATGGCCGGCATATAAATTTGAAGCAGAGCCCTGTTAGCTGTGAAATTAGCTTTGAAAGGATCCTTTATTGGAAAGCAAGGTGTCCATTCATCTCTTAGTCAGGATCCCAGGATGCAGGATGAACGACCAAGGTGAGTGCTCAGCAGGCGTGTTGTTTTCTTTGGGTTTGTTCCCCGTTCAGTGGAGAAAAGAGTGGCATCTCCAGAGCCTACTAGCTTTGAGAGGTGGGATGAGCCTGGCAGGGAGACGGGGCCTGGGGAGGAAAGCAGACCTGATTGTTTACAGTTTCCCTGGACAGCACGACTTCACCTGTGGGCCTACGGTGCTTACCGTGGGCAGAGCGAGAATCACAGCATTTCCCTGGTATGTGGCTGTCACATAAACACACACACACACACACTCACACTCACTCACACTCTCACACTCACATGAGTTCCAGGCCCCACTCCTAGAGATTTTGATTCACCAGGACTATGGTGAGATCTAACAATTCGCTTTTTATCCCACCTGAGGACAATTTTCATTATTCTTTAGAGAGAGGGGAAGCAAAAGTGACAAACACTGATGCGAGAGAAGAAGCATCAATTGGTTGCCTCCAGTACCTCCCCAGACCTGGGATGGTATGTGCTGGGATGGGGTCCAAACCCACAACCTATAGCGATTTGCATTTTTAAGACGATCCCCAGGGGTGTTGATGCTGCCAGCCCAGAAAACCCAGTTTGAGAACCACTCTCCTAACAGGCATTGTGTGTGATCATAGAACCTAGGAACTTCGGGTCCCTTCAGGAAAATGAATCATTATACTAAAAGTCAGGAAGTTTGTCCTCCAACTCATCTTAAGTACTTTCTTCCATTCCAGTTTCAGTGCTTTCTCTTGTGTCTCTGAACCCGCAGAGAGCACCTCTCTGGTACACAGATGCTCCCGCAGCCAGTCTCACACCTTGGGCTCCTGTAGCTCAGTGGCTGTCCACCAGGCAGGTGCCGACAGGCTTGCTGTTGTGGACGGGAGCCCTTCTTCTCTCTTGAGAGGACAGTTGCCCATCCCTGGACCAGGGAGAACAGAGGAGCTCTAACCTAGGAGGGACAGAGAGCTCTAGTATCCACTTCTTTCTCCATCCTTCCGTTGCCTTCTCCTTCCCTTTTCCTCTGCTTCCCCTCCACCCTCCCATGCCTCTTGTGTTTCTCTGCTGTGACTTTGTTCCCTTTACTTTCTTCTCTTGAGGAGGCGTGTGAGTCCCTCTCCTCCCCTCCCTCCCGCAGAGGCTGATGTGGGTGAGTTCGTCACGGTGCTTTGCCGACTTCCATCTTCATGAGTCCATTTTCTCTCACTTTATCCTCAGCACGTCTTTCTTTCTTCCCTGAACAAAATGAATGCCATTAGTTTTGATCCTAGGAATTGGTCTGGACTTTGAGCCTTTTGGGTCAAGCACTGGTTTGCCAGTCGCGATGACCTTTTTTTGACTAGCTTAGGACACTGGTCATGGGCACAGCCTCTTTTTCTAAGGTGCAGAGGTCACCATCTTTGTGCCCAGGGGCATCGTGGCCCTGCACCCAATCAATTGGACTCCTGACCACAAAGGAGCCTGATCGTTTGTAGGCACTCCGTAGATGGAAGGAGTGCCTTGGTATGAAATCTCCTCCAGAAGAGGGCCCTTTACTGGACAGTGACTTTCCAAACCGTCCCTGTGGTTTTTGGTTGAAGAGGTGGGCTGAGACACACGTCGTGCTAACACAGAAGCAGAGGCAAGGAACTGCCCGCCCACCAGGGCAGAAATCTGAGTCTCTCTGCGCCTTCAGAGCAGCAGCTGGACTTTGAGACCTGCTGCTGTGACCCGAGGCTTCGAGCTCTAGGAAGCCTGGTTGTATATTCTTATAAGAAACTAATTGTGAGAAACTAAGAATCTCTGTTTCTTGTGCCTCAGTGGACTTAACTTACAAATAAGAAGTGAAGTTATTTCAGACTAAGAGCTAGACAAAAGGCTATAATTAATCAAGGAAAGACCCATAGTATAATCTGGGATTGCTAATCATGATCAGTGGTGGCCACTGAAAAAATACATGTCCCTGTAGCAGTGGAAATGCTGGCCACTGTGCCTTCCCGCTGTCACAGACTGCTGAAGCCGTTTGCTGCTCTCAGAGCCCCGGGGGCAAGAAGTCTCAGTTGCAGTGTTGTCTTATGACCTGACCCCACCCATCCGTTGCCTTCCTTATACCTAGAGGGAGCAGCTACTTCAAGGACAACAAATTCCAGTCTCAGATAGAGACATGGAAATACATGTATATGGTGGCCACTTAAAAGTCACACACTTTTTTATGTAAGTTACATCTCCTAAAATAGAAACAAACCAAAAAAGAAGACAAACTAGGCCAATCTGGTTCCTGTATGGGCCTTTTCAACTTGTGTTGTGATGCTGATGTAATTGCCCCAGGGAACGGAAGTTTTGAGAAGCCCAAAACCCAAACTGTGGCCTTGCAGGATGATAGGCAGACTGGCCGTGTGAGGGTAGCCTCTTTGCTGGCAGAATCTACGGCGCTGAGGAAAGATGGGTCTAAGGGACTGGGACAAGCCAAGACAGAGAGCCTGCAGCTCCCGCTGCGGGGTGCGGGAGAGGCTGGGCCCGGAGACACCTGGTTTGTTGGAAGATTTTTCCGGCCCAGTTTTAGTGCATGTCCTTGAGGCTCAGCGATGCCAGTCCGTTGGCCCAAGGTCTTCAGCTGGCATGGAGGGAGCAGTTATTTGAATCGGGGCTGGCCAGCTCCAATGACGTCTGTAGGGCACGTCAGCGTATCACGGAGCCTTGGCAGACATTCACTGAGATGGGCAGGAGGGCCTCGCTCTGTCACCCAGTCTCCCTGTTCCTTTCCCACGTTCTGTGTCCGTTTGTGTTTGTGTGGGTATGTGTGAGCGGCAGCCTCCTTCCAACAGTTTAGAATGCACCCCTGGTCTCTCGTCTGTTCCAGCCTCTTCTATCAGTGTTTCTGGCAGTGAAATGTTTGTTTGGAATGAATGAACTCAGTAAAGTTTTCACTTCTATTTGACCTGCTAATGTTTATTTTAGAAGTGTCTGCATGCCAGTGTAGCCTGCGTTTCTCGCTTACAGCTTTTTCCCCGTCTGCCATGCCCTCCTCTTCATCCCGGCTAGTGCTTCCAGTCTTTCCTACTTCACACCATTCACCGCTGTCCAGGGTGTTCAGAGCAGGTCTGGGACTGTTTTTTTAGTCAAAAAATATCTGATGTAAATGTATTAGCAGGGGAACATGATCCAGCATCATTTTGAGCAGGGAAAATTCTTTGTGGAGATACTCTTTCAAGAGCTTCTGGACCAAAAAACAAACAAACAAATAAACAAAAACACCCCAACATTCTGATTAAGGAAGGAGTTTCACACTACCTTTCCCTAGGCCTCTGGACAATATGCAAAATGGAATAATTAAGTGTCATAATCCTTGCACCTAGTCACACTCCTCAAATATCAACCTAGAGGTCTGACTCTGTCCATGAACTTCCACCTCCTCGGCCTCCATGGCCTCTTCTCAGGGAGGAGTGTCTGAGTAACACCAATGCCCAGCAGCCCAGCGACGACATTCCCAGTCTGAAAAGTCCGTAATTATACGAGAGCAGTGGCCAGAGTCTGCGTTCCGATAACCAGCGCGACACCCAGCAGTTTCTAAAATCTCAGAGCTGCCGGGTGTTACCCATCAGCCCAGTGACCTTTGGAGGAATGTGGGCTCTGCAGAGAGCCCATGTTTCAACTTAGCATGAAACTGCCCCCCCACACCCCACCCCAGCCATCTCTAGGGTCATGGGCATGCACCCCTGGTGTTTGGTGGATGTCCTGGGTGTGGTATATTCGTGGAGACACGGAGTGTAAACCAGAAGGTGCCTCTCCTTGGTACCATCTATGTACCTCTCCCCAATTTTACAAATGCCCCTCAGCCAGCTAATGCTTTGGTAGGCAGAAAGGCAAAGGTTTTTGTAGTGTGTCCACCCTTTTGCTGAATCTCAACAACCCATGCTCTCCCCTTTTGTTCTCTTTTCTCTGCCATGCCTGCCTGACTGAGGAACCACACACCATGAACCTTGTGTTTGTCTTGCTCTAAATTCTGGTCTAACACAGGCACACACAAATGATGAAAAAATAATGCACTCAGCGGACTCTTGGACTCTCAGAATAATGCACTCTTCCTCATCCCACAGAGTACAGTGCAGACACCCCTGGGGTGGGGATTAGGAAACTCAGGTTGCTTTCTGGGTTTAATCGCTGGTAGTGTGGCTTTAGCAAGGAATGAAATCTCTAAAACTCTCTAGAGTGAAGATAAAAACCTGGTCCTGCCTTCCACATGGGGCAACTACGAACACATGAAATGATGCGTGTGGCACCGTATGTAACAGCATTATGTAAGAATGTGGGGAGGGAAGGGCTGGCCGGGACCAGTGACGGAATGTAATTACCACAAAGCAAAGGAGGCCTCCACATAAAAAAAAGTATTAAAAATGTAGCAACACAATGAATGGTGGTTGTTTTATGTTGTTGTTTTGTTGCAATCTCTCCATGCTAACAGGACTTTTTCATTTTACACGTTTTGACACTTCCAAGTACGTGTGTGTGGTGAGGGTGAGGGAAGACTTTGCGGGGAACACTAGGAATTCAATTGGGACACATTTTCCTGGAGTTATTTGCTTCTTAAACAAGCCAATACCATCATTTATAACCATAACCCAGAAGGCATCACAGTTGCCTAAATATATAAACAAAAATGAAATGTACAATTTGCAGAGTCTTTAGCCGAGTACTTAAAAAATTCGGAATGGTTTCGGGGAAGACATACAAGCAGTAAAAAAAAAAAAAATTGTGTAATGCTATGTAACAATGTTTATTAAATGCCTATTTGTGGTTCTGCTTGGTATTCTAAAGGACAAAATCAATGTGATTGTGGAATTATAGAACTATAAAGTGGGAAGGAACTGAAAGTGTGTCTTTCCTAGCTCATGCCCTTTACTGATGGAGGAAGTAAGGCCAGAAGCAGCTGAGCTGCGAGGTCACTGAGCTGAGGAACCAGGGCTCAGCCCAGTCTACCCACCTGGCACAGAGCTGCCTCCAACACGCCCTCCCCAAGAGCCCTTTACATCAACTACCGCTAATGGGCCATGCAAAGTCCTGAACATGCGTTTGAACAACCAAGTAATTTTCTGAGCACGGTGCTGCAACAAGAAAAGACTTGACCATTAACTTCAGCCTCTGTCCACACATTTAACAGGGGGGAAGGTATATTGAGCCATCACTCAAGTCACTTAGTCCATAATGCCAAGTGTGTGGACAAGGAGCCCGTTTGATAGCATAGCGCTTATGTGAAGCGGGTGTTTAGAAATTTCCCTTCTCTCACACGCAGAGATTCACATGGGAGGGGAGGCCAGGCAATTGTCAGAAATAAAGAGTGGCTGAGAATCAACCCAGTCACCAGTCTTGAGAGGAAACTGGTCACTAGGCCAGTGTGTGGCAAGCCCCCAAGGCCAGGGCAGCACTGCCCTTGGTGGGCTGGGCCTGCCTGTGGCATTTTCTTCCAAAATCGCTTTGCAGTGACGTCAGCGGCAGCATGCTCCTCTTTCTGTCCCCCAGTTTACCCTCTGATGGCCATTGGGAGAGTTTTGCTGAAGACAGATATTAATCTTGTAAAGAAATTTCACTCCATTAAGTTGCGTTCCATGAATCCAGGCTGATTTTCTTTCTGATGAGAAGATTTTTTTTAGTTAGTTTGTATTTAAGTGCTCAGAAAAATGTGGTAGGCTTGACTCTGAGGGCCTTCCTGGTGGAAACAGAATTGTTAGTCAGCTGTGGTCTCCATGGTGATTTTTTTAAAGCCACGTTCGAATCAATCTTCTAAATGTTGAGGCGTAATTTGTGAATGCAATTGAATGGATAATAATAGAATAATCAACAATCCCGGATTGCCTTGAATTCTGGTATTTGAGACTTTCCACAGACTGCTTCTTCACTGGCCTTCAAGTTGGTCTCTAAACATGACCTTCAGTCATGTGTCTTTTGCTCAGTCGTAACGTCCCAGACTCCTGTCTCTGTTGCCTTGCACTCCGTCCCTGCTCTGGGTATCTGGTCTATTCCACAGGCCCCTGGTCCTTTCCTCAATGCTGTCTCCTTGTAATTCCTTGTATCACATGCAGTGTGGATGACTAGGCCCTCTGGACTGAGGGACCACTACACTGGAAAGAAGCCTGATTTTCTAATGGGCAGAAGCAAGCTCTACAGACTGACTTTCCATTTGCTGATCTCTCAGGTTTTACATCTAAAAATTGAGCAGTGTGGGCAAGATCATTTCCAATGTCCTTCATCTGTGGATTCTGGGATGGATCTCAGTTGCAGAAACAAAGTGAGAACATCATCAGACCAGACTGGTGTTTCCCTGCTCTCTATATTTTTTCTGTTTTTTTTTTTAATTATATTTTATTGATTATGCTATTGCAGTTGTCCCATTTCCCCCCTTCATTCCCCTCCACCCTGCACACCCCCTCTCACCCACATTCCTTCCCTTTAGTTCATGTCCACGTGTCATAAGTTCTTTAGCTTCTACTTTTCCCACACTATTTTTGCCCTCCCCTGTCTATTTTCTACCCACTGTCTATGCTACTTATTCTCTGTGCCTTTTCCCCCTCTCTCCTCCTCCCACTCCCCTGTTGCTGACCCTCCATGTGATCTCCATTGCTGTGTCCCTGCTCCTGGTCTAGTTGTTGGCTTAGTTTGCTTTTGTTTTAGGTGTGTTTGTTAATATCTGTGAGTTTGCCATCTTTTAACTGTCCTATTTTTTTATCTTCTTTTTCTTAGATAAGTCCCTTTAACATTTCCTATAATAAGGGCTTGGTGATGATGAACTCCTTTAACTTGACCATATCTGAGAAGCACTTTATCTTCCCTTCCATTCTAAATGAAAGTTTTGCTGGATAGACAATCTTGGATGTAGATCCTTGACTTTCATGACTTGGAATACCTCTTTCCAGCCCCTTCTTGCCTGGAAGGTCTCTTTTGAGAAATCAGATGACAATCTGATGGGAACTCCTTTGTAGGTGACTGTGCCCTTATTCCTTGCTGCTTCTAGAATTCTCTCCTTCATTTTAATCTTGGGTAATGTAATTGTAACGTGCCTTGGTGTGTTCCTCCTTGGGTCCAATTTCTTTGGGACACTCTGAGCTTCCTGGACTTCCCGAAAGTCTATTTCCTTTGCCAGATTGGGGAAGTTCTCCTTTATTATTTGTTCAAATAAGTTTTCCACGTGTTGCTCTTCCTCTTCCCCTTCTGGTAACCCTATCATTCGGATGTTGGGACATTTAAAGATGTCCTGGAGGTTCCTAAACCTCTCCTCATTTTTTTGAATTCTTCTTTCTTCATTCTTTTCTGTTTGGTTGTTTCTTTCTTCCTTGTGGTCCACTCCATCGATTTGAGTCCCAGTTTTCCTCCTATCATTATTGGTTCCCTGTGTGTTTTTTCTTCATTTCACTTATTGTAGCCTTCATTTGTTCATCTAATTTGCAAACAAAATCAACCAATTCTGTGAGCTTCCTAATCACCAGTGCTTTGAACTATGCATCTGATAGGTTGGCTACCAGTGCTTTGAACTGTGCATCTGATAGGTTGGCTATCTCTTTGTTGCTTAGATGAATTAGCTCTGGGGCTTTTATCTGTTCTCCTGTTTGAGCCATTTTTTGGGTTTGGGTTTTTTTTTTTTTGGTCTGGTCTCGGCTGTTACTCATAGTGAGGGGCGGGTGGGGCAACCCAGTGGCTGGGTTGTGATGCTGGATGTGGGGGAGGGGTCTGAAAGGGAATAATGGCACTTGCTCCGCTCTCTCTCAGATTCCAGTCCCTTCCACTGCTTTCCCCAAGCAAATTGGGCCCTTCTGGTGCTGATTTCTGTGTGGGTGGGCTTGTGTATGTTCTAGGACCCTGTGGGTCTCTCTAACGAACTCTCCTGTTAGGCTGGGATTCTCTCCCAGCACCTCAATCCCCACAAGTGTTTTCAATTAGTGCTTTTAGGCTTTATTTCCCAGTGCTGGGGCCCCGCGTTGCGCAGTCTGTCTCGCTGCCCATTTTCACCTGGTTTATCTTTGCACGAATGTGTGACCATGGCCAGCCGCCTTGTGCGCCTCACTTGGTCTGCTCGTTGCCTCCCTGCGCTCGGTAACCACTGCCTGTGTGTCCGGGACCACTAGCCACTGCTTTGTCCTGCCGCAACCCCTCTCTGCCAGCCATTGACTCCGCCCCTCTTGCCGATCTGGGTGAATCATTGTCAGACTTCCATACAATTCAGTTTTCTATCTGTTCTGGTTGGGGTTTTTTTGGTTCTGTATTTTTGTTGTCCTTAATCTTGGTTGTGAGAGGAGACACAGTGTGTCTACCTATGCCTCCATCTTGGCCAGAAGTCCTGTTTGTGTCTATATTTTTAATAGACAGTTTTCCATCCATTCTTCTTTCAATTCCGCATGCAAAGGCCAGGATCAGGAAATGCAGCTGAGAGCTGCTGTAAGCCAGTTGGAGGGAGAACAGCGTTCACCCCTGGAAGGAGACTCCCATTCTGGTAAACCCTCCAAATGTGCCTGCAGCTGGGGCGGGCTGTGAACCAAGTGTTTCCATGATGAAATAGGGGCATCGAACCATTTATTCCTCATGATCTCTCTCTAACTCTCTAGAAAGCTGTGAAATAAGGAGGAGGTCCCCCACCTCCTCATTGCCTAAGAACAAGTCCATCTTTGGGGGTCCCCCATTTGGGGCAATAGACCAGAGTCTGAATCCTCAATTGGACCAAGGAGAGGGAGAACGAAGGAGCTAGTGTTTCCTGTGCTTTTCTTGTAGCTTGTCCCCTTCTGTGACTTTGTTCTCCTGTTTTAAACTGCACACAGGTCAAAAGGAAGTGGCAGAAGAAATGAACTACCCCCAAAGCTCTTGGAATGTGCTCCAAGTCATGCATAGCTAAAAGAAATACTTGTTGAATGCCTACTCTGTGATACCCATGAATTGGGGGCTCAGTGCAGCGTGTTGGTTACACCTGCAGCCGCTGGAGCCAGGTGCTGCTGCACTTGAAGCAGCGCCTGAGCCCTGGGCTGCACACAATGACTGTGAGCCTTAATACCATTGTTAGTAGTTGTTGCTGGTGCCTGCTGGGTACCAGGTACAAGATAAAGGAAATAATAAGGCTTCTGTCTTCAAGGACAACCAGAATAAGCTCTGCATACCTCAGTCAGTATGTGTAGAATCCTGGGATTGAGCAAACTGGCTAGTGGAATAAAATGCACTCCAACATTCTCTTGGATACACCCTCCCCTGTCTCCCAAATTGTATAATAAATTGGACAAACATGGAGTGTCAGTTAAAATGTAAAAGGCAGAGGACGCATTTACACTTCAGCCAAGGTCACATTGGTCTGGCCCTATTTTATAATCCTCTGGGCTGAAAAAAAGATTTCTTTTTTATTATGGGCATGACAATGAACTCAGCTGGTGTTCTCACCAGCTCTCCAGACCCCTCCATCCAATTCTTCTGTTCCCTCCTCATGTCTTGGGTGGCTCCTGAGATGGACTAGAGGATCTCTTGGTGCTTCCCAGGGAAGCTGGCTAAGACAACAATGCGGGTGCTGCAATTGTTGCAGGGCCACCCGGCCAGGGCTGAAGTCGTTTGTGATGGTGGAGAGATATGTATGTCCCAAGATATCGTTCAATTGGACTTCTCTTTGCCCAGGGCTTTAGCTGTGTTGAGGGCATGTAGAATTCGTGAAATAGGAAGAGCCAGAGGTGCAGTATTTAAAATCTTCCAAGAACACATAATCACTGCAATATATGTGATCAGAGTATCTACAATGCCTTTTCTTTTTGAAGAGATGGACATATCTTTCCTGTGACTTAGAAAGCAGGCATAATGCATCATTATCTCTCAGCCAGTTCACTTTCAGGAGTGTTTCTAGGGGTATTGAGTATGGATCAGTAAGATAGAGTGACATCTTCAGTTATTGACCAAACTGGGATGGCAGCTTTGCGAGTGAAAGAATATGTTATAAATAATTACAGCAGGACAGCAATGGAAAACTGGTTCTGTCCTGGGCACACAGGGATGCCTGCTGTCACGAAATGTCTGCACGAATATCGTGAAACGCGTCACATTGCTCTTTACAGTGGAAGAGTAAATAAACAAATAAGAGCAATAAGCAGACAGATAGGTATTATAAGTCTCATGTAAAATGATGCACAGTGAGCTACTGCTAAAATAATGTTATAAAGATTTAATGCAATGGAGAGAATTCACCATGTGTTGAGATGTGAAAAAAAAAAGTTTAAAAATATCTCTCCACTCATAGTATGGGGAAAAAGATAGGGAAAAATGGCCATAGCATACTAAAATTGTTTAACCTGAATGCTGAATGTACAGCTGTTGGTGTGCATGTGTGTGTATTTTTTTACTTATATTTTCTAGCTTGATTCATTCTTATCAGTCAGCAGTCTAGGGAGGTTGCAGTGTAAACAATTACTGTTGGACCTCACCGAGGTGCTTCCAGGTGGATCCCGCTGAAGGGCAGCTCAGGGTCAAAGAATCATAATTCTCCCCAAATGTATATCACTTTCGCCTTAAACTTCTTCCCTGCGCATTATCTGGCTTGATCTGCTCAGCAGTAGACAGGTATTACAATTCTCATTTTACAGCTTCAGAGTCAGGATTTCTGAAAAACTAACTTAACCACCTAAAGTCCAACAGATATTCTGAAGGGACGTTTCTTAGAATTCTATCTCACCTCTCCCAACTTCAAGTTCAAATTTATTTTCTAATGTAGCTTCTCATAGCATCACCCTGGGTTACTAGTTGTGACCCTAAATGTTATTACAGAAAGTGCTAAGGACCCACTATTTGGTTGGAAGTGGGTCTCTGGAAAATCAGTCTTGCAACTTCATAGGCATAAATGATCTGCTTAGCAGACTGGGTCTTGCCTGATGACCAGAAAATTAAAACACTGAAATTAATGAACATTCAAACTTGATTCCCATGATTCAAAGACTTCACTGACTTTTAAAGGATGTAACATTTAGGGGTTTCTTTTCTTCCATCTCAGAAGAAAAATGTAACTGGCCTTTATTCCAAGGCTAGTTACATAGTTTAAAGCATTAACTTAGTTTCTTCTTTCCATGAATTAAGACATAAGACTATAAGCGTTCTGCTCATTTATTAATAGGTTTGATGGGGAGGGGTAAAGAGAGTTAAGCATTTATTCAACATTTTGCATGCCCTCTGCTTATGACTCAGAAATCAGTATGGCATCTTGTCCTTTGGGCTTTAAATTCTTCTAGGGACTCCTTCCCTGCCAGGCTCACATCTAGCCAGGGAACGCTGAGTTAATCATCTGGAAACACAGATTCCCCCACTGCTGTTTCTTTGGAAATTAAATGCTAAATTGGGAAAGGGTGACGGGAAAGATTGATGGGGTACATACCTGATATATGGTTCCCCTTGCTTATTGTAATGAGTAAGCTTCCAGGTTCCTGCTTACTATGCATTTTCTTGGGGGTGGGCAGCCACTTGATTTTGTATTTTAATAATTGCTTTGAGTGATCAAAGAATTGAGGGACAAGTCGCCCACATCTGCATAACTGCTAGTCCTGAAACTTGACAACCTTGTCTTAGAGACTTGGCCATGCCTGGGGACAGGGCGGTCACCAAATTTGCCAACAAATTCCCCACGTTCCCCAATGTGTGCTGATTGGATGGGGCATATGGACTTTCTCTCTCTTGCTTTGCAAAGACTTACTTACGAGATCGTCCTTACAAACTGTATTCAAAGCCTTCTTTTGTTTCCCTCTGTGACTGTCTAGCAGGGGTGAAGTAGAATTTAAGTTCTGTATTGCAGAGGCCTGAGAAGTCAGCGCCCATCTTCCTTCCTTGTTAATTGAGCTCACACTCTCTCCCGTCCTCCTCGCTCTTCCTTTTTTTTCCCTCCTCATCTCAACACATTCATGGCTGTTCTCATCTACTTTAATGTCCTTTCACCAGCCTTGTCTTCAAAAGCAAAATAATGATGTACATTATTCTTACTTGGGTCTCTCCCCGCTTCTCTGTTTCCAGGACAGATTTAGCGTCACCAGTGGTCACCAGTTAGATGTTTACGAAGCCACACTGGCTCTCCCATACCCCTTTCATCTGTCTTGTTCAGGGGACACGGGATTAATTCTGCACTAATTGCATCATCTCTAAAGATATACAAGAACTCTTTCAAAGTTTCAGAGAAATACATAGTGGACAGTATATCAAAGTGAATTTAATTCAATAGGAGGCCTCCTACTTCCTTAATCTTTCCATGTTGAATTGAAAACAAGTAAAACAAAATTTAAAAATACAGGGTATTATTTTGTCTTGCTTTCCTCCTAGTCTGAGTCAATACCTTCCTAGTCATTAAACAGCACTCTAGTTGATGCCTCTTGTTTGCGTGTTTTCTGTCCAGGTATTACCCACTTGGATCTATAAACTGTAAGTAACCCCGTGTTACTGAGAAGTGTGGATTTTCTTCATGAAGTGAACCAAGTTCACCACTCTCTTAGGAAATAGAAGCCTGATTTGCCTAGGGCACCAGTTAGGCTCAGCTTGGGATGCCATAGAGAAGGCCATGGTCATGTGAAGGGACCGATAAACCCACCTAGATTTTGAGCTCCCTTCCTCTCTCTAAGAAAGGAAGTGGAGCCAATGAGTGTCCACACTGCAGCTCCACGGTGCGATTTGCAGAGAATTGGTTGGTCAAAAGGCAGGCCTATCACCATGGAGACTGAGGTGGCTCCTGGAGTTGGCAGCAGAGGTCACAGAATGACCATGGCCATGTGAAGGACCTGATGCCCACCGTGTGGAGGAGTGTTCGGGCAGCCCGGGCGAGAGGATAAGCCATCATTTTTGTGCCTCCATGAAACGCATGCCATGTGTTGGCGGGTCCTTATTTGCAGTCATACGGTGTTACCGTTTTCTACTACAAATTGCAAATTCAATTCTCAAATTCAATTATCCTAGCCACAGCCAACCAATCAGTTTAGCAGTTTTTGAAAAGGAGGGCAAGTAACACTCAAGTTTATAAACATGCATAGAGGCAAACCCATTGCACATATGCCTCAGCAAACTGAAAATGGAGAGTTCCCAGCTCTGGGCCGGGGGAGGAGTAGGGGAGAGGATTTCTGGGGGCTGCATGTAAGACACACTTCTGGATGTGTATGTTCTCTGAAACAGTATTCAACATGATCCTCCACGAGGGTCCCATTTTTTAATGTTCACTTACACTTGGGAAATGTTGCCTACTCCCTCCCATTCCTAGTAGTATTCGTAAGGTGTACTGATCCATCGAAAACGCCCCCAGTCCTTCAACTCTATTTGTACTTTTATTGGTTTAGCATTCCCCATGTTTATTTGACCACAAAAGCACTTTCCATTAAGAATTCTTACTAACAGGGCTCAGAACTTCTGTTTCACACAGCTTGCTTTGGGCAAACAGTGATGCATAGGAAATAGATTTCAAATTTTGAAGGACATACAGTTAAAGGTAACACTCCCATCTCAAGATGATCTCTTCCCGTGAAAAGCCTTAGACATTTACAAAAATGTATTTTGAGGCAGTCCTATTTAGGACCTTGCTTTCAAAGTGCAGTTCTTGGAACAGCCACATTGTCAACACCAGCAGAGCCCTGGTCCTGCCCCACAGCTATGGGGCCAGAATCTCACATCATCTGCAAGATATCCCGGTGATTCAGGTGCACAAAAGGTCTGAGGAAGACTATTTCAGGAGACTCACACCTACAAAGGTATATGGATTTTGTGCATTTCTGCATGCAAACTGAAAGAAAACTATGACCATATAATAAGGTTAATATTTATCTTTTACAATATGAGCATTGAACAATTTTATGAGAAAGTGAATAATTGCATTAAAATAGGTAAGCCCCAAGTAGGTCGCCGATGTGAATGAGCATGTGTCAGCGTTGGATCCAGATCAGAATAACTGGGTCAGCATGTGTTACAAGTGGAGGGGCAACCAGAGCGCAGCCACACACTTGCCTGGTTAGGACTTAGGACAGCCTGCTGGGGAGACAGGACAGGCATTGAGTAGCGCACACGCACTGCAGTTACACTGACACGTCACATGTCGAATCCTCGTTTAAATCGCACTCTTCGACAGGGCCAGCCGTCAAGTTGAGAAACATCCTAATGACTTGGAGGTACCTATCTTCACATGTGTTCATTGACTCAGTTCACTGGCTCCCATTTTACAAGCACTGTCTTTGGATCTAGCACTCTCCTCAGATCAATAACACACACGCTGCCTCGTGGAGGAACACCTAACCTAATGTATGAGCTGGGCTGTAAAGAGCTCACCATGTGGAAAACATGCATGTGACAAAGTTATAGGAAGGAGTTCCATACGTGGGGAACATACATGAAAATTGTCCTAGTAACCAGAGCAGGATCAGGGTCTGCAGAAATCCTTATGTTGTTACTGACTGACACATCCTCATACCACTCTTGGAGTTAGTGGGGACTTAGTATAGCATGTAGGTTAGATGGTGGAGTAAGATTTTATTTCTCCCAAGTCTGTGTTAGTCCTTTGCAACCCACTGCCTCCCTCACGGAACTACTTGGTCACTGATTTTCTGAGCAGTGATTCTCTGAAGATACTAGCTTCCTAGTGGACAACCGTCTGACTCCTCCCAGCCCTACATAGTACAGGGCTGGGCCCGAATGCAGACGAGTGACGCAGGGGATAAGAAGTCTTGAAGAAAGAATTGTGAGTGACTCAAGGCTAAAGCATTGGCATCATTTAAGAAGAGAAATGGAGCTTTGCAAGCAATAAGGCTGATGGGATATTTGCGTAAGGAAACTTACTGTGTGCACCATATGTGTGTTACTCCCAGCAATTTGGAAGCCTAAGCATTATTTTTAAAAATGTAGAAAATGGTCTCTAATGGAGAGAGACTGTGGCAGTAATGCCCAGGGAGGTGGTGAGGGTATAAACCAGAGAGCTCTCCATGGAGGTGAAGAAGCAGGTGGATGTGAAGCACCGTGGTTAAGGATGTTGGAATAAGTGGCATTGTGGGACAGAGTGAAGGACAGGAAAGTGTTTGCAAAAACATAAGGTGGCTCTGATGGTGAATAGAAGAAATTTCTTAAGACTTGTGGGGACAGAGGGTACACTATTTTGTCACATCAACGTTAAGGTCTTGACGGATTTCTGTGTTGGGGAAGCCCTTCATTCTGGGAAACCAGGAGAGTAAACCCAAAGAAAACAGGATGGGGGAAGCATTGGGCTAGGTCTTCTTGAGCTAGGCTGTAGTCTACCATGGAGAAGCCCAAGGTTTCTTGATTTTTCTGTGAGACATTGTAGCTTCATTTGCTGGAATGGCCAGGAACTCAGCATTCAGGCTGCAGGTCAGGAAGAGATTAAGCCTTTTGGTATGAGGAATGTCACTATTGTAATAGTGACATTATTTGGTAATGTCACTATTTGGTATTGTAATGTCACTATTTACTACCCGGGACCAAGGCGTGATTGCTAGGACAGACAAGGAGAAGGAGGGGAAGTAAAAGGAGGAAGGTAAAGAGGAGAACAAGAAAGACAGGAAAGGGAAAAGAGGAGGAGGAGGAGGAGGAGGAGGAGGAGGAGGAGGAAGAAATGGGAAGCTCCTGTTGTCCGGGAAGCCAGGCGGCAACACCATAGTGGGGTTTTCTGCTTTTGGAGGGTGGACGTGCTTCCTGCCTCTCATCTCCATTCCCATGCTCTCTGCACTCTACAGCATTGTCTGGTTCCTCTGCTCTTTGAGTAACAAAGCCCCTTTACTGCTTCCTTTGTATAAGACATCAGATCTAAGCAGATCCATCCTGATTGCCTTGCCGTTTGGGGCCAGTCTGGTGTGGATCTGGTTCTAATGGGATCACCCCTGGGATCCTGTGAACCATCAACCTGAGGCAAATTGTTTCCAAGGTCACCTGCAGTCGAGGTCACCTTGGAAAAGGTCACCTTATAATAGGAGAAGCCGTGCTTGTTCATACAGGTTACCACTGGATGTCAGTGCTCAGTTCTCCCTCACATCCATCACTTCTACCAACCCAGATGCAGGAATGTCTGGGAGGGGGCTGTGCTTTTTAAACAAATGGGCAAATGCAGCAAACACCAGACTCAGTGAGAAAGGTGGAAGACAAAATAGGAATTGCTGGTATCCCAGCCTCAAGTTTGTTACCAAGAAAACAAAATACATGATCTTTCCTCTTATCTGTCTAACTTAAATGACATATGTCAGTTTATTAGGCTTCCCTTTGAGTTCCGAGATGGCATGCAATCCGGGATCCTGCCAGCCCCTCCTCCACTCGGCACTCCGGAAAGTGGCACCATCTGAACCTGGCGGTTTGCCGTTGCCCTGGATTGTTCCTCTGAGTCCTTCTCCACGTGTGTCGTCAGGCTGAGCTGGCATGTGATGGCCACTCTGGGAGCCCTCCTTGCTGGCTCTGGCATCAGCTCTTCACCCAAGGAGAGAAGGAGGAGGCGGCCCCACAGCTGCAGCAGCTGGCACCCCCAAAGCAGGCTGAACAGCCCCGCCCAGGACGAAGGGCCCTTCCCTCCAAGTGGTGACCCATTTGCTGTGGCTCCAGACCGGGACTTAGATTTCATCCCTGCTTAGATGGTGGATGGTCTGTTGGAAATGCAGATGCTCGTTTCAGTGAAAGCACTTCTGTTTTATGTGTATTATTAAATACATCGTCTCTGTTGTGAAATGGGGAGGGTCGTCCACTGAGCTTGGACCCACGGTCTGACAGTGGGGGCTGGCTCACTGCAGGCACAGAGGCCTGGGCATGTGGCCACCTGCCATTAAGTGATTACAAAACTCATTTGCATTTCTCTGAGTCCAGGAGCACCAGACATTGGTATATTTGCTTTGCTTCCCCTTCCCTACAGGGGAGGAGTGTCCTGATCAGGCTAATGGGAGTTGTCTGTTTTACCAAAGCTAGAAGATTTCTCCCTTGTATTCTACAGCGATAGATTGCAATTTTCATTTTTTTAACTTAATTTTGCACAACCCTATGTATAATTTCCGTGGTGGTGGTGGTTGCTGATGTCATCCTCCTCCTCCTCCTCCACCACCACTGTCACCACTACTACCTCCTTCCCCTTCTTTCTTTTTTTCCTGGACATTAGTGTATCCAGTGTCTTTATAAAGTCCACTCAGAACCAACTTTCTGGAGTACCGATCTCTGCATTCATGATTACATAGCCACCAGCAGTGTAGCCGAAGGGTTTAGAGCAAAGAATTTGAATCACGTTTTGCAACTCCCGGGCAGTGTGGCCTTCGGTGAACTGCCAGACCTTCTCTGACTCTGTTGTGGTTCTGTGATGTTAACACAGCAGGATGTGTTAACAACACCACGAGCATGTTGTGAAGCCACGTAAAACAACGACGAGGCTTGCTTAGCAGTCCCACTCTTGAGCATGCGGCGTCTGTGAGCTGCTTCCCTTACCCTCCCATGGCGTTACATTACCGCGTGGAGAGCAGAGTGGTGTGTGAGCAGCGTCGGTCCCTGACAATTGCAGCCTCTGAGACCTGGGCTGACTTTTGTGACTTAACCAACTGTTGCTCATTGCTGTGCCCCCAACAGTGGAAAGCTTCTCAACGGTGAGAAGTCAATTTTACATATAATTACTTAAAAGGGCATTTGAACTAGGGTAGCAACTTCAACTGGCTTCATGTCATTTCCTACTCAGTGTCAGAAAGCCCACCTGACCTGCAGGGAATGGGTTCCTCCCACGAGTCCTCCTGCCGGGCTGGTGCCGCGCAGCCAGGAGGAAGCACAGGTGGAGCCCCTGGGCCTGAGGAACCTTGGTCCCATCCATTGGCCCAAAACCCCAGGTGGTGAAATCCTGGTTGTGGTGCTGGGCATCACTTCCATCGCACCTGTCATTAAATTGTTGTCACTTAGCCTTGATCTACCAGAATGCAAAGACATAGCTTCATTGGAGCCATTAAAATATAAAATCACAAAGCCTAGCTTCCCTTTAAGAAAACTTCCTTTTGGCAATATGGAAAATGAAGGGCAGGGTTCAAAATGCAGACAAAAACACAGGGACAGCTTGCTTCTGATAGAGTAATATGAGTATTCACAATGCAAAGCCCATCTATTTTCCCAAATGGCCTCAAATTACCAAGTCATCTTAATGCATGTAATATATGAGGCAATTTTAGAGGAACTGTGTAGTCAAGATGATTTGTAAACACACAGGTAAGTGCACCAGTAACGAAAAGCAGCACAGTGGCACTGTGCAGAAGAACGTGAAGCCGTCTTAGTGGCTTGCGGTGGAGGACCACCTCCCTCCGTCCCTCCTACACATGCCTCTCTCTCCCACTCTTGCATTCCAAGCCAACACGCATGGCTTCTCAGAGATTTTCACTGGAATCTGTTAAATCACCTTAATGGTTAAGAGTATGGTAATTTCTCTTTCCCTTTTTTCTCCTCTAATGCCCATATTTTCAAATATGGCTTGAAAAATGGTTGGGATTGAAGTTGCCCAAGACTCCTTCAAAGAAAGAAGCCTGTACTACAGCTGTCTCTATCCTGCCTCTTGAATTTTCCACCTCCGTAGAGCAGCCCAACTCAGTAATACGATCTTACTCTTAAACGAGACGTGGTATTTTAGCCTATATCCTTTGAGAAAGTGGCTGGTACCAGAATTTAACCACCTGTTTTGTAGGGGATGGCCAGGAGTTAGAGCTGCGCCCTGCTGGCTTTTTTTCTGCCACTGTGATTTTAAACTCCATTTAATGGGCTATTTGAAGGGGAGATTTTGCCACCTGGGGGAGCAGTTCAGAAAACTGGATTGGTAGCTGTGTCTATGAATGTCAAAGGCAGTTAAATCACAAAAGAGCTACAAAAAATGTGAAGGGGAAATGACCCAGAAAATCCAGCGAGGGCAGCTTCCCCCTGAAGTCCAATCTTCTGACAATGATGTTTGAAGAGCAACTTCCATGCCTCCTGGGAGGTCATAAACTTCTGTCCTCAATTGTGAAGTGAAACAGAGATAGTGGAGTGACTTGTTTAAGAAACACGTGTGCCCTGTTTGTTTTCCCGTGTACAGACAGATTTCACCCCCTCATGTTTGCCCCATCAATACCATCCTAGATGCAGGGTCTACCAGTAAGCTTTTTCGATTAAATACTTTGTGCCCTTACTCATCCTTCAAGTGATCAATTTATTTTAAAATACAAAATTATACAATATCTAATAGTATTTTAAAAACATGATGGCTGTATGATCATTTACTTCTGTAATGAACATTGAAGCTTTATGTACTTATTAATATTATAAATATAATACTTTTAAAACTTTCTCATAAATTTATGTTCTCCACTTCCTTTTGAATATTAACCTACAAAGGGGCAGCCCTTTTTGAAATGTTTTAATCTCTACCTAGCTGTGTTCTACATTTTTTTCCTGACCATTTTCTGAGAATATATCTATGATTTTTAAAAGTATGTAACCTGCAAGTTAGACTCAGAAGGAAACAAACCTTTGTTCACATCCCTTACTGTTTCTCTAGGATATATTCTACAATATTAATTACTTGACCAGAACACATGAATATTTAAAACTATTAATGTATTTTCAACAATGTGCTTTCCAGAAAGATTTGGTCAATTAGCCACATTGGAGGGTGTCATTCTTACCGAACCCTGTGCAAAAATATATTGATTCTTTTGTAACATTTGTCTCTTGGAGGAATAGAAAAGCTGATTTTTATTTAATTTGCAATTCAGTAATTACTTCTAAGAAAGGCTTGTATATGTTTCTTAGCTCTTTGTGTCTATGTTATAAATATTTGTTATTGTCTTTGTCCATGTTATCTTCATATCAGTTTTTTCTCTAGAACTTGAAAGTGTTCTTGACATAGTTACAGTATCAATTTTTGGCACAGATTTTGACTCCGTGTTATTAGGCACATCACTGTCCGACAGGAAGCTTTCAGTCTAAATGCATTTTTGTGAATTTGAAATGATTGTTCTTAATTGATTTTTTCTTTGACTCCCCATAAAAAAAAATACCTGCTTCCTATTGAGTCCAAGATTGTTCTAACTTTTGCCCAACATTGTTTGAAATTCACCTGCATTTATCTTTGTTTTAGAGTATTCTGTTACATGAATCATGCTGGTGGACATTTAGCCTCTCTCCTTCCTTTACTTGTTGCTATTATGAACATTGCTGGTAAGAACATTCATATGTATCCTCGAGCGCCTATGGGTAGGTTTCTCTAGATCAGAATATGCCCCTTTTCCAGCTCGGCTTGAAACTTGCTTTCCGGTCTAGTTCTGCCAGTTTACATTCCTATTCCTCATCAGAATTTATTAGCACCATACCATTTTATTACTGGTGTTCTGGTTGTGATAATTGATGTCTTAATATGGTTTTCATTTGCATTTCCGTGATTATTATTGCATGGAGCTTTTTTTTATGTGTATATTGACTTTCACATTTCCTCTGATATGTATTGCCGACTTATACATCTTGCCCAATTTTATTGGATTGTTTATCTTTGCTTATTGTCTTGCAGAAATTTTTAATATAGTCAGTATTAATATCTGTCAGTTATATGCGTGGCCACTACCATCTCCTGGAGCATGGCTCATCTGTTTGTTTATTTATGAAGTATTTCATCCATACAAAGAGTAAGTATGTATACATAGGGTATAAAATAGAACAACACAAACCCTGGTATTGAACTCACACTGTATCACCTGGCAATAAAAATATCAGCGATGCCTTTGAAGGCCTGTCATGCCCTTTCCTCCTTCCGACAGTAACCACACTTGTGAATTTTTCAAACTCAACTTTATTAAGATGTAATTACATACAATAAAATGCATGCATTTTGAGTATGCAGTTTGCTATTCTTTGACAAGTTGATGTGCCCATAATCAAGATATAGAGCATATTGATTACCCCAAAGTGTTCTCATGTACTCTTGGTAATCAATAGCCCTTCTCCTAACCCCATGCCCTAAATAAACTGTATAAACTGTCACCATAGATTAGTCTTGAGTGTTCTCAAATTTCACATAAATGTAATCTTGCATTGTAAGTATGTCCTTGGTGTTGTTGAGATTTATCCACGTTTTGGCCTATCTAAGAAGGTAGTTCTTTTTTAGTTTTGAGTAGTATTTTGAGGTATACAACAATTTGCATACCCTCTTTTGTTGGTGGACAGTTGAGTTGTTTCTTTTTAGCAATTATTAATAAAGCTGCAGTAAATATTCGTGGGCATGCATGGGCATATATTATGTATGGGCGTATGCCTGTATGTATCTTGGATATGCACCTAAAGGAGAAATTGTTGGGTTGTATCTAAAAATTGTATATCATTATTACATGCAAGTCTGTGTATCATATTTCCAATATGTTCATGCTATGTTACCTTTGTTCCAGAAATGCATGGGTGTTTCATTTAATGCTTTATTTAATCCATACCCAGGAAGCAGGCTTGGTTTATTTTTAAATCTTTAGGTACTGTCACTTTAATGTGTGCTTCTTGGTGACTAATGTTGTAGAGGGTCTCTTCTTGGGCTTGGCGGTAATTCACATATATGGTTTTGTTACCTTGTCTATCAATGTTTGTCTCATTTTTGCAAATTCAGTTGACTCTTTATTGTTGAGTTAAAAGTGTCCTTCATATATTCTGGACACAAGAGTTTTGTGCATAGGCATGTACTAGAAGTAGTTTTACCAGTCAGTGGTGTGCACATTCATTTTCTTAGTGATGCTGTTTTGGTCAAGTTTATTGAATGTGACCTACACGCAATAAACAGCATCCATTTAAGGCACACACGTGACTGGTTTTGACAGATGCATCCACCTGTTAAACCTCCCCCATGATAAACGTACCAAAGGGTCTCTGGTTGGACTCTCAGTCAGGGCACATGCCTGGGTTGTGGACCAGGTTCCCCAGTAGGGGGTGCAAGAGGCAATCATGCATTTCCCTCCCTTTCTCCCTCCCTTCCCCGCTCTCTCTAAAAATAAATAAATAAAATCGGAAAAAAAAATAACCTTCTGCCATGACCGAGAGTTGTCTTTTCCTTTGCACTTCTTCCCTGGCTGATCACAGGCACCCCCGATCTGCCTTCTGCCAAAACAGGTGAGTTTGCATGTCCTGTATTTTATACCAATGGAAACACAGCGTTTTTACATCTGCTTTCTCTTACTCCTCAGAGTGCTTCATCCAGTCGTTCCAGGCTGTAGTAGTTTCCTACTTTGTAGTGTGAAATGGCATCCCACTGCGCAGACGTGCTGCATACAGATGTGTGTCTGTTCTCTCGTTGGCGGGCATTTAGGTTGCCTTGGGGTCTTGCTTGTCACCAGCAAAGGTATTAGGAGGGCGCAGGCATGGCTCATGGTGTGGGCGTCTTGGCTGAATGTCTAGGAGTGGAATGACCAGCCCCTGCGGTAGGTTACAACGTTTGCCTCAGGAGCTGCCGGACGATGTTCTCATGGCTGCAGCCTCATGTACCCCTGGTGGCGATGCAGGGGAGAGAGGCAGCTGCTCCTTGTCTCCCCAGCACATGGCATTGTCGGCCTTTGAAACTGGCATGCCTGTGTGCGTGCTCCAACACCATAAGGTGGTTCTGATCTGCCTTTTCCCGAATGAGCAATGATGTGTCTTTCCACATGTTTATGTGCCATCTCTGAAACATCTTGGATGATATGTCTTGAAGGTTTTGTCTACCTAGTGTTGAGTCAAGATATTACCAGACAGCTCTAAGACCCACCTTCTGGGTCTTCTGTCACTAAACCCCTCCCAGTAACATCTAATGCCCTGACCCTTAACAAACAACATATTGGTTTTGCCAATTTTTGTGTATAGTATGTGTGAGAAGGGACCCCCCCCCAAAATTGGAATTACCTTGTGGAAGGTGGGCCACTTGTAGCACAGGCTTCCCCTGCTATGTGAGTGTCCTAGGAACCCAATTGGATCAGTGCACCAGCTGGTGTTGTTGTGAGAGGCTGCTTTCAGCTTCACTGAGTGTTTTTTGAAGACTCTTTCAGTGCATTTGCCCATTTCATGATGGGGGATTTATCAGCACACCTGCCCACACTGCACTGAGTGTTCATCAGTTTTGGACCAAAACTGGTGTGACCCCCATGCCCCACCCTCCCTATTCACCTGATCTCATCCCCAGTGATGCATTTATTTTTGTTTGTTTCCCAGATGGAAAAAGTCCTCAAAGGACTTGTAAACATTGACTATTTCTTTTGATTCCCTCTTAATACTTCAATGGACATTCAGCTTTCAACTTGACTTCAGAAAGTCAAGTACAGAAACTATTCATTATTAAACGTGGTTTTCTAAAATCTTTATTTATCATCTCTATAGAGCTGCAGTTGAAAAAAAATTGAAAGAAAAGTAGAATCCCATAGCTGATTTTTTTCTTGCTGTTTTTAATTTGTATTTGTTCAATTATGCATCTTGAACGAACCTAGTCCCTCATCCACTAGCCTCCTTCTGAACCTAAATGATTTGTGTGGGGGCGAGTCATTTCTTCTGCTCCCACAGCACCCCCAGCCTGACGGTGAGGGCCTGTATTTCCATACATTGTATCTCAGAGATAACCGGATGCCTGGCCACCTTCCCTAATTACAGTCACCCACTCCCCACAGTCTCTTGGCAGCGAACTCTCCCCCTTGCATTCTTCCAGTTTATGGGGTTTTTCCCATCCCTCTCCCTGAAGGATCCTCTCCTTCAATTTCTACTGCCCCTAAGGAGCCTTCTTCCACATTTGTTTATATGTAAAAGTAATTGAAGGATAAATTAATTCTCTGTTTCAATTTATCAAGCTCCTTTTCAATTGTTGCAGCTTTTATTCCCCTTTAGACTGTGGACTTTGGCAACTCGCAAAGGCTTTTGCAAACAGAAAGAGTACAATAGATATTGACTGATTGGTTGATTGTCTGTCTCCTCCAGGCTTGGAGTCTATGATTTTTATGATTGATTGACTTGCTAGATTTTTCTTTTCTCAAGGGTTCCCAATACTCAATTATTAAGTTGCACAGAGAAAGCCATTAAGCCTATTTATAAAGACTGCAGTCTTAATATCTTTTCTCCTTTTTAAAAAGAGGCTTAATAGAAAAAGTAATAGAAGCCCCTGGACTGTGAGTTCTTTAGTGACAGGGAAACACATTTTGTATTCGTATACTAAACACCCAATGTATTGGTGAAGCCATAGTACAAGCTCAATGTCGAACTGCTGCAGTAAGTAGGGAAAATGTGGTTGAAAAGTGTGTCAGGCAGCTTCTCAGGTGACCTCTAATGACCTCTACCTTGTGATACCCCTTGTCTGTGCACTCACTCCTCCCTGGGATGGGCTGGCCTAGGGCCTTGCTTTTAAGTAACAGAATATAACAATGGTAATAGGATGTCACCTTATGGATCGGTGACAGGAGACTGTAAGTTCCATTTTGCTAGTAGAGTCTCTCAGTGGACTATCCCCATGCTGCCTGTCAGAAAGCAAATGGACAGCTCGAGGAGGCAGAGAATTGAGGGCAGCCTCTCATTGCCATGTAGGGCCTGAGGCCACAAGTGTGAGAGCCGACCCAGGACCAACTGAATTCCGCCAGCAACCACATCAGTTTGGAAATGGGTTCTCCTCCTGTTTGCCTTCAGAGGAGGTGCCAGACCTGACCCCATAACAAAGGACCCAATTAAGGCATGCCAGATGCTGATCCTCAGAAAGCAGATAGTAAGTGTGTATTGTTTTAAGCCACGAAGTTTGTTATGATTTGCTGTGTAGCAATAGTGGATTAACGCAGGAAGATCCCATGTGTGGGGTGCCAGGTCTGTACTGGACCTTGGAAGAGAGGACCCCGATGTATAGAAACTCATCTGGTCTTAACTGTTCTGCAAGGTATGGCTGTGGCTGGGATATAGTCGTGACTCCGAGTTGCAAATGGATGGAAAAGTGGTTCAGAGAAATGAGCCCAGCCTGCCCAAGATCACACAGGGCCAAGCTTCTGAAACCCAGACGAATCCTGTGAAGAATGGGAAGAGGGGAAAAGGGAAGGCCCAGCTGTGAGCCTTGGTTTCATGTGTCAGCAAAGAGACAGGGATTGAATTTTAGGTAGAATGGGTGTTGGTGGCCCCAAAACACAAGAGGAAAGAATGTTAGGAAGGATTTAAGTCACGATCTATGTAAATGATACTCTAGGGAAGGTAGAAAGTTCATTTAAAGTCTTTAGTATTGGGTAACACGCAGTTGACAAAGTTACAAAAAGAATTCAGAATAGAGCCACAGAGATGATGTCCATTTTTTAAAAAATAGTGCAGGAAATATTTTGGTAGTCATTTGAAATACGGAGCAAATTTTTCCAGGGAAGCAATTGCTGCAGGAATATGGCTGAAATACTGTACGTTTGTAATGAAAGCAACAGAACATCAGATTCTGGGCATGATACATACTCGACAGTAGCAGCAAGATGAACCCAGTTAGGCAGAAAAATAAATTCCTCAACTAAATTATTTCCTCAGAAAATTAGTTTTAATGGGAGATTTCTGGGATTCTGGGCTCTTGTAAGAGCTTTAAAAATTGATGACACTGGCTTTATATTGTTAATTCCAATTTCGTTCTTGCTACACGGATATTGATGGCCCTCATCTTGTTCACAAGAGGCATGAGAGGGGACGCAGAGTGGTAAGGGTTTTTGTCCCAAGGTAACTAGATAAGAGTTGGATGGGAGAGTAAAAGTCAGAAAGGAATTAAGAAAACAACTGGGTACCAAAAAATCACAAAATGCCTTCTGGTGAAAGCATCAGCTTGGCCAGTTGTATGAATCATCCATCCCGGGGGCAGACAGGAAAGCCGGCTCCCCAGACTACTTCTCGTGTGCGCTAGGTCAGCGCCCGGGCCTCCGATTTGCCATCTCAGACTAGATCATAGTGTCTGCGTCTGTATTAAGTAGCCTAATGTGGCTGGTAGCTTCCTTGCCTCATGCCTGCCTTGTAGTAGTCTCTGAATGTTGTTTGTTGATGCTAAAACCGCATCTGGGGTTGCCTTCGTGAAAGAATGAAGGTCAGAAGAAAAATATTTGGACTGTCACCTTCCAGGGACAGGTTTCTTTGATGAAGGAAAGAAAGCTAGGAAGGGAGACAGAAAAGGTCAAGCAGAGGCAAAGCCTGAAAAATGTTGCAGAGGTCTGGGTAGATGCCTCCCAAACCATTTCCTCTTCCTGTAAGTGCAAATAAACGACATTGTCTGCCCCCTTGCACGTGACAGTGTGAGCCATTCTTGCCAGTAGGCAGTGAAGCAATTAGTTTTTTTCGGGTGCTGGCAAGTTATGCAAAAATGTGCTTTCCCTGAGTGTTCCCTCCCTCCCTTTCACCTGCCAGCTAGGTTATGCCAGGGAGACCCCCAACTGCGTTTTTGAGGAACACCACCCAGTAGGAGCCTGAGTCCCTCCCCAAGCACAGGGCCATGCCCATCCTGTCTCTAGTGGAACCACAAAGAAAGAGATCTGTCCTGTGTCAATCCATTGAGAACCCAAAATTGCAACTGCAGCTAGAATTACGTACAAGTAGAACGTTAGACAGCTGAAAAAGAAGGGCTTTGGGGACCAGCAGCCGAATTGATGTATGTGGAGAATGTGAAAGTCTAATTAGAGAACAACAGATAAATTACTTGGTAAACTTTTTGTCACGAAGGAATGATCCCCTGGGGTTCCTGTCAGTGGTAACTTCTGTCCATTTGCAATCACTGTACTCAGCGTAATTTTGGTGAAGAGCTGTTAGATGCAAAAGGGGTACCAGCAGGCCACCCCAGCTGAGTGCGCTGTGATCGCCCCCCAGAGGGGGTGGGTGCCTCTGCCCTGCAGGGGGCGCTATTTGTAGCCACCATGATGTGGGAATGGGTTTTCTGAAATACTTGCTGGGGAGCTCAGAATTTAAACTGGCACCATTGGCTTAGCCACTCGTTTAAGGCAATAAAGTTTGTTTCCGTTGGAAATATAATATTCAGAATGCCCATTGTGTGTATTTTCCCAATTTTTTGGACTTTAATTCCTTTGCAGAAAAATCTATAAAAGAGTTGTCCAAGTTGTCCCGATGAGAACAAGCTGGTACATGTTTCGTTCACTTTGCAGAGGGCTGTCTCTCCATGAAACCTTTTTTAGAAAAACAATGGCCAATTTAATTTTCTTCAGTTGAGGTTTATAAAAGACCCAACACAGGCTAATGTGTCTAATTTTTAAGAAATAGTTCTATTTGGAGATGTAAATGCTGAGAAGAATGGACTCAGGGTTGCTGTTTTAAATCAAGGTGACCTTTTCATGTTACTTTCTTACTGTGCCTATGTGTACATGTACATAAATATATAGATTTGTATTATATATATATATAAATGAATGCATCAGTAGGCAGCTCAAGCAAAGTAAAAAATCCAATATGAATATGGTAACAAAGATAATTTCTTGATTTTTCTCATTTCCACCTCAACTATTTTTCTGCGGTGCCTTCTTGCCAGTGGGGGAGGGGTTACAATAACTCTCCAGGTGACAATGGTCTAATACTATGTACTCTTTTAACCTCAGTCACTGTATATTCAGTGGGTCCGAGGGTAGAGACACTGCATGGGGAAGGCTGCGTCTTCCTTGTAGGAAACTGTTGGCCATCGGCATGAGGAGTCCCAGGATGCACAGGGCAGGCGGGAGATTGAGAAGCGGGGGGCCTGCCCCTGCACCGGGGCTGCATCCTAACAAGCCTCCCTTCCAATATGAGTGTTCAGACGAGGAGGAACCATTTTCAAATCCCACCCTGAACGCATTCGGTGTGGTCAATGAACAAAAATATTGTTGACATTTGGAGCCACAGAGCAAACCAGATGGGGAGCTAGAAGCTAAAGAAAAAGTGAAACTTGAAATGAGAAACACGTCAAAACCCATCAGTTCAGTATGGTTGAAATGCATTCTTACCCAGAGGGAGCCAAGTACCCTTGAGGCATGGCTCAAGCCTTCCCCCAGCCCTGCACTGGATGCTAGAATATTCCGAGCTGGGAGCTAAGTGGCTGGATATTTTGCCTCTGACATGGAATTTTTAATCTTCAACCCTAGCCCTGTGTGCTGTGGCTATGATGTTTATTTTCTGGCCAGGGCCAGTTGAAACTGCTTCATGATTCGGTGGGGTACTTTCCTGTAGCCGGAATTCATGTAATGCTTCTGACAGTGACTTTCCAAGTAATTGCAGCAGCTTCCTTCCCCGCTATGTCTCTCAGGGCAGTCTGGGAAATTAAATGATACTTCCAACAGTTATTTATTTGCTTACTTGATCCCCATTTTATTAAATAATCCTAAAAAGTGCCTTTCAAATGTAAATGTGCATGCTCTGTGATCTGACAGATTTGGCCCGACAGAGAGGCTGTGTGGGACTTTGCCCGCTGCCCTCTGTCTCTGTTCTTTCTCGGTGGATGTTCCACCTGTGTGAACGCATCCTGGGTCTTGGGAGTGGAGCTCACTACTCTCTGCTCACTGGGATTCACTTTATTTGCAACAATAGCAGAAATTGCTGCTGTTTAGAGGTGGCTTGGACCTTTCAACCACATTGAGAATACTTCAGCTAAGTTACAACAAAGAACAAGCTGATTTTTCTTTTATTTTTAAGCTGATTTTTCTTTTGTGCTATCTTCATTTGAAGAGTTCCACTCAATGATCTATCAAGTGACTTATTCAGACCCAACAAAACAGAGTTCTGCCGATGTCTCCGCTCAAGTATTACAGAGCAGCGTGGGTTAGCGGAGAGGTCTTGGACTTCAGAAGTGACATACTGATTTCAATTCTGGGACACCACCCGCCACCCCGCTCCCATATGACCTTCCACATAATAGTAGCATCTGTCAGGTCCCTAAAGAGAAAAATAACATCTATCTTATAAGGACTGCTATTCATCTTATAAAAATGCCCCTAATCCACCCAAAATATAATAAATAAAGTACTTATTAGTAATAAGTACTATTATCATCACTTCTCACTATTATTATTTTAAACATTTTATTTATTTATTTTTAGAGAGAGGGGAAGGTGGGGGAGAGAGAGAGGCAACCACGCTCCTATCAATGGGCGGTTGCTTCTCATGTGCCCCCTACTGGGGACCTGGCCTGCAACCCAGGTGTGTGCCCTGACTAGGAATCAAATGGGCGACCCTTTGGTTTGCAGGCTGGTGCTCAATCCACTGAGTCACACCAGCCAGGGCTCATTACTATTTTTAGTAGGCTGCTTGGTTTGAGGCTGTTGCTTGAGATATAATTCGTATTTAGCTCTGAGATTATGTTGAGAAACCTTGTTTGATTCGCTTTATTGAGGTTTGCTTGACCACCCGATGTGGTAGTTTCTTGTTCATCTCCAAGCACAATGTACAGATCCCCATTCTCCTAGGGAAGGTGATGTGTATCAGCTTATGGAAAAGAGAGTGTGGTGATTCTCATCCCAGTGTTCCCTGATGAATCCTACTGTGCGCTGTCTGGCACGCTGGCACCCTCTCCCATCTCCTTGGAAAGGAAGAGTGGGGGGCATTATGTGCAGTATCTCAGCCATGTCTGTGTAAATTACTTCCAAGAGGCGAATGAGGGTGACTGCAGTGTTGTCCCTCGAGCATTTGGCCTTCCTCAGATGAAAACATGATGTAACTGGACTTTAATAACTCTAGTGAATCTGTATCCTAAGGCTATAAAATGTTTCTCTGCAACATGGGAGCTGGGCGAGTTACATGAGCACCTCTAGAAGGGTTTGGGTTAGCAAGTATGTGATTCAAACATCTGTGACAAAGGCGGACCCAGGCAAGGTACGGAAAAGCGCCCTGCTGTTGCTGGAGTCTCACTCCTGAACGCTTTTGGCAGAGAAGTTATGGATAGCTGAACAAGGGTGCTTGCCCCAAATACCACACCCACTTTCCTTCTTCCCTTGCATCCCCTATCAGGGGCCTGCTTGGAGGGATTCCCTTCCCTCTGTGACAGGGTGCAGGCAAGAACAGCACTGTGGGAGTGACAGCTCTTGAGTCTACCACTTCAGTCCCTGCTGAGCCCTGTGATTGATACAACATCCATCCGCCACACTGAGTATCCCCTGTGCTAGGGCACACAGATACAAGAACAAACACACCACGATTCCTGCCATCGGTAAAAATGGCTGGGTGCAGGAGACCAGGTGTCGTACACAGACACATCCACTTACAGGTCTCCTCCGGCTGACCCCCGTAGCTGTTTCGGTGGCTGTCGTTTTGTTGCTATGTTTTGTTTTGGCTGGCGTTGCGGTTGGGAAGTGTTCTGTATTTAGTCTGACCAACAGTCTTGGCAAGTCCCGGGCACTTACCTAATTAATCAAGGATGTCCCTGGCTCGCCACACATGTCCTACACATGTCCACATGTGGCACCTAAAGAACCACCCAAATGCACTTTTCTGTAAGTCTGAGGGTAAGTTTTCAGATCTGTTTGATCTTCTGTGGGAAAGAAAAAGTTATTTTTCTCAGGCTTTTCACAATTAGGGTCCTTAAGGGTTGTGTGCACACACCGATTGGCACTCACTCGAGAGCAGATATTGATTCAGACCCTGCAGTTGTAGTTTCTGTGGATGCCACATGTCTCTGCCACACAATCTCGGCCACCTAGGAGCGAATGTGGCTCATTGGGAGTCACAGCCTAGTACTGACATCTGTCTAGCTGCCGCTCAGAGGAAGTCACTGTGGGACTTTGGTTGGGCTCCCTGGAGCAGAGTCTGAGGCAGGGCCCACTGGCAGAGGAGTCAGTGGAGTCGGTGCTCCTGGGAGGGGCAGGTGAGGCATGGGAAGCAGGACAAGGAAGGGGAAGTGCGTTGAGGGTGTGATTTCAGGCAGAGTCAGATCTCAGCCCGATTTTTGTGGGCAGCTCTGGAGTATAGTTTGCACCTTGCAGTTTGTCCAAATTTAGAAGAATAGGTGCTGGGCTTACTATTAAAAGCTATCACAGTCAACTGTTGGCTCTCAGCAGACTGGAGGGATGTAGCTACTAGGCATGTGGAGAGAGGGAGCAGCAGCTGCCAAATGGCATGTATGCAAAGAGAAAAGCACAGTGCACAGAACATGGAAGTAAACTCAGAGATATGGTAAAGGGTTTGCAAAGACAACTTGGCGCAGACAGCGTTTCCAGTGCCGTGTGTCGTGCTCACAGCACCTGCCCGTATTCTTCATGCCACACATTCAGCGTCAAAAGGTGCAAGGAATCTCCATCAGTGAAGTCCAGTAGAAATACAATGTGACCTAGGTGTGTGGATAAAATTTTCTGGCAACCCTATGAAAGAAAGAAAAAAGGAATAGATAAAAATTAATTTCAGTCTTCTGTGTTCTTTTTTTTTTTTTTTGCAACATATCCAGGCGTGTGGCTGATGGAAAATACTAATGCAGTGTTTTGAGTCTGTTTTGTGCTGGGTCTTCACAACCCATTGTGCATCTCACACTTAGCGAGCACCTCCCTTTATACTCAGCTCCTCTCCAGTGTTCTGCAGCCGTAAGTTCCGAGAGGCCACCACATCAGGCAGCATAGATCTAGCTGATTTATGGAGCTGATCCTTTGGGCTTTTACCAAGTGGTATAGTCATAAAAATTAATATGTTAAACTGGAAATAAGTTGTTGTACATTACATAGTATATAATAAACTCTCTTCCCCTTTCTGAAAATACTCCACCTCCTTCCACCAGGGGGGCCCCGATGGCTACCTCACTACAATGTGACTATCCAGTTGGATATAACTAATTAAAATCAGATAATTTGACCCAAACCAGTCCAGTCCCATTCACTTTCTTGAGGATTACCAGTATTCTCAATGGCTTTTCAGCTCCTGATTCCAGCCCCTCCTGAGGCTTATCTTCATCTTTGCACTTGGGTTTGCTGAAATACGACGGCACACTGAAAGAAATCCTTTATCTTTATTAAGTTGCTTGCAACCCAAGGGATGTTAACCAGCAATGACAAGGGGCACCTCTGCACACAGACTCTGTGAGTCCAGCTGAGCTGAGACTGTGGAAGGGGAATCCTGCCCATGAGGCACTGGGAGGCCAGCCGGCCGTGGGATAATGGAAGCAATGCTGACGTTCACTGTTCCGACACCAAGACCAGGGGACCTCGTGGATCAGGCTTTGAGGGACTTGGTCACAACACGTGAGGCTGCCCTATCATTGTGTGTACAGCAGGACCAGGAAACAGGCTCCTCTGGCTGGACGGCAACAAAGATGATCCGCAGTAATCCACTGTTGCCCTGGAGTTGATTCTCAATGCAGAGGCCAGAATGATTTAAATAGGATCAAAAAAAGCTTTCACTGGTTAGCAAGAGATCAACAAGAGAGTGAACACTGAGGAGGAGAAGGGAAGTCGGTCTGAAAACAGAGCGAGGGAAATGGAGCTAGAATCCACAGGGAATGACAGAAAAACTGAGTGCAGTGACCTGCAGATACTGTCAGGCCCTGGACATCTAACTGGGAAGAGAACAGAAAGGAAAACACTGGGGGAAATGGAAGAAGTTTTTCCAAATTTCTAAAAACTATCTATCTATGCATGCACATCTCCATTAACTCAAGAAACTTGTCAAATCCCATGGAAGGAAAAGTCAAAGAATGCTAAGCCAAAGGGTATCATAATTGAAATTCTGAAAATCAGTGATGAAGATAAACTAGGACAAGCATCCAGTGGGGGGCAGGGTGGGGAGGAAGTCATATTTTGTACGGGGAGATTAAAATAAAGATGAATGTACACATCTTGTCACAAAGCAAGGCAGAAGATAAAAGACCAGCAACCTAAAATTGTTAAAAGAACTTTTTTGTAATGACAAAATTCTATAGAGTGAAAGTGGTCTTCAGACATAAAGATGGAACGATGACTTTGTCTGACAAACGAAGGCTGAGGGAATGCATCGCCAGTACTGAAAGGAACGCTCGAAGATGCTCTCTCACAGAAGAAAAATTACGCCACATGAAATCACAGAGATGCGGAAAGTAATAAGAGTGATATAAAAGACTGTCGTATTGTTCCAAAAATGTCTTTAAACAGTGTCTTAGGGTTTAAAGTAAAAATAATAACTGTGCATTGTGAAGCTCATAACATATATAGAAAAAAGTAACAGTGGTACAAAGCAAAGGTGGGGAAAATAGAGATATCCTACTATAAGTTTCTTTCATTATATAGGAAGTGATATAATATTGGAAGGTATCATGCTGTGGCTTAAATATGATTTTAAACCATAAAGCAACCATTAAAAAGTAGGTATATCTGATAAATTAAAAGCAGAGACAAGTTGGGGTATCAAAATATACTCAATTAATCCAAAAGAATTAAGTAAAAGAGTACAAAAAGGGATAAATTATAAATGGGGCAATAAGAAAACAAATAAGGGTATAATAAATTTTAAATCTTGTTATATCAATAATTACATTAAATACATATAATTTAAATACTCCACTTGAGTTGATTTTAATGAAGTTGATGAAAAGATATAAGGATGCATTAGACACATAGGAATTTTGAAAAGAGCTCATTGTCCTTTGCTGAAATCAACTAAGCCCAGCTCTTGTGGACTTACAAGAACCAGAGACAGGAGGGCAAATGACTGAGCTGCAATGAAGAAAATTAGAGAACTGATTTGGTGTCATCTCTACAGGACCTTTAAATGACATTAAGATTCTGTAGCCTATGTGACAGAGGGGTACCCAAGGGAAGAGAAGGATTTGATTTCTAGTCAGGGTGGTAGCTGGAACACGTTGGAGAGTATTTAATGCCACGGTGGCCCCAGCAGACTGATCAGAGAGGAGCTAGGCCAGCTTCTCCCACTACAGAGAACCAAAGAAAGGTGCTAGAGGGAAACTATGATAATCTTGCATGTAATCCATACCCTATGGTTGCTCTTGGGTCACCCTCTGCATGTGCATCTGGGCCAGGCCTATGAGTGACTTCACTTATAGCAGAAGTGATTCTGGGTAATTTCCAAGATTGGGTCTAAAGAGTGTACAGCTTGTATCCTCACATCAGGAACGTTTCCTCTTGAAAACAGCTGTTGTGTAAAAGGAGTGATTGTTCGGAAACCACCGTGCTGTGAGGAAGCCCAACCACTCCACAAAGAAAGGGTGGGTCGTGGGAAGGGGCACAAGGGCTGAGCATGCATGCGAGGCACTCCCATATCTGCAAGCCAGCCCACATGCAAGCAGAATGGCCCATGCCAATGCCAGGAGGGGCAGCAGCCCCCTGTGGAAATTCCACCCCATGAAATTATGAGAAAATGAGATGGTGTTGTTTTGAGTCACTGTATTGTGCAGTGACAAGTATGTAACGTTTAGTCAGGCACCTTGAAATAGGGTGCCACCATACAGATGTCCAATGTATGTGACATTGACCTTGGGACCCGGTGGAGAGTAGGTGCCTGATGACTAACGTGACATTTGTCTCCAGAGGCTGGAAAGGTAATGAAGAACTTAAAGCACAGGTTGGAGAAGAAGCCATCCCTGGTATGTAGTGGTGAGACATTCGGGCAACACTCTCACCCGGGGGGAGCGGTGGGTCATGCCATTTGGGCTCCTGTGGGTGGGAGGTGGGTCCATTCGGCACAGGAAAGAGGAGGAGTCATTATGAACCAGAGGCAGGACTAGGGTGCTCTTACTTTGGCAGTGAGACCGGAGAAGTCGGCATTTGTGCTGCCTGTCAGTATCAGAACCAATAAGTAGAGACAAGGATTGAATCTTTAGGGGAACTTTATTCAGATGCTGGTGATCTAAGAAGATGGTGGGTTGTACCCTAAAAACCCTCTTAACATCTCATTTCAAGCTGACATTTTCATAAGGAGAAGAAAGGGTAGGTAAGGGGTTTGGAAAAAAGGTTAATCAGATAAGAGTTTCAGTTCAGCAGTGATTTTCCTAGTGCATCTTTATCTGTTGATCAACAATTCTATATCTTTGTCCCAGGCATTTTCTCCCTGGAACACAGGGTTTATAGCACCATCTCCATGCCTTGCAGACCCCCCAGGGCACAGAAGTTGAATTGCTTGTTGGCCTTCCGGAGTCACGTAGGTCATGCATTCCAGTTCATGGAATGGCAGCTTTCTGCATGCATTAGTAACTTAAGCTTATCAACTATAATTGAAGCTAAAACCTTGAACTCTGGAGTTCTCTATCAGTGGGCCCCAGTGAATCCTGGCTGCTTGATGATTGTCGTGCCCTGGTCCATTTCTCAACAGGGCCAGAGTAGGGTCAGGCAAGAGAGGTACCTAGGACACAAAGTCACAGCATCCACTCATTCAGGCTTGCTGGAAGCTACTGTTTTTGTGCTCTTGGGAGCCTGAGGGTCTGTGCAAGAAGCCCAGCCATGGTGCTGTCAAAAGCATGGGAGAGACAAAGTGGAGGGTTCACAGGGAACAGGAAAGGCTCTGAGACCATGGGGTGCAGAGATGCCATGCCAGCCTCCAGCTGAGCCCAGCTCCCAACTGGCCCACCATTGAGTATGATCACAGCAGGGAGCAGGAGAAAGACCAGCTGAACCCAGCTTGCAAACTAGAGTCACCAGCATATAAAGTGCTGGTCATTTTAAGCCACCAAGTTTTAGTTTGTTTGCTAGGCAGCAGTAGAGAACCTGAACAGAAGCCATCCTTGTCTCCTTTGGCCCCTCTGATGACTTACACAGCTGACGTAAGTCATCATGGGACATTGCAGAGAAAAGCAAAGCACAGCTCACAGCAGTGAGTGGGCAAGAAACATCTACGGGAGCTTGTGCAGATTCCCAGAGGTCAGTGTGCTGGGGGCCTGGTTCGCAGAGTATGTGGGCTCAGAGAAAGACTAGAAATATTACTTTGTAACTGAGAAATGTTTTGTCACCAATCTGATTTGGTCTGAGACAAAGAGGCTATCTGACTACTTGTGCTATATAAATATAAGTCAGTGTCACTAACCTATCACAAAAGGACAAGGCCCTGGCTTTGTCCGTCAGTTGGTTAGAGCATTGTCCCGACATGCCAAGGTTGTGGATTGGATCTCTGGTTAGGGAGCAACCGATGAATGCATAAAGAATTGCAACAACAAATTGATGCTTGTCTCTCTGCCCGCCCCCCACCCCCCACGCCACCAACTGCCTCCCTCCCTCTTTCTCCTTCTCTCTCAAATCAATTTAAAAAAAGTCTGACAAGTCAGGCGCCTGCTAGATTCCATCCAGCAGAGAGCGCTGTGGTGCTGGGCCTGTGCCAATAGGCTTGTGGGCAGCGGCAGCCCCATCCCCCACCGCCAACCCAGCAGAGACTTCGCACAAACAAGGGCCCGGATGGCTCTGGGTCCAGTGTCCCAGCACATGTGTGGTTGCGGTGCTGAAGGCACTAGGACCCCCGAGCTAACAGAGCACAGCCCGGGCCTCCTGCAGCACCCAGGCCTTGAGGACTCACTTCTCTGCCCTGACTGTGTGCCTGGGCCTAGAAGTATCATGCAAATTACAAGGCCTGGGGAATCCGGACAGCAAGTGAATGTAAATGAGCGTGGCCTCGCAGGAAATCAAAACAGGCTCATTATTTTGTTTTGTTTTTCAATCCAGAAAAAAACAAACTTTGAAATAGCACTTTTTTGGAAAGAATAAAATAATGGTAATAATAGTGATAGCTCTGCCCAAGTCAATTTTCTCCAAGTGGCCAAGTCTGATAGGAAGCTGCAAAGGAAAGGAGCATCAGCCTCTCTTTGGCGCTGCGACCTTAGGGGAGCTCGTCCTGAATGCGTCATCCCTGGGCCTCTCACCAACTGCGGTTATTCAGCCCTGTCCTCCCAGGAGGTGGCAGGATAGCGGGGGCCCAGTCGGACCCCTTCCACAGGCTCCACAGGACATGCCATTGAGGGGTGCGTAATATACGAGGTGATGTAAAAATGTTCCATTTTAAGCATGTCCTTATTGGCCAATTTCCTTGATCTTTAAAAATATTTGCAAAGTGCCACGGTGATGGAAACGTTTTTGCTATCTTTAAAATGCACGGACCAGATTCATCTTGGAGATGGCTGTGCTATTAGAATATTTTATGGATGTCATTTCTGCAGGCTACTGATACTTGGAGAACTTAACAAATGGTGCCGGGGTGTTTGCTGGGTTTGCTCTGCTACTGAGGCCAGTCCTCGGGCTCCTTGCGACAGGCAGCCTAGATCACGGAAGACCCACTGAGCTAGGACTCCTCGTGAGGACTCTAGTCCTTGAGCACTCTCTTCAAAAGTCCCTTTCTCAATTAGGCCCACTGCTCTGTTAATACTGAAACCTGCTCCCTAACCCTTTGCATTTACTGATTTCCCTTATTCTGCTGTTTAAAAAGACAGTGATGAATTATTTCTGTTAACTACTGGTGGAATGCAGGCTCCATAGCAGCAGAGATCTGGGTCCTTTTTTATTTTCCCTCTGATGTAGTCAGGTGTCTACCACCATGCCTGCAGCTCAGTCAACATGTGGAATGAATAATAAATTAATGCATCTTTGGCGAGGTGCATTATTTCTCTGAAATATGGATCTCATCTCCTGAATAAGGATGATTATTCTAGTCTCCGAGACCTATGGCCTCTTACCAAAAATGGTCCCATGCAAATCTGGTTTGTGATGGCTGAGACCCAAGGACATTTACTTTTCTATATAATCCCAATGACTAGTGACATCAGCAGATTTCAGTTTTTGATTTTCAGCGTAGAAATTTTCTGCAAGGATGTCCAAACTGTTAGCTTACACGGCATGCACCTGCCCCACAGGATTGAACTAGTGTGACTCATTCACACGTTTGTTAGTTACACATTTGCAGAGAGCCTACTGTGTATCGGATACTGGGTTCAGCCCGTGGGTGCAGAAATGAGTCAGTTGTCACCATGTGTCCTCGACAAACTCACAGTCTGGTTCAAGATAAAGACTTGCACCTTCTGCAGCCATGAGAGAATGGAACTGTGCTTCAGAGGAGGCGGGGTCAAAATGCTAACCAAGGAGCACTGGGAGTTCAGGCTGGGACAGATGGGAATAGTGGTTAGCTTGATTACACTCTGTTCTTGGGAAACACCTCTCTGAACCTCTGGTCAGAAAAATGGCGCAGCTTCTCTGACTCCAAAACAGCTCACCCTACTACGGAAGCAACTTCTCTGGAGGCTCCATGCCTGGATATGATTATGACATATGCATACAACGTTTTTGTCTAGGATGCTTCATGTTCTCAGTTTGAGAGGCCGCCAAGCATCGATTGAACAGGTGTCTGACAACAATAGCAATAAGTGATGTTATCAAGAACCAGCCAGTTGGCAGGCTTCCTGCTCTTGGATATGTGATTTGTACAGATGCACACAGTGACAGAATTAAGTTTGGACAAGTCTTTGCCCAGCGACAGGGTTGGGAGTGGCTGGTGTATCAATGAACTTGGTACAAAAGGTGATGCAGCACCCTGGCTGGTGTAGCTCAGTGGATTGAGCACAGGCCTGTGAACCAAAGGACTGTGGTTTGATTCCCAGTCAGGGCACATGCCTGGGTTGCAAGCCAGTTCCCGGCAAGGGATGCACAAGAGGCAACCACACATTGATATTTCTCTCCCTCTCTCCTTCCCTTCCCCTCTAAAGATAAATAAATAAAATATATTTTTTAAAAAAGTGATACAGCTATAATATCTGTCACCGGGACTCTGTCATCATATCCAGATGGCTAGAAGGTTAAACTGTCCTTTCTTATATTTCCAAATGCACCTCAGGAGTTTGCATTGGCTGTTACCTCTACCAGGGCTGTTCCCTCTACCAGGGATGTTCCCAACGGGTGTCCAGAGGGATTGCTCCCTCACCTGCTTTAGTCATTGTTCAAATGTTGCCTTCTCGATGACGTTTGCCTTGAGCATCCTGCTCAGTGTTGAGATCCCTTCCTCATCCCCTGTCCAGCACTCACAAGTGCCCTTGTGGTTTAACTTGTTTTCCAGAGCAGTGGTTTTCCAATGAAATCTTTGCAAGCTTGTTTCAGGGCCGCTGAAGGAGAGGAGGTAGGAAGCTGTAACGGTCAGTGTCTAGTTTTCCAGCATTTATTTTATTGTATTTCTTTTTTTTAAATTTTTCATTGACAGTTGTCATAGGATATTAGTTTCATGTGTACACATGTGATTAGACATTTATGCAACTTGTGAAGTGAGCACCCTAATAAATCGGGCACTCTACAGTTATTCCAATATTATTGACTGTATTCCCTATGCTGTGCTTTACATCCCCATGACTGTTTTTATAACTATCAGGTTGTACTTTAATCCCTGTACCTTTTTCACCCACCTCCCCAACAACCCCTCCCATCTGGCAACCAGCAGCTTGTTCTCTGTATCCATGAGTTTGTTTTTCTTTTGTTTATTTTGGTTTTTCGGTTCTGCAAAGAAGTGAAAGCACATGGTATTTTTCTTTCTCTGACTTCCTTCATTTAGGCCAATACCTGCTAGGTTTATCCATGTTGTTGCAGATGGCAAGATTTCGTTCCTTTTCATGGTTAAGTGATATCCCACAGTATATACGTGCCATTTCTTTATCCATTCCTCTTGGCCGTTGTAAATAACACTACAGAGAACACACAGGTGCAGATGTCTTTTTGAGTTACTGTGTTGGGTTTCTCCCGATAAACACCCAGAGGTGGGGCTGCTGGGCCATGTGATCATTCTACCTTTCATGTTTTGAGGAGTCTCCACACTGTTTTACTTAGTGGCCACACCAGTTCACATTCCTACCAGCAGTGCGCTTCAGCTCCCTTTTCTCTGCGTCCTTGCCAACACTTGTTGCTTATTGATTTATTGATGATAGCCCTTCTGACAGGTGTGAGGTGATATCTCACTGTGGTTTTAATTTGCATTTCCCTAATGATCAGTAATATTGAACATCTTTTCATATGTCTTTGGCTATCCATAAGTGTCCTTAGGAGAAATATCTGTTCAGGTTCTCTACTCATTTTTAAAATTGTCTTGTTTGTGTTTTTTAATGTTAAGTTGTATTTTTATTTCCTTATGTATTTTGGATATTAACCGTTTATCAGATGTACTTTTGGCCAATATCTTCTGTCATTCAGCAGGATGTCTTTTCATCTTGTTGATAGTTTCCTTCACTGTGCAAAGGCTTTTTAGTTAGGTGTGGTCCAATTTGTTTGTTTTTTCTTCTGTTTTCCTTGCCCAAGGAGACATATCCAGAGAGAGAGAGAGAGAGAAAGCAGGGAAGGAAGGAAGGAGGGAGGGGGTTTCTGTGAGCAGTAACAAAGAGTTTATTGTCTATGTTTTCTTGTAGGAGTTTTATGGCTTTGAGTCTAACATGTAAATCTTTAATCCATTTTGAGTTTATTCTTATATATGGCATACGAAAGTGGTATAGTTTCAGTGTTTGTGTATTACCTGTCCAATATTCCCAACTCCCATTTATTGAAGAGGCTCGTTACCTCATTGTATATTTTCACCTCCTTTGTCATAGATTAATTGACCATGTAGGCATGGGTGTAATTCTGAGCTCTCTATTCTGTTTCAGCATTTATTTTAATTTAGTTCTCTTTCTTGAGTTTTATATTCTTTGACTCAGGGCTTTACAAAATGCCCATTAGAGAAGGCAGCTCACAGTACTAAATTCGGGAAAGTCAGATCCCAGCCTTGCATCTGATGTCGACGAGCTGCCTATGAGCTTACAAGTGCCATACGCCTCTTTGCACCTGTCTGATAGTGGACAGTGATCTCTTGATGCTGTTCAAATGGAATTTTCCTGTGATTCTGAGCAGGTAAACGTACCCCCTGCATTTGCAGAGCAAAGATGTGGCTGCTTGTGACTATGGTAGTGATGATGAGAGAGAAACAAAAGCAGCAACTGGCATGCACTGGGTGCAGAGATGCGTTCCTAAACAAAGCCGTGCTGTTCCCTCAGGGACCAGGGGCTGAAAGGCAAGGAGCGGACAGAGGAAACAGACTGGACGCCAAAAGGTGGGAAGAAAGGCAATTCTGGACACTCGGACACAGATATAAGACAAGGTGGGAATTCTTGGAATCCGAAGAAGGGAAGGATCTGGGGTTGGGCTTTCCAGGGATTAATCTGGTAAAGGCTCAAGTCCTGTTCCACTGCTGAAGTTATGGGTGCAGACTCACCCCACAAACTCATCCTCCCGCGCTGGGGAGATTTCGGAAAACCCTACTTTGAGCTGCACACCGCCAACTGAAATTGGGTATCTGCTGGCACACCCACAGGGGTCCTGAGAGCAGCTGTCCAGGGTGTCCGGTTCCCAGGACTGAGTGTGTTGTGAGGAGCGTGAGCGTGCTCTCACAAAGAGGTCAAAAGGCAAGGCGACAGGGGGAGTCACTGGAGACAGTACAGACTGGCCCTGAACGTCTTCGTGATGAGTGGGAAAATTCCCATCTGTCAGCCTCTGCTGAGCCTCATTTCCCCCTCTGATTGTGCAGTTATTTCAAAGGGCTGAAGGGCAGGACTCTCGTCAGAGATAATTTATCCTCACGAAACCACGCTAATTTTGGCACCAATGGTTTGATTTTTGAAAAGTTGTTCGAATTACAGTTTATTTTTGCAGTGAGGAAAACAAGTTAGTTTGTTTTTATTGTTGTTTAAAAGAAAAACAAATAGTACTTTATAAGCTCTTATTTAGACCTCACCCTTGAAATTTAGCAGGCAAAAAACCCTAAATTTTGTCCTGAGTTTTGTAATTTAGAGACTAATATAGTAAGTTGAATATCTAATTTTTCTAGATTATTTTATATTAGAAAGAATTTTTAGGACTGGGGACATAACTGACTGTTCAACATAGTAAAACAGAAGGGGAAATAGTACCAAAAAATGAGACTCAAGTCCTCCAATAATAAAAATATGATCATTATAAAATGTTTAGGAAATATGTACTAACTTTGAAATTGGGAAAAAAAGATGAAAACAGTTCTCTAAATAACTCTAAGATCAAAGACAAAGTAATATATCCAGTTATAGTCTTTGATATTAATGCCAACTAGAATAATAACTGTATGAAAACTTAAAGGAGGCAGAAAAATCTGTTTTTAGAAATACACTCATTAATTATTGAACTAGGAGAGTGAAAACTAGCTCTTGAAATAATAATCCCTTTCCCTCCAAGCCCACCACTAAATAACTTGAGAGAATATGATAAATTACAAAGATAAATCAAATTAATATCTTAGAAAACTAAAAAAAATTGAAAAGACACATAGATCATACTATGTTTAAAGATTTCCTAGAAGTTTCAATGAATATAGCATAAAAAACAAGAAGAATATTAATTAGCAAAGGGGAGGTTTAAAAAATATTTCCAGATAATGAGTTTTTAACCTAAAAGAAAGAGGAAAACTATTCTAGGTTGTGAAGATTTACTAATGAGGTTACATAGAAAGTAAATATATAAAAGTAGCCCTGGCTGGTGTGTCTCAGTGGATTGAGCACGGGCTGTGAACCAAAGGGTCGCAGTTCGATTCCCAGTCAGGGCACATGCCTGGGTTGCAGGCCAGGTCCCCAGGGGGGGCCAAGTGAGAGACAATCACAAATGGATGTTTCTCTCCCTCTCTTTCTCCCTCCCTTCCCTTGTCTCTAAAAATAAAAAGAAATAAAATATTTAAAATATATATATATATATAAGTAAGTAGTTTTCCTAATAGCAGTTAGTCGGATCACCAGACAGGGAAGGGAGAAGACTGATCTCTCTCTCTCTCTCTCTCTCTCTCTCTCACACACACACACATGCTGGCTCTCTCCCCACACCCTCACTAAAACAGAAAAACCACCTGCATCTGGAGGTAAAAGCAATCACTCGGGCAATAGAACAGATCTTTACAGAAACACTTTCATCAGAGGGATTAAAGCAGAAATAATAAAAATTGATGAAATATTAGAATAAAAGTAACAGAGAAAAATAAAAATATGTCACTTAAGCTAAAAGTTAATTTAGAAGATGAGTACATTTTTTAATAATAAATATTTTTTAAAGATCAATGTTCGGCAAGAGGAAAAAGATATTTGAGAAATAAGCTAAGAGAGAGAATTAGCCTTCATAAAACAAGTGTTTCTGAGAAAGAAAATAAAGGATCATGGATGGGGAATATAATCAATAACCTAAAAGAATAAATATCAGCGTTAAGAAAGCAGTTTTCATAGTGCAAGACCCCAACTGCCAAGTCAAATGAATGGAAAAATTTAGCCACATCTGTACCAAAATGGTGAAAAGGGAGCGTCCATGTCAGAGAATAATAAAACAAATAAAAAGCAAAATAGTGTTTCTCACAAAGGAAAATAGAAAAAAGAAAAACCATGCCTGTCTTTTCAGCCACACTCTGTGCCAGAAAACAAAGTCATATTTTCAAAGGATTGAGGGAGGGTGATTTTGAACTTGGAATTCTACCTCTATCAAAAGCAAGTAAAATGTGAGTGCAAATTTAGAGCCTGCTCCAATGTGCAAGGCCTCCGAAAACATTATTTGATGGGTTCCTTTTCTTGAAGAAAGTATCCAGAGGTAATGCTTCAGCCAAAGAAAAGAAGAACCTAGAAAGAAAAGAACTGGGAAGCAGATCATGATACGCTTACGCATCTCAGACAGCATGACCCTGAACAATAATGTCCCCAGTAACAAAGTGGACTTTGTGTTAAATGTGGTGTGAAGACATTGAGTCCCCAGTAGGCTGCAATGCGGAGAGCACATTGAACTCTCAACTGCAACCACCACCGCAAAGCGCGCAGATGAGAAAGCTACCCGTGAAGTAACACAAGTCACGTGCAAAGAAAGCTGAGGTGTTGAGCTATCTGGAAGAACTGATGGACTTCCTCTGCTACAGGAGTCGATTCCTATATCAGTACCGAATTGCATATTGATTCTTTAAAAACATTTTTGGCTCTGGCCGGTGTGGCTCAGTTGGGTGGAGCATCATCCCATAGAGTGGAAGGTCATGGGTTCAATTCCTAGTCAGGGCACATGCCTGGCTTGCGGGTTAGGTCCTTGGTCAGGACATGTCCGAGAGGCCGCAGATCTGTTTCTCTCTCATATCCATGTTTCTCTCCCTCTTTTCCCCCCTCCCTTCTCCTCTCTTTAAAATCAATGCTCATTGATTTAAAATTTATAAGCATTGACAAACTCTTGCTATGGTTACTCTTTCTCTTTTCTTATGGAAATTAATTCAGGTTCTTCTAAGATTGTTTTTTAATGCTCTCTAAAAATATCCATTGACATTTTTAGTGAGCTTGCAAAATAGTCATAGTATATTAATTGGATAGGAATTGAAAAAGGAAAATATTTGTCTTTGCCTCTCAGGGCTCTGGAATGTTTCTCAGTCTATTCAAACCTTCCTTGATCCCCAAAATTAGAGAACAGTTTCAACGGGCACAAGTGATCCATTAACAACAGTTGATTGTTTTCGAATGTTGCCTTCATCTTGCATTTCCAGGAGAAACCTTACTGCATTATATACTTTTGGATTTCATTTACTGCATTTTGTTGAGGACTTGGGCATCTGTTCATAAGAAATACTGCTGTGTAATTTTTTTCTTGTAATGACTTTGGTTTGGGTACTATGGTAATACTACCATAATAACATGAGTTGGGAAATTTGGGGATCTCTTCAGTTTTGTGCAAGAGTTTGTATATACTGGTATTATTTCTTACTTCGATGTTTGGTAGAGTTTACCTGGAACTAGAACATTTGTGAAAACATTTATTGTTTATTTATATTTTTACTGGGTTTATTGGGGGGACATTGGTTAATAAAAATCATACAGGTTTTCAGCATACAACTCTGTAACACACCATCTGTGTTGTATTACATACACATTGTGTGTGTAATACACCACCCCAGGTCCAGTCTCCTTCCATCGCCAGGTAGCCCACCTCTGCCACCTTCTAATTTTATTAGGCTGTTCAGGTTATCATATTTCATGTCTGAGCTCTAGGCAGTTTATGTATTTTAAAGAATTGGTTCATTTCATCTCAGTTGTCAAATGTATGGGTGTCTTAGTCTGTTTGGCTGCTGTACCGAAGTACCACAGTCTGGGTTGCTTAGAAACAATTGAAATTTCTTTCTCATAGTGAAGGAGGCTGCCAGTCTGAGGTTAGGGTGGCTGTGTGGTGTGGGTTAGGCCTGCCAGGTCACAGACTCGCTTCTGTGTTCTCCTGTGCCAGAGGGGTCCAGGGCACTGTGGGGATTCCAGCCTCAAGGCTTAAGCACCTACTAAAGGCTGCTTTTACTAATAATATAGCCAATTTGGGGTGTTAGGATTTCAACACATGAATTTGGAGGGGGGCTCATAACCATTTAGACCATAGCAGTGGGCATACACCAAGTTACATTATTCCCTTATTACCTGTCTTTCATGTCTGCAGTATCCATAAAGACGTTGTTTGTCATTCTTGATATTTTAGATCTGTCTTCACTGTTTTTTTACCTTAATCAGTCTGGCCGAAGATGTCATTAAATTTATTGATTCTTTGAAAGAATCGGCTTTTGGTTTTATCTATTCTCTTTCTTGTAGCTCTGTTTTGACTATTTTTTTCTAGCTTTATTGAGATGTAATTGACATATTACATGGCCTATGTTTAAGGTGATTGGACGCACTTACACGTTGCAAAACGTTTAGGCCTGAACCACCTGCCAGTGAAGACGTGTTTATAAAACTGAGGGAGGCACACAGGCAGTCTCGGGTGGCAGTGGGGGCGGGGAGCATCTCCCTGAGGTTGGGCTGTTTCTCTGGCGGAGAACCTCACTCCCAACACGTACTAAGTTGATGGAAAATTAATTAGTGCATTAACCAAACTGGTGCTGAGGGAGTCATTAGGGCACATAATGTAACTAGCAATTACTGGAAAACTTGGCTGTAAAGAAAAATAAAAAAGATGCACTTCATGCCTTCAGGAACACTCTAGAGCAGTTGTCAGGCATAGGAAACTGTCACTTCTGTCATACTGAAGTGTCCATAGGGTTCAAGGGCATACTCAGTGCTCACCGCAGACCACCCATAAATCAACTCTGCCCTCCCCAGATGAATGGATTTTAATGCTCTGCCTGCTCAGTTCAGATTGGGGAAGTCTGCCCCGTTAGAGGTACTGGGGCTTCATCTCTCTGTCCACCCACCCCAAGGGCACACCTAGACCTGCCCGGATCTCAGACATGGGAACAGTATCTGAGAACCATTGGTTGTGTTGAACACCATAGTAAATAATTCTCATGTTCACATTTCATAGTAAATCTGGAGGGCGGGGGGATGTGGAGTCAGCGAGGAGTTGTCCTGTTGAAAAATCCTGTCCTGAATTCTGCTGTGGCTGTGCTGGGTTAGAAAGTAGCAGACCTACCCTCCCTATGAGAACAACCGGGAAAGCTGGGAAACGTGTATTTTAAAAAATTATGTGAGGGCCTGACACACCTAGCACAACATCCGGGATATGAGATGGCCTAGCCCCCAGGGAACGGGGTGGAGGTGAGTCGTGAGTCTGCTATTGGACTCTGCCTTTTCACCCCAGCAACTTATTGATCTCTGCATGAGCTGTGTGGAGAACTGAGTCAAAAACAGATGCTTTAAGGCATAAAAGCTTAGCCGAGTGTTTGCAGTCTCCCAGGGATAAGGAGAAGAAGCTGAGTTCTTGGATTTATTTCTTGAGTGCCTAAGATCCACAGAGATGGACGAGGACAGCAGTGAGAACCCCTTCTCCCCGATGCGTCCTCTGATGTGTGATTTCCGTGGCTGAAAGGTGGAGAAACCCAGTCCCAGGTGCTAAGGGTCTGAGGGTCTGAGCAGAATCATGAGCCGTTTTGTGGCTTGAGTGAGAAGAACATGCTAGTTCAGAGCACTTCAAGGGGAATGGGCTCTGGTAAACACCTCATGATTGCAAACAGGGACCTCAGAAAGGCTAGAGAGGTCAACTGGAATTGGCTTATGTCTTACACAGTCTAAAAATCCATCTCAGCTGGTACAATCCCAAATTGGTGGTCTGCAGCTAATACCATCCATAACCTAAAGAAAATGGTACCTGCCGTAAGAATATGTCACCCAGAAACTCTATCCAAAGTGTGGGCACCTTTGCACAATAGTATCTGCCATTATTTTACAAATTATTGGGAATTCCAAGAAAAAGAACAAAGAGAAGAAATAGAAAATATAAACATCCCTGGCTGGTGCAGATATTGAAATTGTCAGACTTGGACTGAAATGAACTCTATGTTAAAAAGTAGAATGTGAAATGGAAAATTTTACAGATCTCATAGAATATATAATTACTTGAAATTCATTGAAAATCTCAAAACCTCAAAATAAGAATTTCTTTTTCCTTCTGTCATCTTTAAAATATTAATTTCATACCCACCTCTTCCCTTGTTTTCTATTTCTTTGGTTTTTCTTCTCTCTCCTGAGATGACACGGACCGGCAGGGCCCTGCACCTGCGGGGCTTGGGGGGTAGAACCAAAAGGATGGGTGGGCTGGAGGAGGTGCCCAGCATCCAGCAGATGACCAGAGACCACGGGGTCAGTGGAATCAGACACAAAATTGCACGTATGATATCTTTCCGTGCACACGGATATTATAAACTGGCAAAAACACCTTATGGGGACACGTCAGGAGAGTAGTTACCTTTGCGGAGGGAGATGGAGCCTTGGATTATGTAGACAGAGAGGTTCTGACATGCAGAGAAATTCCTGTCTCCTCCTCTGGATAGAGGATTGTGGGGTGTGTGCTTTGGGGTGTCTCTGTCGGAAATTCACCAAGCTGTATAGTCCAGATTTGTAGCTCTCTCTATGCAAGTTATATTTCAGTTGAAGCTTGCTTGAAATACACTTCTTGACCTGAGTTTTTATGAATAAATTTGAATTATCAGAAAACAAGGCAAGGAGGGTTGAGGAGTTAGCAATGTGAACGCAGGTCCAGGGTCGTAAAATAGTGCGATAAATGTGTACTCTGAGCTCTACGAACGAAGTGCAAACTGAGGCAGGCATCATTGAGAGATGCAGTGAGAGAAGTAGGAAGGGACAGACAGGCGGGGAGACTTGAATCTAATACTCACAGTTATGGCTTGTAAGTGGTAGGAAATGGGAAACATTGAAAGGTACTGAGGGGAGGAAGGTGGAAGTGGGTTTGGTGACACAAGGTCAGTGACAGTGTAGCAAGCAAATGGTTAAAGAAAAGAAAAGCTCAGGGTTGGAGAAGCTGCGAGGTGAAGGCTGGGAGACAAGCATTCATTCTGTTTACATGTACAACTGGATGAGCACGGATGAACACGTGATACATTTCTCAATAAAGTGCTAATGATCTTTTTTTAATCTTGACAATTTAAAAATTATAACATAACTTTATAAATTCAGTGCTCTGTATGAAGAGAGGTTGGGAGCAAGTGTCAGAGTATTACTGTTCTCATCTTTTATTTGATACTACTTAAAATGGGTAGACTAATAAGGACATTTGTGTATATTATGGTATTTAAAGTTATAATGGCCATGGTATAATAGATAGTCTATACCATTAAAAACTATGAAAACAAAACCATACTCAGGCACACAAAGTGAAATAAAACAGAGACCATAGATACTATAAAGAGCATTAAGAAAAATGGAGACACATAAATGACAGAATTCAGGACAAAAATATCTGTTACAACCACAGATGTCAGCAGGACAAACTAACCCATTAAAAGAAGAAGACTCAGATGATATCAAAAAACAAAACCCAACTGTATGCCATATAGATGAGGTACCCTGACAGGGACTCAGAACGGATGGGCATGAAGCGATGGGATAAAGTCACACCAGGAAAACACAAATAGAACATAAATTGGGGGTAACAGCATTAACCAAAGTTCAAGACAAAAATGAGCGGTAAAGGAGCTTTATAAAAAGAATAGGCACAAACACGTAAGAGATCAAACGCTCATAACGCTTTGTGCACAAAATAGCAAAATAATTAAAACATGTAATGGGAGTGCAGATCGTGAAGAGAAGCCCTGTCGTGCTGACCTGCAGAAGCCCATTCTCCTCCCTCCTTCACTGTAACTCGGACTTTCTCTTTGTTCTCAGAAACATTCTGGTCCGATTCAGTGGCCCAACCCCTCACCCTTCCACGACGTCTTCTGGTAGCTCCAGTCTGAGATTGCCGTGTTCTCCAAATGCTCAGCCTCACAGGGCAACTCTCCACCATCTTGCCTTAATGTCAAATTGGCTGTTGTGTGAGCACATCAATTCCTGTCAGGACCTTGATCTTTAGTGTCCACTGAGGCTCAAATAGGACCCTTACCTCCTGCCTCCTATTTCTCGTTTATAGATTTTTGCCCATTTTTTTCTATTGGATTCTATCTATTTTTCTAGTGAGTTCATATATTCTTGGGGCATTATAAACATGAACCCTTTATCTGCTATTTTGGATATCTACACTGAAAAAAAAATTAGTAAAAATCTACAGGGTCTGGCACAAGTAATGCCCCTATTTTATTACAAAATCATAAGCATGGGATTCTGTAACATAACAACATCACACTCAGGTACACCTATGACATTTTAGGTGAAATGTTCAAATTAAAACTATAAATTATTATACCCATATTATTACCCTACCAACCACACTCATGCAGGCCTTAGTTCTGCTGGACCCTATATTTTTATTATTTATTGACTTTGTTAATGGCATATTTCCCCACAAATATTGTACTTTTTTTTTACATTGGAGTGTTTATTTCACTGGAAATTCCTCTGGAAATGTTATAAAATAAGAGGTCCAAATATACTTTGTTCTGATGGATAATCTTCACTAAATATTCCACCATTACCCACTGATTTGATAAATAAGTATTGGTATATTAAATTCACATAGATACAAGGATCTATTTCTGGATTTTTTTTACTTTTGCCAATAAATATTCAGCAAATTAGGAATATACGTGCAAATCTTTAGTCCAATGAATGTACATAAAATCAAAGGTAAACATCATGATGGAAAAGTGAATTACGAGAAATGTTACCACTGAAATAAGGAACAAAGCAACTTTTACTTTGTTTTGAAAGTACAAATGAGTGCAGTAAGAAAAGTTCAGTTAAAGTATTGAGAGTTTTTAAAAATGTAGTCAGATTATTAATATATCACATAACATGATCATATATTTGGAAATAGGATGAACTGAAAAACTTTTTAGCAGGAAGAGAAGTTTTTAAGTGATATGGTTAAAAAATTAATATACAAGAATCAGTTGCTTCCTAGACATAAACAGTAAAGTTAATAATCAAACGCAGGAAAGATTCCATTACAAGAGCAACAAAAATGATAAACTCTCAGGCAATAAACGGGAGAAATGTGTTGTGTCTGCTGGCAGAAAATGATAAAACTCTACTGAGAGGCATAAAAAAAGAATTGAAGGAATGGAAAGGTGTATCTTTTATTGATACAAAAGTTCAGTGTTGTGACAAGTTCCGTTGTTTTGAAACACATCCATAAATTCATTCTAGGGTTCAGGTAACTCAAGGACAGTGGAAGGCCTTGGACTTGTGGGACAGTGGGAAGGGGGACACCGAGCAGGGAGTCAAGATAATTTGCTTCCACTATTTCCTACTGTATGAAGTAAGAAATAACAAAAAGGGAGCTTTCTTATGCATTCTTTTTAATTCATACTTTCTGAAGAGTTAGGCAGGGTAATTCCTTAGTTACCTTAACAAGTTTGGTGTCTGAGCCACCCTGCAAGGCAGCAGTGGGTCCAGAACCAGTAGGCGAGGTCCACAGAGAGTCAGCATGAGGCACTGAATGACCCAGTCAATGGCGCCCTCAAGCAGTGTGGACATCCCCACTTCACTTTGGCCATACTCTTTCAATGCATCCCCTGTGTGTCTGTTGTCATTTCCTTATTAGGTGTCTGTCTGGACCAGGGGTCAGCAAAGTCTAGGCCGTGGGCCAAATCCCTCCAGATACCTGCTCTTGTAAATGAAGTTTTATTGGGGCACAGCCACACCCATTTCTGTGCATGTCGTCTATAGCAGAGTTGAGTAGCTGCAATAGAGATGCTGTGGCCCGCACAGCGTAAAACGTCTGTCCGACTCTTCAGAGGGAAAGGTCATGGACATCTGGTCTTGCACAGAAAAATCTTGAGGACACTTCTTTCTCATTTCGGCATACTCAGCCCTGCAGTCATAGATGGTGTCCACAAGGATTGTTTTTGTGGTAAAGAATTATCAGAAACATTCTTCTGTCGATGCTTTGTTTCATTTCGATTGTTACAGTTTTATTTATATGTGTTCACTCAGCTATTTTTAATGGTAGATCGTTGATCAAAGAAGGGAGCAAAACATTGCAGGCCCGAATTGGATAAAAGAAGAGGTTAAGACAAGAGGGAAAGGTTGAAAACAGATTAAGAAAGAGGATTATACTAGAGATAAAGAGTGTGTGCAGGGGGGTAGATACATAACAGAAGTCTGCAAGAGGGGCAGCAAGTGTGAAGTCTCCCAGATCAAAGGGTCTGGTGTTTATTTCTGCTCCTGATTTTCATGTAATCGTCTCTACCCCCTTTCCCACTCAAGACCAAGCCCTGCACTGTCTTAATTCTGTGTAGAAACTCTTCATTCCCACTCTATCACCCCTGCTGAAGCCCCCACTGCACACTTCCGGAGTTTGGCAGTAGCCTCCTAATGGGTCTTCCTATCATCACCATTAGGATGCTTTTGGGTGCAAATAAGAGAAAACCCAACTCTAACTGGCTAAGGGATAGAGGAATAATTGGATTATATAATGAGAGGATGTAGCAACAGTTCAGACTTCAGGCGTGTTGTACGAAGACTCTAGGTCTGTTTCCCAGCAGTTCTTTCGTTTCCCCCCACCCCCAGCCCACATGTTGGCCATTGTCCTGAGGCAGGCTGCCCTGCTCGGGCGTGGTGACCCCCAGCAGCAGCCCAGCCTCCACTTTCCTCATTTACATCCAAGGGAGAGAAACGAAATCTTGTTCACCAAAAATGGATCCAAAGTTACAGGCTTTAAACCAATTGAACCAACCTGAGCCAATCACTCTGGCAAGAGGGATGAGATCACACTACCTGGCTACTCATTGTTATAAGTAGGGTTAATAAAAAAAAAAAAAAAAAAAAAACTGGCCAGCTTGGGACAGCAGTTCTCAAGGCAGAGCATGCATCAGAATTTCCCAGAGGGCCCCTCCCCAGAGGGCCTTATCTGGTAGGTCTTGGGTAAGAACTAAGGTTCCGCATTTCCAGCCATTTCCCAGGTGAGGGTGATGCTGCAGGTATATGTATGGTTTGGGAACCCCTTCTGTTGAGAAAGATGTCTTTGAAAATCCTTTCCCAAGTCATAGGAGGCTGGGGTGCATGTAGAGGGAGTCCCAACTTATTTCATCGAGAGCATCCACACGCACAGTTGGATACAAGACTGTTTAATCTTTTCCTTTTGTAGACATGAAACCTTGAGTTCTGCAAAAATGGAGTGAGTGCTGAGTTATATAACCACTTTAAATTTTGACTGGGATATTGAATTCTTATTGCTGGGTGACTCTGGGGCCCTTGAGGTTTCCTCAAAGTCCCAGGGCCAGGAAAGATTAGAATTCTCTAATCATCTCTGGTTAAAAAAAAGAAAAACGAAAAGAAAAGAACAGAACACTCTCCAAAGCACAAGCTAAGGGTATTGCACTTCTAATTGGCCTCACACTCTTGGAAAGCTGAGCTTAAGAATGGACTCAGAAATTAACTGTAAGGGACTAAGAAAGTATCCAGCCCATTTACCCTGGTGCCCCAAGCTTCTGCTTCCTGGGCGATCTGAATGACGTGGAGACCAATATTACTAAAAATGGAAGTTGCCACTACAGTAGGTTAAAAATGGCAAAAATCAATGCTGAGCCGGACAGAACCCTGCTGGAGTCTGATGTCGTTTAGGTGGCCAAGGGGGCGTTGGATCAAGAGCAGCTTGAAAGTGAGGTGGCAGCCACTGAGAGAAGCACTAGCTGAAGAGAGCCTGTCCCTTGGGCCCACGCCACCCTCCCAAGGTGATCAGTAAAAGGGCTTTTTACCCGATTCATCGAGTAGCCAGGTCACAAAAGTGACATCTTTTCTCTGTCTTTTTCTCTGGATGGTGACCTTTAAGTGATGATCTTGGGCACCAAATGACATCCATAGCCTGGGTGGCTTTAAGAGCAGAAGTGTCCTTCTCACATTCTGGAGTGTCAAAATCCAAGACCAAGGTGTCAGCGAGGCAGGGGGCTTTCTGAGGCCTCTGTTCCTGCAGAGTTGGTCTCTGTCTCCCCATGTCCTCACACAGCCTCAGCGCATGCCTATAGAGCACATGCACTCGTGCGCGTTCTCTCTCTCCTGTGTCTTCTCTCCTCATAAGGATAACAGGCTCATCGTGAGACCCCACCTTCGTGACCTCATCTAACTTCGACTCCCAGAGGCTCCAACTCCACACAGCATCAGACGCCAGGTCAGGGCTTCAACATATGAGATTCAGGGCAGCACAGACATTCCACTCATAACACTGACCCTCAATTTAATTAAGCAATAATGCTTCCTTTCCTTTCAAACGTGAGGGAGAGAGAAGAAAACCAGACCTGGGAGGCCAAATCCTGCTTGGGCAAGGAACTGGAAAGCAGCTCTGTGACTTCTGTGCGGTTGGGAGGATCCCGTGACGGATCGCTTTAATCATGAGCAGTGATCAGCCCTGTGTGGAAAAGCTGCTCAGAGCAAGCTCCTTCTGCATCTCAGACCAGAAGTTCTTCTCCCTCCTTTTAGAAGAAGACAGAAGTAAATGGCGACGGGTGGAGCCCAGGGACAAGCCCAGCGAAGGCTCCTTTCCCAGGCTGTCAGCCAGGAGCTGAAATCTGTGAATTACAGGTGCCCTGTCTGCCTGCCAGAGCCACCCACTACAGACCTCTCCCGTGTTGCTTCCTTCTTACTTCAGATTCCCGTAAAACAACCTGAGATCAGAGACCTTGTCATGAAGGAAGAGAAAATAAGCGGAACTACACCGCTGCCCCCAGAGGTGCAGAAGCAGCACCTTACACGCAGAGCTCGCCCCCGCCCCCCACCCTGAGGCTCATTCAGACCCCACTCTCCCTGTAGGGTGATGAGAGCACATGGCCTATGGTTTATTGCACACCCTGGCATTATAATCCCTGCGCGCCATCCAACTGGACTCAGGGAGCAACACAGTGAGTTAGAATTAGGATGACCTCCCCACACTTTGTAAATAAAGGTGTTTGAATTGTGTCTTATTTTTCTACATAATTTGAGGGTTTTCAATTGTGGACTTCAGGCTCCACTAACATGAGGAAGTGCTGTTAAAGGTTTGGTCTGAGAAACAAAAGGTGGCTGTGTCCGGCACACGCTCCCACACATGATGTATGTACATGTATACACACACATACATGCGTAGACACACCTTGCAGCCAGAGTAACTGCGTCAAAGTGGAAGTTTGAGTGAGCCACTTGAATGAGAAAAGAGGGAACAAAGGCTCATCTGCAGGAAAATGAGGCCCAATTACAGTGCCTTTCAGGTCATGCTGGTAACTTGGGGATGACAATGATGATGCTGCTGCTGATTTAAGTATTGGACTCAAGGGAGATGGTGCTGCTGAGGAGATTTTTAATTCGAATCATACACCCAGTCACGAAGCGGGGTAAGATGAGAGGCATACATTTCTGTACTTTCAGTTCTATTTATTGTTTTGTATAGCTCTATCTTCGGTCCAGTATGATTACTATATAGTGTGATCAATGGAGTTTTGCTGTCAGTTTTAAAAGACAGTTGGAGCCTTCCAATGTTGTTCTTCTGTTTCAAGATTGATTTGGCTATTTTCAATTTCTTTCATTTCTGTATGAATTTTATGATCAGCTTGTCAATTCCTGGAGGTGTGGGGGAAGTCAACTGGCATTTTGATACAAATGTTGTTGAATCTATAGATCAATTTGGGTACTATTGCCATTTCAACAATATTAAGCCTTCTGATCTATGGCAAGAGGTATCTTTCCATTCATGTAGGTTTCTAATTGTTTAACAGTGTTTTATAGTTTTCGGTATTCAATTCTTAGACTTCTTTAGTTAAACTTGTTTTTAAGTATTTAATATTCCAATACCATTATAAATACAATTTTTCATTTTTAGAATATTGCTAAGGTATAAAAATTTCATATTATCAATAGCTTATCCTGTAACCTGGCTGAACATTTTACTTCTGATTGTGTTCCTGTGGATTTTTATACGTGAAAGATCTTGTCGTCTGTAAATAATGATGGCTTTATTTCTCTTTCTTGTCCAGTTACTCTGGCTGGCACCTCCAGGACAATGCTGAATCAGAGCAGTGGAAGGGTTTCGTGTCATTTCTCAGCATGGAGTGTAACGTTAGCTTCGGGTTTTCCACAGATGGCGCTTCCCTTCCGTTCCAAGCTCACAGACCTTCAGCATGAAAGGAGACTGGATTTTGTCAAGTAGCGTTTCCTTCTATTGAGATAACAATGTTGTTCTGGTCCTTCCTTGTTAACACAGTGTTTTATCCAACTGATTTCCACATGTTAAACTAGCCTTATCATCCAGGGGTAAATGACAATTTACTCATGGTATATTATTCTTTAAATATGTCAGTGGATTCCTTTTGCTAGTATTTTGCTAAGCTCTTTGGGGTCCATATTCAGAAGGGATATTTATCTGTGGTTTTATTTTCTTGCAGTACCTTTGCTCAGGTTGCAGGGGTAACATTGGCCTCATAGTATCAGGTGGGAACCAGGCACTATTAAGTCCGCTGCATCTTAATAGCAGATGCCTACCTGAGCCCCGGCCCTCCTCTCTGAGAATGAAGTCCCCTGGATGCGGGTGGCCACACCCCAATTCACTTTGATCTCGGTCTCTGGATGCTCTTCAGCAGGTTGTTCTGCCCTCTCCAGTCACTCCCAGACCGAGATTGCACGGGGGAAGTGGTCCTAAGTGCCTCCTGGGACGTTGCCCCAGGGAGAGGGTGGGTCTAAAGTCCTGTAACCCCTCTCCCCCAGGCCGAGCCCTATGCAGACCAGATGTGGAGCACTCCGGAAACACTGACGGGTAAAGCGAAGAATGGCCTTGGTTGTTCCTGGTGTGTAAGTGGTTGCCGTCAGCCTGCAGTGTTCCTGAAAGGCAGGCAAAGGTGTGGGACACACTGTTCAGACAGAAAGAGAAGGAGGAACCAGGCTGCCTCTGTCCAGGTGCACAACCAGAGAAAAGGTTGTCAGGAAAGAGCTTCATTGGCCCCAATTCCAAGGGCCTGGTCAGTTAGGATGGAGTGAGTTGGGAGTGGGGAGTGTAGCCTTCGGTGGCTATAATGTTAAGTATAACCATGTGCAGTTCGGGGCACCAGTGCACAGAGCAACCAGACAGACACCCAGGCAAGAGCAGCTTCCATCTACTTAGGGCACAGTAGCTTCAAATTAATGGTTCAGGTTTGGGCCCATCAGAGTGCATCAAATGAAAGGGTTAAAAATCCTGACTGTACCACTTCAGAGCTGATCGCTTTCCTGACTCCTTCCACCGAAGAATTTTTTTTAAAGATTTTATTTATTTTATCTTTAGAGGGGAAGGGAAGGAGAGAGGGAGAGAAATATCAATGTATGGTTGCCTCTTGTGTGTCCCCTGCTGGGACCTGGCCTGCAACCCAGGCATGTGCCCTGACTGGGAAATGAACCGTGATCCTTTGGTTTGCAGGCCCACGCTCAGTCCACTGAGCTACACCAGCCAGTGCTCTACTGAAGAATTTGACGAGACATATCCTCAGCTGTCTTTGTGTCCTACAAAGCCACTTCCATTTTGCCACGTGCTCAGTTGGTCCTCTTAATTTCTAAATTTCTTAATTTCTTAATTAACAACATACATATCTCACTTGGCCTTTCTCTTCACCTCCCTGTTTCACGTGGTAGTAGCCAGGTATTGTTTTCCTCTGGATAATTAAGTTCTGGGGAAAAAAAACAAACAGCATCTTTTTTAAAAAGCTTTGACCTGCCTTTGCCTATGATCTCTGCGGTCATAGCCTTGGGGTGGTGTCACCATGACAAGGGCAATTTTTAAATCATCATAATTAGAGTTTCCAAAGTTCAAAACCAGCAGTCACTGTATTCCGTCTTTTTGTATAATCACAGGATAAAACAGAATGAGAAGATCCTTAGCCCTAAACTCCGATTATCAGAAGCATCTATGTTGTGATGTTCGGTTTTTAATGGCGTTATGAATCTACTGCATCGGGGTTTCTTGAGAAGGGCATGTGGCTGCGGGCGCTGTTTGAGCCCCCAGGAGGCTGAGTTACCCACAGCTTTCAGGAACGAAAACTATAAACAGGCTCGTCAGCCCGTTCATTGCTGAAGCTGGACCAGGGCTCAAAATAAAATGGCCGGGTAATTTTAAAATTCCCAGTGAATAAGAGGAAAAAACAACATTTGAACAATTAAAGCTTAATGAAGACCTTGACAAAGAGCTTTTGTTTAAAAAAAAAGTAGGCAAAGAAAAATTTAGTAGAAACTGTGAGCTATAAACAGAGGATGGATGTCTGAATGATATTTATGGAATTTTCTAATAAATCAAATCATTTCCACTTAATTTTAAGCAGAATGAAAAATGAGAGGGATCCGTAGGTGAGAAGAAGAAACAATATTATGTTTCCTGATAATTCTCACAAATAATTATGCTGTTTCTCTTCCAGAGTTATACTTAATGACTTCTGAAAATTACAAAAATGTGCCCTGAGCTCTCTGCGAAATTTAACCATCTAGATTATTCATTTTGCATGTGTGTTTCTAGATGGCTAACATCTAGCTATTATTGATCAAATAAATGGAGGATTTTAAATATTTACCTTTTTCTGAGGATGTTGCAGACAGGTAAATGTGGGAAGCCAGGTACAAACCTACAACAGAGTCATCACAGATTTAGAGATCGTTAGCACTGGAAGGCAAGGCAAAGGGACGTTGTTAAGAAGGGACTCTTGCACAGTGATGTACTGAGGAATTTCCTTGTGTATAGTCAGTCCTTTCAATACTTACATGAGTTAGACATCAGTATGTCTGTTTTATAGGCGAAGAAACTGAGCCACTTGCTCATGTGATCTCGCTACTTATTGCCACTGAAAAAATGACCTCAAAGTTGGTGGCTTAAACCACACTTCATGGTGACCTCTCATGGCTCTGTGAGGTAGTGGGCTCAGCAGGATGGTCTTTCTAGGGAGTATCTGGGGCCAGCGTTGCCTGACCGCTAGAGAGCTGGACCTAGGAGGCGCTGCATCTGCGGCCTCATATCTAGTGTCTGAGCCAAGGTAGCTCGAGGAGCAGGAGGCCAGCTGGCATATCCCTTTCTTTCCATGTGCCCTTTTACCTGGCGACCGTGGGCTTCTCACGGCAGGGTCATGTGAGGGGTGCCAAAGTCCATAGGGGCCTGGCATCCTCCAGCCAGGGCTGCGGGCAGACCAGGAGGCCCGGGCTGCAGGGCTTCTCAGGTCACTTCTTGTGGTAAAGCAGGTCAGCAAGGCCGCCCAAATTAAAGGAGATGAAATTAGAGCCCACTTGTCATTGGAAGGAATCTCAAAGGTTCTACAGCCGCCTTCAAGGGTATATAGTGTGATAACCAAGTTAGTATGACATTGAGTCTTAATATACCATATGCAGCATCCATTTTTGTCCCATTTCAGGTAATTGAACCCTAGAGAATATCTTATTTTGCTGAAGTAGCTGAGATGCTGCTAGGTGAAGCCATATAATCAAATTCACAACATTATCTAGAAGCTTGCCCTCTTATAAGGCTGCGCAGTATTGATTTGCTCAAAAATAAGAAACCACCTCTAGGAAGAAGGTGCAAATTCAACTAATTTAAAACTGCTCAACACAAAGCTCTGTGCAGATCCAACAGGGACCTCTCTGGAGCAGGTTGGATATGCAGGGAGCTGTAAGGCCCCAAAACCTAACAGCCGGGCAAGGCCAGACAGCCGCATTCTGCTTGTTCTGCATAATCACCAGGTGGTCGAGACTTAGAACAGATGGGCAGCTCCAGAGACTGGCTCACACCATACATCTGGGATGTAAACGTGTTGGGGTGGAGAGTCACACTGCTTCTGGGAGCAGAAAGCTCTTGGTAAATCTGTTAGGCTTCTCTCTGCAGTTAGAATCCTGGGTGCGGAGGGAACCTCCACTAATCTATGAATATTCAAGAGGAAATCCAACAGCTACACTTATGCTGTGATCCAAAAGAGTACCAGAAGAGGGAGGCACCCCCAGGATTTGGGTGGTTAACATCTGTCCCAGGTCACACACAGGCAGGTTGGGGTGGGGGGGGGGGCTGGGTAGTCCGGGAATCGTGGGTGGGAGAGATGCCCTGGAGAACAGGGAGAAAAATGTTACCAGTTTTTCTTTTGTCAATGGTGATCATGAGAAACTAGACCAGAAATCATTGTACAGAAGTTGTTCCTACGAAACCATTTTGTATAAAAAATCATGAGAACAGAATGAATTTAATTAGCTAATTATCACATGTATTTCACATCAGCCCACAAGCAACCAGAAACCACTTAACAGCACACCCCTCCATTCTTGTCAAGCAGTAGGTTCATGGGAACAGACCTGAAATTCATTTTTGCAGAAATAAATCCACCTTCTTCAAAAGGTGGTCATCAGCATTGCACAGCTCCCCCCAGAGCTTGGGGGAGCAGAACATCTTTGCTTTTACCTCTTCCTGGCAACCCCCACCCAGAGTGCTGGAGGTACGTCCTCTTACATAGAAAGTCCTGGCACTTGGTTCCTCCCATCCTCAACAGAACCAAAGCCCACAATGGTCCTTGACCCTCTTCTGCCCTGGCTCTAGGAACCTACACACGGCCTTGACCTGTTCTCATCAGGATAGGAAATAGGGGCATGTGTTTTCCCTCTGCATGTCCCTGCATATAGTTCATGTAATTTAAACCTTCACCCACAGGTCACACCGTGTATTTCATTCATTTTGTCGTTCATTCATTCAGGCAGTTGTGGTTATCTGACTGAGGCCACGCATGGTATCAGGGAGAAAAATAATCCTTGTGTTTCTTGAGCTCATACAATGTAGAAGACAAACAAAGAAGCAAACCAAGCCCTGGTTGGGTGGCTCAGTTGGTTAGAGTGTCATCCCAATACACCAAGGCTCTATGTTCGATCCCTGGTCAGGGCACCTAAGAGAATCAACCAATGAATGCACGAATAAGTGGAACAACAAATCGATGTTTCTCTCTCTCTTCCTTTTCTCTCTTACTCTGATCCTCACTTCTTGAGGAACTAAAGCATGCTGGAGCAAATGGCAAATGGTGCTTAATTGCCCGACTTTGGCCTGGTAGACCGACCATCCATCCATCCATTCAATAGACTTTTTTTGAGTGTCTACTTTGTTCTTGGAATTTGGTATGCATAAAAAACATCCTGTCTTGTGTTTATTTTAGTGGAGGGTGACAGACAATAAGCCAAAATCTATTAAGTAAATAAATTTTAGAATGTATTAGAATGCAGTGATTGCTGTAGAGAGGAAAGAAGAAGTACAGGAGACCACAGATGTAGGACTAGGGGTGTAAAGGCTTGCAAGTTAAAATAAAATGACCAGGGCCAGCCTCAGGGAGAGAACCGGGGGGCAAGGGAGTTTGCCACGTGAGCATTGGAGGGAAGACCATTGTAGACAGAGGGAGTGGTGGCCGTATCTTAGTCTGCCCAGGCTGCCGTAACAAAACCACACAGACCACAAAAAATTCCTTCTCATGGAGGCTGAAAGTCCAAGATCAGGGTACCAGTGTGGCTCGGCAAGGTCCTTCTCCCAAGTCGTGGACTTCTCAAACCTTCCAGGTAGGAGACTGGAGTCCTTTTGGAGGGTCTTTTGTGAGCCACTAATCCCGTTAATGAGGGCTCTGTCCTTGCAACCTAGTCACCTCCCAAGGGCCCTGGCCTCCCGATAACCAGCACTTCTGGAGGTTGCCACGTCAACCTGTGAATTCAGAGGGCATAAAGCTGCAGGCCGTCCGTCACTACTCAAATCCACTGACAGGATAAGGAGGCCTGGCCATGAGAAAAGCATCTATTGTTTAAGCCACTCAGTCCGTGATGCATGTTATGACAGCCCTACCTTGCAAATGGAGGCAGCCTGCCACCACCGCAGGGTGTGATGTGGAGGTGGAGCAGACCAGGAACGGGGAGGGGAAAATGAGCACAGGAGCAAGGAACCCTCCCTCTGGGCTCCCCCTGCTGGTGCATGGTCAGCTCATGACTCAGACTGTTTTAAGAATATAAATGAAAATGTACATCTGCCGATTCTTCTTTTGGACTCTGGAGCCAGTGACTCTCTCCATGCCACGAGAACGAGCCTGGGAACAGTGTTCACACCCAGAGTTCCTCCAGGTGCCACGGTCTTATAGACAGACTCCCACTCCTGCCCCAGCCTGTGTTTGGTCGCCTGGGCCCACGACTCACTTCCCTGCATCCAGCTTGGCCTGCCCCATGTCCCTGTCTCTGTGTTGGCTTCCTGCCACTGAATCCCAACCTTCTGTTGCAGGCATGGGTGACTAACCAGGGTAGCCTTAAAAAATAAATTAAATTCTTTAATTGTGAGGGAGAGTGAAAAGGGTTTATATCAGGATGCTCTGTGGATGGAACAATGTCTATGAGCTGTCTTTTTCTTCTAAATGATAGAAAGAATGGGCAGTATTTTAAACTAGACATGAACACACTGTATCAATAATAGCAGTATAAATAAAAAGAAAAAAATCACAGCTTCTCAGTCCCATAACAAGTTAATTATTCATTTTCATGCCTTCTATTCATAAATATTTTACATGTGTAATCATAGAATACACTTTTATGCCCAGCTTTTCTCATTTCACAGGCAGACACTTTTCTTTCTGCTCTGAATCTTAAATATTACTTTTAGTGGCTTCATAATATTGCACAGAAATGGATGTAACTTGTCTGAAATATCTTGTTGGACATTCAGGCCATTTTAAAATTCTCCACTATTTTGAGTAATGCTGAAATGAACATCTTTATGAAGATAGTGTTTTCCATCTTTGGGGCAATTTCCATAGGAAATGGTCAAGTCACAAAATCTGAGAATTGTTATAATTGAAAAGCATATCAGAGCTTAAAAGACGTGGCTGGCATCCCAGCTATTCTCACAAAGTATTTGGAAGGTTGGGCACAAGGATGTCACTGCTGTTGCCCTTTGGATCTGTATTAAGGGAAGGTCTCCTATAGGAGCCTTTAGTTAACTAAATAGAAGCTTTTGGAACGTGGTGCCAGAAAGTTCTGATACACCCAGTAACTGAGTCAGCTTGCCTCTTGAGACTCTATAAGAACTTCGAAGGCCTTTAAAAACCTACAATTTATCATATTTCTTAGATAATTCCCATGCATCTTCGTTCTTATAGACATACTAAAATTGAAATTCTTTCTTGCTGCCAAAAAACATGATGTCTGCTCTCACAACGGGGCTTGTTTCTGAAACACTCTCTCCTTTCAGCCCCCAAGTAATTGTTATGTTTGCATGCTGAGTGGTGAGCCTAAGATAAGGATTAATTTGGATTAATAGGGTAATTACAGTGTGATAAATGAATGTCAAATGATGTGAGGAACTGCTTTGTGCGGGAGTCCTTGGTCTGACTGCTCATTTCCAGGTATGCTGCCTGAATCCTGAACTTCAGGAATAGTTCCCAGGTTTCTGGTGGGTTTGCATTCCACCAGACAGTGCTCCCTTTGAGAGTCTGTTTGAACTCTCCGGAGAAATCTCTCTATCACTTCTCAGCCCCTGCTGAGGCGGCCGAATTGTCACCTGGGCCTTATCCATATCCCTGGGTGCAGCTTCCTGAAAATGAGGGAGGCCAGGTCTCCCACCTGCAGGTGCAGAGGACGCATCCTGCCTCTAACACTGACACCTGCCTTCCCTAGGACACCTGCCAGGCTCTGCTGTGATTGCATGTGTACGTGTTCCTCATCCCCATCAAACTGTGAGCCCATTCCATGGTGTGAGGGCTGTGCTTCCACACTTTCCTAGCAATGAGAACACATCTCTGCAGCTAACAGTTTCTGAGCCATCTTGCAGTACCGCAGACACTATGCACACACTAACACATACATCTCTCAGAAGCATTTCAGAGAAGAGATCACTATGACAGAAAACGTAAGGGAACTTGCCAAAGAGTCAGTGATGAGTCAGCAGCCGACCTGAGGTTTCTGATTCTGAACTGGCCCACTCCAAAGCCTGCTACATCACTCCCTGTTTGTACCAGCACTCCCTAACCCACAGCAGGTACCAAGCACATAGTCGTTATTGGGCGCACTGAGCAAGGGGCTCCAGCTTCTCAAGAGTTTGCCTGCTGCTGGATGCAGTGCTCGGGTCTTCACAGAGATTGTCGGCCCCTGGAGTGTCACCACCGTCCTTGTGTGTGGGGCTTGCCCACGGAGACGGTGGGCCCTCCTGAGGCTGGGTGTGGGGCAGACTGGCTCCGGCCCATGGGGGGCTGGCTGGTATTGCCGTAAAACTCAGTGCTTTTGCTCCCTGATTACTTTCTTTCTTTCTCCTCTCCTGATCCCCCAACCCCCACCTTTATGTTCTGTGAGCTCATTTCCCATTCTTGTCTGCATTTCCACTCCAACTACTTGAATCCCCTCAGTACATAGAATCTATACGATGAGTGTCTACCACTTGCTTTGCACAAAATGTAATTACCCTTCATAGCCCCACATGTCTGCCAGGCACCCCCTGGGTTCTTTCTCAGACACTGGAAAAGTGGGTGCTGGGACCCACGCACACTGTGCTACTTGGGGTCAGAGCCTCCTTTCACCTCTTACTGTTTCATGACCTTGGGACAGTTGCTTAACACGCCCTGGTCTCAGCTTTCTCACCTTCGCAAATGCAATAGTGACAGTGGTGGTGATGTCATCAGGTTGGGGAGGGTTAAGTTCTCATAATGAGCTTACAACAGTCCTTGTCTCACAATCGGAGCTCCGCCGCTGTGAGCCTTTCCATCCACCTGCCCTACGGGCCTTCTCTTAACACACCTCAGGTAACACTGCCCCGGTGCCGTGCCCCTCCTTCGTAGAGAGGCTTTTCTCTTTGCTTCCCTGTCTTACCACTCCATGGGGTTGCCTTCTATTTACTGTTTCATTTTCTCCTCTGCCTCTCCTTCATGTTTTGTGTTAGTTATGCAGGGATAAGTAACCAGGGAGTTACACAGGGAAGCCACCCAGGGATGTATTTACAGAGAGGTATGTTTATGTATGCACAGTCATCAGACCAGTGGAACAGTGAAAGGTTCAATTTCTCAGCTTGTTTTCTAACCAAATTGATTGATTTCGAGACTGACTTAATGGAATCAATGATGCAGGACACTGTCTTATAAAAAAATGTAGTTCCACCCAGGCTACTTGGTTTGTGTGTATGTGCGTGTGTGCAAGCACATGTGTGCAGGCACACGTGTGTGTGTGTGTTACGAGACAGATGTCTGTCCATGTCTGCCAAGTCCTTGATGAACCTTGGTGGGAAAACTATTCTACTTCTGGAAGCCTCAGGTGGCATCTCTGAAGAGCCGGGATAGCGGGCCTCCTTCCACAGGGTGTTCGGGGGAATACCTCATTGATAGGAAAGGTCTAATGGAATCAGAGTGAAATACTGGGAGGACATATTTCAGTCAGTTTATTCCATCCAGGATTCTCTAGAAATGGTTACCTGTCTCCTAGAGTTCATGTGTCTGTAGTCATGTGGTTGGGTGGGGTGGGGTGGGGGCGGTGTTTGTGTTCTCCCACATTCTTTGTCTGTAGGATTTTATGCCTCTTCTGGAAAAATATGTGTAATTTGAAATGTTAAAACACGTAAACATACAGCGTTAGCAACAAGAATTCTGAGAGCGACTTCCGGCCAAGATGGAGGCGTAGGTGGACGCACTGTGCCTCCTCTCACAACCAAAATAAAGGACAACAAAGATTTAGGAACAAGAAAACAGCCAGAACTGATAGAAAATTGAACTGTAAGGAAGTCCAACAACCATTCATCTAGACCGGTAAGAGGGGTGGAGTCGCAGCAGGAAAAAGTGGAGGTTAGCAGACCCGGGCCTGCAGGCAGCATCAGCTAGCAGACCCCTGGCACTGGGTGGCAATGGTGCAGACCCAGTGAGGCTGCGCAAGGTGGCTGGCTGACCAGGTGGTCCCACATTCGCTCACAGATAATCCAGGAGAAGGGGAAGCAGCAGAAGGGACTGAAACCCTAGAGAGAGTGAAGCAAGCACCATTGTTCCCTCTCAGACCCCGCCCCCACATATAACATCACTACCCAGCAACTGGGCTGCCCCACCCTGGAGAACACCTAAGGCTCCGCCCCTCACTACGTAACAGATTGAAAAAAAAAAATGGCTCAAACTGGAGAACAAATCGAAGCCCAGAGACAATTTATCTGAGCAACGAAGAGATAGCCAACCTATTAGATGCACAGTTCAAAGCCCTGGTGATCAGGATGCTCACAGAATTGGTTGATTTTGCTCACAAATTAGATGAACAAATGGAGGCTACAATAAGTGAAATGAAGGAAAATGCACAGGGAACCAATAGAGATGGGAGGAAAACTGGGACTCAAATCAATGGAGTGGACCAGAAGGAAGAAAGAAACAACCAAACAGAAAAGAATGAAGAAACAAAAATTAAAAAAAAAAAGAGGAGAGGCTTAGGAACCTCCAGGACATCTTTAAACATCCCAACATCCAAATTATAGGGGTACCAGAAGAGGAAGAGGAAGAGCAACAAGTGGAAAACTTATCTGAACAAATAGTAAAGGAGAACTTCCCCAATCTGGCAAAGGAAATAGACTTCCAGGAAGTCCAGGAAGCTCAGAGACTCCCAAAGAAGGTGGACCCAAGGAGGAACACACCAAGGCACATTACAATTACATTACCCAAGATTAAAATGAAGGAGAGAATTCTAGAAGCAGCAAGGGCTAAGGGCACAGCCACCTACAAAGGAGTTCCCATCAGACTATCAGCTGATTTCTCAAAAGAGACCTTCCAGGCAAGAAGGGGCTGGAAAGAGATATTCCAAGTCGTGAAAGTCAAGGATCTACATCCAAGATTGCTCTATCCAGCAAAGCTTTCATTTAGAATGGAAGGGCAGATAAAGTGCTTCTCAGATAAGGTCAAGTTAAAAGAGTTCATCATCACCAAGCCCTTATTATAGGAAATGTTAAAGGGACTTACCCAAGAAAAAGAAGATAAAAAATATGACAGTAAAAAGATAGCAAACTCACAGATATTAACAACCATACCTAAAACAAAAGCAAACTAAGCAAACAACAAGAACAGGAGCAGAAACACATAAATGGATGTCACATGAAGGGTCAGCAACAGGGGAGTGGGAGGAGGAGAGAGAGGGAAAAGGTACAGAGAACAAGTAGCATAGATGGTAGGTAGAAAATAGACGGGGGAGGGCAAGAATAGTGTGGGGAATGTAGAAGCTAAAGAATTTATGACACATGGACATGAACTAAAGGGGGGAATGTGGGTGGGAGGGGGTGTGCAGGGTGGAGGGGAATGATGGGGGAGAAATGGGACAACTGTAATAGCATAATCAATAAAATGTATTTTTAAAAAAGAATTCTGCATTAGTTGGAGACTCCCAATCGAAGGGATAATGATGTAGATATTAATGAAGATGAGTGACAGGAAGGGAAATAGGGAAGTCTCCTTTTTGGCCCCCTGAATGCATCATGCAATAATTGGATCATTCAGACAACAGGAAAGGGTCAAATTAGGAAAAGGCTGGTGATGATAGATACTGTTGTAATATTGGATACAACTTCTTGTACAAATCTTCGTGAAATTTTTTTTTCCCAAAAAAAGACATCCCATGAATTGTTATCCTGTGGCTACAAATGCCCATAAAACATTACCACCTAGAGCAATTCATGATCCTCTGTGCAGGCGTGCAAGGCAGAACATTCCCATGGGTGATGGGACCACATGTATGATATTGGTCTCGTGAGAGTACAGTGGAGCTGAAAGTTCCTGTTGTCAGGTGATGTGGCCATCCTGACATCACAGTGGAACACTTTACTTCCGTGTCTGTGGTGGCGCTGCTGTGAGCAAACCTAGTGCCTGCCCATCCTGTCCAGGGCATCACACTCAATTGTTGTAATAAATGACTCTGACTGACGTGTGCATTTACTACACTATATTTTATCCTTATTTTAGGGTGTACTCTTTCTTCTTGTCTTTTTTTTTAAAGTTTGTTGTAAAACAGTCTGCCATGTTACATTCTGGCAGCAGACTCCTCTGTCTCATGTTCACCACTTCTCTCAGTCCCATCATTTTCTGTTGTGCCTGATTTAACCTCATGGTGCTTTGCAGTCACGTGCCATTCTGGCTTGTAGCCCAGGAACAGTAGGCTGCACCACCTGCAGGAGGCGCACCAGGAGCAGGAGGCTGCACCGTGTAGGTGACCTTCACACAGCGAAATCACCTAACGTTGCGCTTCTCAGGACGTATCCCCAACGTTACATGATTGTATTCCTTAAAGATCGGTGGCCACAGGAAGGGGGAGGTTTTGAGGTTGGTACGAAAATGCAATGACATGTAAGCTACATTTGTTAATTTAAGCATCTAGGTATCTATTCAACCTGCCTGCAGCAACAATTCTTCCAATTCCACCACACCTATTGTGGTTCCGGTGGGTCTCTGCCATCCCAAATGCCTGCTTTGAATCTCATTCTAGTACATGAGGCGAAAGAAATAGGAGAAAATGGGGAAGCAGAGAGTGGAGACAGAGAAAATTAAAGGGAAAAAACCACATGGTGGACACCAGTATTTATTTAGTGCTTAGTATGGAGTAGACATCCATGTCAGGCACTTTGTAACTTGTTTATTTTCACAGTAACTGGGCACTGGTTTTCCCACTGTTAGAGAAGAGCTTCCATACATTGACTGGCTTTCTAGAAGTGCATTCTCTCATTCACAGGGAAGCACGGAGCTCTTTGAGCTTTAGTCGTTCCATACTTGCCACTTCCCCACTCAAAGGGAACCTACCTCTGAAAGTTTAGAGAGCCTTCCCAAATCACCCAGCAAAAAGATAGCCAAGGTGTGGCTTGTAGTTGAAATGTGCAGGAAACCAGCCAAATGCTCTGCGTACTGTGGGTCCCTGCAGCAGTGCCGTCATCTTGTTACCTTCCCAAACATTTTCACCACCAGGGGAAGTCACGTGATTGCAGTTGTTTCCAGGTCCCCAGTTGAGCGCAGCTGATCGTGGGGCTCAGTCTTGGGTGGGCAGGTCTTCGGGAGATGTGAAGACTCGGTTGTCCATTCTTGGGTCATTTTGTTTCTCATACAGATGTACGATATCTGGCCAATTCCAAGTCTTTCCCCAAACCTGTTCACAAGTAGGAATCCGTTTAAAGAAAGAGCCACTGTTGTGAAGGCAGCGGTTATCTGGCTGCACGAAGAGCTAGAAGACCTTGCCCGTGTGTTCTTCAGTTTGTTTAGCCATGCTGTGTATCATGGCAACACAGAGTCCAACACGTTTCTAAAAGAAACCAGATGCCTATGAATAGGGACAAGGTCATAGTGATCGCCACATGACACATTGTGCAGGACCAGTTCTTACACCTTGGAACATGGATTCAACCCATGGGCAGCTGGTCCAGCCTCCCACCTGGTCCCCTTGCAGTCAAGTGTAGTGGGACAGGAGCCCTGGTTGGGCTTGGTGGCCCCTGACCCATCGCACTCACTCCACCATTGCTGCAGCCTGCCACCCACGCCCTCACGTGCTCAGCAATCAAACACTAAGTGCCTGTTGTGTCCACAGTTCTCTTCTGCACAGAGTCCCACCCTGAATTGAGCCAGAAGTGTTGGTACAAGTGACAACGTGACACCCTACATGGATCAAAGTACTTACTGGCACCACCAGTCTATTCCTCATCCTTCAGGTGTTCGCTCACTCACACTTCACAAACACTGCCATGGACAGACAGCCCCTCAGATATTTCCCATAAGTGTTAGCATGCAGAGAGACCAACTCAGGTGGAAATGCTGGAGAGAAATCGACAGCTGTCTATAGAGAACATTCAGTTATTTTAAATCTCTGGTTTCCACTTACAGTTCTAAAATTTGGAACACATAGACAAGTACCAAGTCAGAAGAAACCTATCATTTCTGTTCATTTTTATTTATTGGCATCATCAGCTCAGGGTACACTTCTGTTGTCTTCAAGCACTGAAAAATGGGGAAATTCTGAGTTTTAAGTGTCTTTCCCTAATATGAGTTGCCATATCAAGCTCCCTCAACCTGCCAGTGAATTTTACCACATAACTACATTCAATGCCCCCATGGAAACCGAGCTCACTCAAACTTGGGAGAGAGGCCAGGGGCGGCTTTGGCACTCTTCCTGGTGAAAACAAGATTATTCCTGACAGATACCCAGGATGTGAACTGGGCTTGAACTTGTCCAAAAGCTGGTATGTCTGTTCCAGAAGTCAGCATTTCTCTTTCAGGATTTTTTATGTATGAATTTATGCTGGTTTCTTGTCCTGTGCCTAAAGCCTCTTCTCCTTACAATGCAGATTATTTTATCCCAAAGCAATTAGTCTCTTTTCTAGGCAGCATTGAAAAGCCAGAAATGTATTCTGTAAGGGATTGCATGCTGCTTGTGATAATAATAAACATCTTACAAGTTAACATTATATTATCTTAGGAAATTAAAATCTAATCATTTGCTCAACAAACATTGATTGAACCTATATTATATTGAAAGCACCTCCCTAGCACTGGGATGTTTCTAAGTCAATGCTCCTTGCCTTTCTCGCTAACTCTTCCAAATTAATTTTCAACTGAGGGACATTAGTTGAATTAGCAAATAGGCACCTATACATGTTTTTTCCCAGCCTCCACATTTGCAGCCAATGATCATGATCAGCTGTGACATATCGCATTGAATATACCCATTGCCACCAAAGGAACTCATTTCTCTAAGCCAGTAGTCAGCCCGGTTCCTCAAACCACTTGTTAGTAAGTAGGGAGTCCAAGAGACACTTCAGTGATTCCACATGGGGTCCAAAATCCCCACTACCCAGCTCCAATTCCAAAAGAGTGTCAGTTCCTTGAAGACTGGGAATACCTTGTGCTTTCTGGACTACAGATACTTAAGAGGCAATGAGGGAGATGACCAGTGAGCAGTGATTTGCTTTTCTGATGCCAATACAACAACCACTGGTATTGGAGGTGCTACCCCTCATATACTTCAGCACCCCCATGAGGAGCTCAGGCAGAGGAGAGTGAACAGGTATTCTCAGGATCTAGCTGGGAGGAGAAAGGTTATGCTTTTAACTTTCGTGTTTATATTTCGCTTCTGGAATCATTGTGAATTTCTGCCTTCTGATGCCTTTGACATCTGTTATGAAAGTGGCATGTTTTGTCCAGTTATTGGAGTGAAATGTGTGCTACTGGAGTTGAGCTGTGCAACCCCATTGGCTTTGAACACTCACTTCAGACCCCTACGCCCCCTGAGGGTACTCATGTGATTAGATGCTGTTATGTTTTTTAGATGAAGGAGGAGAGGGAGGAGGTGGCAGTGTGGAAAAACAGCTCACACATATAGTGAGCTTTTCTGAGGACAAGGGGCAATTCTGAAGCCACCAGGACCTGTAAATGCTGAACCTCTAACAGAAACTTCAGCTCGCAGACCCTCCAGCATGGCCAGCTCTTCCCTACATTCTGGCAGAGAGAAATACCCACCAATGCCCAGGGAGGTTGAATGGTCAATCTTGAAATAAATGAAGTGTAGCTATTTGGAACGAGGGAGCCAAACTTTCCCTAACTCCATTAACATTTTCCACCATCCAAATAGGAAAAATGGGCCCATTTATTATTTATCATCTTCCCTGTTGATATTTCCCCTGCTGCCAAGGAATTCAAGCCCAGCCAAGTCTCCCTGTGGCGAGCCCAGGGCAGATGCTCCCAGAAAAGCTGAATCATCACACCCAAGGCACCAGATGGGTGACCTTTCTCTCCCTTGCTCTCTAGAGTAGCAAACAAATAGTCAGACTCTCTGGTGGCCCAGGATCTTTGCTTCTATAAATTAAAATGTGTTCTTTGCCCACTGATGGCCTATCTCTCAAAAACATCCATCAGACCATCATTGGGCACCATGTTTCATTGATTATACCAGAAAAGTCCATTTTTCTGTTATCCGAAATCCCAACACAGTGCCCCCTTCCTGCTCAGTGACCTTCCCTCAAAATAACATGGTGCTAACATTATCCGTTGCTTTTTTTCCTCTTCCTGTGGAGCCATATGTTGGAAATACTATGAAGACGTCACTTCTCACATTTTAAATATCACGAGGATGGGCCAATGCTACGATACTTCCAAGTGCCCTCATTATGAAACACACGGCCAGAGCGGATCGGATTGGGAGATGCAGAAAGGAATGCGGCAAATGGAATCTTTTCCCAGGCGGGGGGTGGGGAACGTGACCTGCAAGATTCGAGGATCTGCGTGCTCCACCACTGAAACGCCATCTGGTTCCAATTCAAATGATCATCTTGAAATGATGACTTCTTTTCGTATGCCATAATGTATAGGACTCAAGGGCCAAAACACATCGCAGTGTTTGCAACCAACCGATCCAATTGCTGTCAAAGCTGTGGCAGTTGAAAGCATTGAGAAGAAAAGCAAGAGAACATTACGTCTGTCATGCTTGCATTTGCAGCTCTCTTTCCAAATACAGGCATTGTTATCATAGAGACAGTGGAAGGAACACTCCCTAACATTCATTCCTTCATTTCTTTGTTCATTGATTTTATGCTTTCATTCATTCAGCAGCTAGGTGACATATTTTATGAACCCCATACAATGTGTGGGGACAAGATACAGAGGTGAAAGGCATTTGTCTTCCGTTTATCAGAGGCTAATGGGAGTGAGAAGCCTGTGGGCAGACAGGTAAAAAATGAATGATATAAGGCCAACACAGGGGTGACGGAAGTACCCACCTTTTCGGGGAGAGGGTTACACTGTACAGTGACAGGGAGTTCTTAAAGGAGGCTCCTTTTAAGCCAATTGTAAAATTCAGCTGGATTTGTGCACACAACGTGGACGTTGTCATCTCCCGGCTTCAGAATCAGGCTATGCAAACACACAGAAGTGTCCGCTAGCAATGACTAGGAAGAACCGTTCTGGCAGAAACACAGGGGATGAAGATGGAGAAGGCAGTCAGGGTGACTTCTACAGAGCCCCCTCTGCTGGGGTGCAGTGAGTACTTCAGCATCCTGCATCTGACTTCCTCCCAGGAAGACAGATCGTCTTTGGTTGGAACTCTGTCTTGATTAACACATGGTCTAGGAACAGACGGCAGGGGCCATGTGTCAGATGGGGCCAACCTCAGGGAAGCAGACAAAGATGCTTTGAAGTGTGGAGAGTGAGTGTATTTATTACCAGCAGGATGTGTAAGAGTAGGTGCTGGAGAGGAAGAGAATGAAGTAGCTGAGAGGACAGTATAATAGGGGACAAAGGGTCAGGAGAGGACCGAGTGGACTTCTGGAGAAGAAAACTGTGATGTGAAAATGTTTTGCTTGCTTTGCCATGTGGATGTATTTTCTCTTCCTGTCCCTGACTCGCTGAACTCTTGCTTACGTCCTTCCTAAAGTCTTCTACAATCTGGAATATTTTTGTGGTGCGTTAGATCTTCTTTGAGGGTGGAGGGCCTTTTCTGAAACAGAGTGACGTATGCAAGAGATCACAGATAACAAATTAAGCAGGGTCCAATATAAACCTTCCAGATTTATTTTGTTAAATCATGGTTGTGGATGGTTTTGAACTTCCGTAAACATACATAAGTGGGGTTTCCAGGCAGTGACCAGTAGACTGTCAGGTAGAAGGAGGCACCCTGGTCAGCATTTACGGTGTGTCAGCAAAGATTTCGCTGTGAGAGCTGTAATTAGGGATAGACGTGTGAGGAGGTTCTGGTCCTTTTACTAGAGATTTCTAGTGAGTTTGGGAAGACAGGCGCTTGTGTGAAGGAAGTGAGGAGACTTTGAATCAGTAGCAGCGTTCATCTCTAGCAGACCCATCTGACCGTTTGCCCTCTGACACCCCGAGAACTACTTGAAAAGCACAAATCAAGGTCTAGCCTTTAGCTTGTGGGCAGTGGTCTTTGCAAAATGAAAAATAACCCCCAACGGATGAAGATTTCCCATATTTCTGGACTGCCTTCAACAATTTCTCTTTCTTCCCACATATTTTTTCTCTCTTACACTAGACTCCAAGATACAGAAGTGTCCCTGTGGGCTTACTACCCTTAGGTCCTCAGTGCCATTCACTGTACCCCCAGGAATCAGCCAACTGTCAATTGTCTTGTATACTTAGAGTGTTTGAAAAACACTGGTTGAATTAACAAGTGCATGTATGAATTTCTGTAGATTGATCAAGCCAACCATTTGGTGAAAACCGTTCTGTAGTTCCCCACTTCCTTGAAATAACATTTTGGAACCTCGCCGTGGTCCATGGCAGACTCCCCTGCCTGCCCCATGCCTGCTGCTCACTCTGCTCCTAGCCCTTCTTGTCTTGTTGCCAACTGTCAGAATGCCAAGTTCATTTCTACCTTAAGGTCTTTACGTTGCTTTGCCTTATACCAAGAATAGTATTTCCTCTCAGCTCTCTGCCTACCTGACTCTTAGCAAAATGTATATTGCAAAATGTATATATATATAAACACCACCTACTCACAGCGCTGTTCACTCACCACATGATCTAAAATACCTCCATTCTTAATCACATTTTGTCCTATCTAAAATTACATGTTTACTCATGATTCATTTTCTGCCCCCTTGCACCCCAAATGTAAACTCTGCAGGAATGGAAACAACTGAGATGGGGCTTTCTGATTCACCAACTTTGTCCCCAAGTCTGCAATGGTGCCTAGGACACAGCAGGTCCTCAGCAGACATTTGCTGATGGTATAAAGGATGTTTCTCCTTTCGAATACCCTTGTCCCTCTGCTGGGTAAGCCTTGATGCCGACTTGTCTCAGTTTAGCATGGACTTAGCCCTAAGTCTCTTTCGAGGCACCATTAAGGAAATAAAAACAGGTCTCCAAGAAGCAGTCATAAGCAAGTGTAGTCTCCTCATTAAAAGGGGCCCCTGTGGGTCTTGCCATGGGTAGTTTCATAAGGCCACGTGGATGGGTGCCCTGACTATGGCAGCCGTTCCCTGTAAGCAAGTTTCTGAAAAGACACCCAGACATTACTTTCCTCTTCTCCTCCTCACGGCATGTCTGTGAGGGACTGGGCTGTCACCCGTCGCCAACCAATGGCTTTGGTCACCTCCCCCTCATTGCCTTTCATCCCTTCCCAAGTTCATTACCATCTCAGTAATAAGTCACATGAGTGGGCCCAGCAGTGTGGGCCACTCCCTTTGGCTGCCTTCTGGAGTGCTGGCATGAGCAAATAGGAGGAGGTGTGGACAGTAGGGCTGCTGCCGCCCCAGAGCGTCACAGGAACCTGCTAATGGGTTTGCTCTTCAATGCTGTTGTCCATAGGGATGGCACAGGGGACCAGCTAGAGGAAGGCAGAGCTATGGCCCCACCTTGGCCCTCAAGCCTGTGCCCCTTTGGCCATGGCAGTGCCTCCCCAAACATGCCGGAAAGGAGAAAGCCACCTCCTTCTAGCTCTGAAAAGGTCTCAGCCTGATGAGGGCTGCCTTTCCCACCCCAGACCTGAGCCCATTGCTTTCTTTCAGACATATTTCCATGTAAATATTAGTCTTCCCAACGTCGGTGCTATGCCCAGTGCTCTTGACTTTCAGATGAGTGTATTTAGCCAGCACTGGTGGCAGATCATAATTTCAGGCTGGATGAAGGACTCGGAGGCAGAAAGGTGGCAGCTCCCTTAGGGACCATTCCTCACCCAGGCAGACACAAGACTTGAAAGGAACAGGAAACCTCCAGTCATGTCCGTGATGGTGTAAAGCAGCAGCGTGAACACTCAGCACCATGGGAAGAGGAATGCCAAGGGCTTCTGATGCCACACCGGGCCATTGCTGTCCTGTTTCTTACTCTTGTTTAGAGCACTGGAGAGTGGGTGGTAGTGAGGAAGGGGAGGAGCAGGAGTGGAGAAAATGTGGCCTTGCTCGTGCTGGACAAACACCAGATGAAACCATTGTGGTTGGAGGATCGCCTGGGCCCGGGCCAGGGCCCAGCTAGCCTCTAATACACCAGCATGTGCCTTCCTCCTTTCTTGTCTGTCTTCTTCTTCCCCACACTGAGCTCTCTCAGCGTTTCTAGAGGGCAATGGCGGGAATGAGGGGAGCTTCGTCTCATCTCACAGATTGCTCCCCAGTGCCTTTTAAATATTCATCTACATCAGGGCATTAATCCTCAGGAAGGCAGCAGTGGGAACTGCATCTCTTGTCACACGAAATGCATGTGTTGAGATCTGATCCCCAACAGGAAGGCATTTCAGGGTGGAGCCTTTGGGAGGCAGTTAGGTCCAGAGGGTGGAGCCCTTGTGAGTGGGATTAGCGCCCTCTTCCTGCCATGTGATGACACAACAAAAAGTTCGAAGTCTGCAGCCAGGAAGAGGGCTCACAGAACTTGATCTCTGGCCTCCAGAACTGTGAGAAACAAATTTCTGTTGTTTACAACCCACTCAGTCCATGGTACTTTGTTATAGCAACCCAAACTCAGATAGCATTCAATAAATGTTTATATTAAAATTGATAGAAAATATGGGCTGAACTATTAATGGAGCTCAGAGGATTTGTTCCTGATTGAGCTCATCTTCCGAATGGCTGCCTGAGCTGTCTGTATGTGGAGCTTCTGGGGCTCCAAGTATCAGCTCACATGCGCCTGCATCCTTAACAACCAGACGTACACATTCAGCCACATTGTCTGTCTGCCATGAATAGTGTGCTGCCTTCTCAGCTCAGGCGCCGTTGTACAGACTCACTGACAACCGTGTGGGCCCTGCAGCCCTCCCTGCATCTGCTCCCCCTGCTTCTTCATTTTTAGTCTTTCTGCGTATTTGCTCTGGCCTCTGTCAGCAACTGGAGTTCTTCAGCAGCTCTAATTTGCTGAACTGAATCCTGGTAGTTCTTGCCAGTTCTCATTCCCCAACAAGCTCAAACGTACCCCTATGACGCATCACCACTGGAGGACCCACTCTTGAGTGAACAGATGTAGCTCATCCATGATGTAGCTTGGCTTGGCGCCAATGTTTTTTACAAATCCAAGAACTTCTTCTTTCTGATCACTGCAGTCCAATCTCAGGCTGCCTTGTGTCCAAGCCTATCTTTGCTATAACAAGACCCAAAGACTCCTAACTAGTGGATTGGTTTTACCTTGGGGGGAAAAAAAAAGACCCTCATCATTCTTTAATCATGATTTTGGCCTACACCTAATCAACATTTTTATTCCTAACTTGGATGAGGATACATGTGGCCCAATTAACCTCTGAGTGACATGCAGCCAAAAAGGAATAAAAAAAAAAAAAAAGTTCCAAAAGCTGCAACCATGGACTGAACATAATGTGAAATTTAACAGACACAACTTTAAGTTTAAAAATGAAAACAACCAACAATTTCGCACATGAATAATTGGGAATTTATCAATAACACATGTGGAAAAGACATGGGTTTTCACTGACTTTAAGCTCAGGATGAGTCAACTGTGGGATGTACTTGCCAAAATACTAATGCAGTTTTAGGCACCAGGAACAGAAATAGAATCAACTTTTCAGAACAAGAGGCAATCAGCCTGCTGTATTCTGAGTCAGTGAGAGCACACCTGGACTGTTGGGTTGGTTCTGGGGAGCACTCCCGTCATGCAGGGGCCCAGATCCATGCTACATCGGGGGTGGTGGAAGGAATTCGGGGTTGGGATGGAAGAAAGCCACGATGAGGATCTTAAAATACCCGTGGGCTGCCACACAGAAGGAGAAAAAAGGCTCTCCCATGCGAGCCTGTACACTGAACAGGGAGAGGTGTCCTGGGTCAATGTACAGGGCGTGTTACCATTTAGAGTTCTGAGATGGGATGGGCTGCATGGGGGAATGTCAGTGTTGATCAAGAAAGTAAGCAGGTGCTGGAGGACCACCTGCAGGGCTTTAGAGAGGAGATTTGATATATGTCTTCAGTGAAGTGGCCTTGGACAAGAGCAACTGTGTCATGGAATGAGTTCCAAGGTGTCAGCCCATAGAACCTGATGGTGACAGTTGTGAATTGTTTGTTCCATTGTTCTGCCATTTCCTCTCATCTTCCCAATGGACATGGAAACTCTCTGAAGCCAGGGGCAGTGTCCTCATCAAGTGCTTCACCTTCCTTTCTCCCCACTCCCCCTAGTATGGAGTGATGCCCAAGTGAACCCAATAAGGATGTACATTCCTGATGGATAGCAGACAGTGTTGTGTAGCTAATAGTTCCCGCTCCCGAGGTACAAAGGTATCCACTAGTCCATCTGGCTTATGTCATGATGATCCTGTGCCATTCAAGTTAATATTTTGTGATTTTTGGCAGACCACCATTTGTCCAAATCACCAAAGCTCCATCCACAAAGATACACAGTTCTAAGTACCATGAACACACTGGGAACTCACCCTACATCTTAGCATTCTCTTCGTGAGGCAAACATGTGGGATTTCGAAGGCCCCTTTCAATTCCGTCCTTCTGTGGATTCAGTCCACGTGGGCTGCCCTGGGCGCTTTGATTATTTTGTCTTTTTCATATACTCCCTTCATCTCTTCCCTTCTGTTTCTTCATTGGCTTTGATAGTATCGGTGCTGAGCTGAGCATGTTATCATCACATTCTGAACGCAGCATCTCAAGAACTCTTTAAGATTAAATATGTAGAAAATTATAAATATTTGACATGCCTGGGAGCTGGTGTATGTACTATCTTTACAGAGATCTTTTTTATCTAGTATCTTCTATGTGCTTGCTTGGGTGCTGCCTTTTCCTCCTCTGTCACAGCATCGGAACTGTAGACGAATAGCCAAAGGATGCGGTGCTCATGAGCTCCGACACCACAGCCAACTACAATATTGAGATGTGCTTTTGCTGAGCTGGAACTGTCTCTGTAGTTAACCATCAAAAGTTCTGGGTTCTGGGTTACCATCACTATTCACGCACTGAGGAATGACACATATTTATGTTCTGTCTTTCTTGAAAATCTCTTTTTTGATTCTTGATCTGTTGTAATCACATTTTTGCCACTACAGCTCTGCCACAAACATAATTTGAATAGACACAGACCATTCATTTATGTACAAGAGTCAGGGTTTTTCTTGTTGCTCCTGCTCTGATTTCTGCCCTCCCTTTCTCTCCTCTTCCTTTCCTGTATTTCATCTCCAGATGCTCAAAGATGGCATACAGGGAGGCATGGAGGAAAGGTGAAATGCAAATAAAAAAGGGAAGGTGAAAGGTGAAGTTGGATGAGTCCCAGATAGAAGTGAAGACACAGGGTATGTAGTGAATGTTCAGTGTGTGGTGCCGTGCTTTGTGACGCGAGGGAAGCAGGACAGGCAGGGACTTCCTTACTCCGGTATGTCTGTGCAATGGATGCAAGCCCACTGGCCTGGAGAAGCGGGACCTACACACAGTATCCAGCCGCACGGGGGCTTAACTACGCAGCAGAGCACCAGTTCCTATGTCGTGTCACAGACGGCCTTCAATCAGCAATGCGTGAAAAAGGTTTCTTGAAAAATATATATACTTCTTTTCTTGTCCTTTCTTGTCCTTCCTTGTATTTTATTCCTGTCGAGAGACCATTGACATCCCTTGAGTCCCCTTTTCTGGAAAAGCGTCACAAACAGCCAGCACAGGCTGAATTCACTAGGAAGTGTCCTAAAGCCTCAGGACTCAGTGGTCCCGAGACGGGCCTCCTGAGTTGTGACAACTGAAGGGTGTCCTGTCTCTTGACTCCTCCCCTTTGGGTTTGGTGCTGTACACATCTTTGCCATGTTTTTCTGTGGTAGAAAGCCAGTGGTCGTCGAAGCTGAGCCGCAGGACCATCTTCAATGGCAGAACGCTGTCACTCTGATGTGTGGACCTAGTCTCGCCAGAACTCACTCCCACCTGGTGTGGCAGGGTGTAATGATTTCTGAGTCATCTTGATTCTTGTGTTGGGCCCTTTGCTGTGCCCTCACAGACTAGTGATATCCCCAAAAATGAAGGATTTTTTCCCCTCTCAAATATTACCCCTGGTGCAGTGTAGGGTGTAGGCAGACTTGACTGAAATGAGTCCCATATGGTCCTGACCGTTCTTATTCATCACTCTAGCTTCAAGAGTTAACAGGCTCTGGCACGTGCTGGGTTTTTAATCAGTGTTTTTGGAGTGAGTAAGAGGATACAGTCATCCTCTTCCCGGATGAGTGCGGAATTTTCAAAATGCGCCCACCTTGCCTTCCTGTGGTCCAGCCCTTTGATGGCAGTTTCCATGGTGACATGTGGGCACGCAGGTTCCTTTGCTGTCTCCCTCTCATCCATCAAAGACCTAACAAATGTTTGGAATCATAGTTTTTTCCAAAAAGAAGGGTTTTTTTTATTATAGTAAAAACAAGACTCTTCATGAAATAAACATCTCCAGTCATTGACCTCCTGTCTGTCTTTGAAATCAACCAAGCTCTTTCCTGAGTTTGGATGTTTGCCTTTGTATTTCTTCTATTTGGAACATTTCCCTAGGTCTTCTTTTGTCATGGTTGGCTCCTATAGTTTATGCAGGTCATCACTTCATTGCAATTTTTCTGAGGAAGTTATTGCCTGCTCGAGGTAACTGTTCCCACACTGCATGTCCCAATCATTTCCTGTTTCCTAAATCAGTCAACAAATGGATGGATTTAAGAAATTCAGCGTGAAAACCTCTGTTCTTACTTTTAGGTTTCTTGATAGCCTGATGCCCCAGGCGCTGTGTGACTTTCCACCCAGAATAGGGCTACAGGGTGGTGCACAGATTTCAGGTTGTATGGGCTTCGTGTGGAGGGCCCATGGGCATTGTCAGCCTCCAAAGGGGCTCACGCACATCTCGGCTAAGAACTCGGGAAAGTACATAAATGACTGCCCATCTAACCCACTCTGGGGTTGGTGACCCAGGAGGCTACATTGATCAGAGAGATTTACTGATGGCTGTTAGGAGTCTGAAGGGGAAATTCCTGCAAACAATAACAAATTGATAATGAAATATTGATCGGGGCAGTGCATGGCAGGGCAGTTCTGTCAGTTTCCTTGTGGAACTGGAGCACCTTCCGGCTGTAAGGAGGGTCTGAACTGGACCTCGCAGCCCCACTGGCATTTGTTTCCTCAGAGGCTGACTATAATGTTAATTTGGAGCTGTCCAAAAAATGTGACTATTTCCAATTTTCTCTGACCCTCTAAGGTCTCTTAGCTTTCTTCCTCTTGTCATGCCTTCTTGAACAAGGTTTTGAAAAGGAGGTGGCATGACTGGGGAAAGTCTCCTGCAAAGCAGGCTTCGGAATTGGTGCATCACGCAGGCTTGGGAGTGGTGGCTGTGTGTGGTGCGGGGACGGCTCTGCCAGGCCGCTCAGCTGCTGCTCATATCAGGGGTCACTTCTCCACTTCCCCCCACTCATACCCACCTGAGCCTGGGCAGACACAGCACATCTGTGCAGGGTCGGGGGCTCTGCCTTTGGGCTGGGCTACTGATCAGAAGGTCCTGGTGCAGCACATCCTCTCCCATCTCTATAAGACAGACAAGCCACCAGCATCCGAAACAGGGGCTACCACCAACTGCCCCCTTCGCTTCTGGCCCTTCTGGTTCTGTTGACACCTGGAAAAAGTGTCATCTGAGAACAGAAAAGGACGGGGGAAAGGAGGAAAAATAGGGACAACTGTAATAGCATATTCAAGAAAATATAATAAAATTAATTATTTAAAATAAAAGAAGTTATAGATCTGGGCTGTGGCTCCTACCTTGTCCTGCCCAGTTAGGCATTTATCATCAAAGCATCCAGTAAGATCACTTAAAAATAAATACAAATAAATATTAAAATTAAAATTAAAATTAAAAAAAAAGAGGCATTCCTTCTCAGAACTTAGCTTGATAAAGAGTGAGGGGCCCTGACCTTAGGGACTCAGATGTGTCCTTGGAACCTTGTTCTGTGTCTTTTTAATTTCACAACCTCGCAGAGAATAATAGAATGGCTTGGGCTTGGCCTTGTGTGGTTTCAATTTTCGTTCTCTCACTTACTAACTGGAACAAGTTTCTTGTCTCTCGAACAAAATTTCCTTGATTTAAAAAAAAATACATATAATGCCTCCACTGCAGAGTTTCTGTAAAACAAGCAAATACATAGTTTACCAATGACATGTTTTGTTAGGGCTTTTTATGGACCTAACAGCCTGATCTGTAAGAGAGGGAGGGTTGGCCTGCTACGTCTGACCTTCAATATCCGACCCAGAAGTAGAGATCACTTTCTTATCTCCAGTCACTCCATGAGGATCACGTCAGAGCACAAGTATGCAGGAAGAAGTTGTGGGTGCCCGCCCAGTGGACAGTGATTGTTTTTCCAGGTGGCTTCTAAGACTGAGACACTGGCTATAGTATTTTAAGCAGTTATTGACCCCATGCATGGAAAGAGGAGAATGTGGCCACATTAAACAAATGCTATGAACCTCAGTGGTGATATAAGTAAAATGGGGATAATAAGGTGGTTTAATGCCTAGAGTTAATTATGAAGATTCCATGAATTAGTTCATTGGTACAGGGTAATGACTCACCAAAGGCTAGTGCTTAATTTTCAAAGTCAGAAGTGCCTTAAAATCTGGATATGTGGTATAGACTATTGATTTTTTGTTGTTGTTTTCAGTCTCATTTGTTTAAACACACTAGGAAAGGTTACCTGCCCTCCCATTGGTTTCTTTGCCTTCTAAACAAAAAGTAGAGGAGGATTGGTATCAGTGACCCTTGCTTAGTTCTAAGATTTTGAGCTCATCAAAATCCAAAACACCTCCCTGGAGAAACAGCTCTTAAGCATCTTTGCTGTGTTTCAAAGCTTCTCCTTTGAGACTGGCCTCCGAACGTGACCTTAGGGAATGAAGGATGTACAGGCAAGATGTAATGCCTACACATATCAGTTTACTTATCAGCCAATATGTCCTTGTCATCCAACACACAAATATGACCTGGGTGTCTAAGTCACTTACCTAGCAAGTCATCATGGGTGATAAAGTGGGAGGTATGGAGACTGTTTCTAGAGGCAAAAAAGAGTGGGTCTCCACCTGGAAAACAGGAAGCAGATATCCTTGAAAAATGAGGTAGTGAATGAGTCATCTAGGTGAGCCCAAGGCTTAAGGCCTAAAAAAGTAGGTCGCAATCTGTGCTGCTGATAAAAACCCTCTGATGGGCCAGAGACAATGCAGGTAATGTTGAGGAACTCGGGGAGAGTGGGGTCTATGTCAAAAGACAGATGGGTGACAGGGATGAACCCTAGTACTCAGTTGCAGCCTCCCGCATGGCAGGCACGTTCACATTCTCTGTTTCAGAACAATTCTTTGTTAGGAGGAGGCATCAGAGGATCAGTGATATTATGTGACTTGCCTAAAGGAATATAGCTACTGAGTGGGGAGCTAGAATTGTAACTCAGGTCTGTGTACCTGTAAACCCCATGAGTCCTCAGTAGTGTCTTATTCTTGGCGGATGGGCTGTTTCACAGGGCCAGGAGACTCGAACCAAGTGGGAACCTCGGCAGGTGGGGGCCTGGCCCTCTCAGGGCTCCATGCCTCATAGGACAGATTCCAGATCAACTGAAGAAACACAAACATTGCACAAACAATTATGGTAAATTCTAATATAACACATTTAATTTTAAATTATAATATATGTAATTATAATTTATAATTCAATGTAATTGAATATACAAATAATTCTGGCAAAGTTTGTGAAGGGAACACACAGGGCATGGAGAAAAAGCCAGCGGTGGTGTGCATGCGACTAAGCTGAAAAAGAGGAACCAGGTAAGGCGAGGCCGACCACAGCCGAGATCTGCGGTGCTCGGGGAGGCAGGTGGCCTGAGGGCATTTAGAAAGCATCTGTGACATCGCACACACAGGTGTCCAGATCACGAGTCCTGCCAAGTTCAGTTCCTGACTGCTTCCTTTCATTCATATGTTTGTTTGTTCTTACTTTCTTTCTTTTTCAGTTTACTTAGAAAATGAAAAGAATGCTAAATCTATTCTCATGGTAGCTTCATGAATCCATTGAACATCATCTCTATGATGTATTTGCAGAAAACATGGTTGAATTGAGACTGAGATGCTGTCATATTTATGTGATGTGGTAACTGGTTGGGTGCTAAACAGATGGGCGGATAAATGCCGGTGGCTCTGGAAGTGCAGAGAAGGCTTCTGGGAGCAGAGCTGCGAAGCGCAACTTCCAGTCTTGCTGTGTTGAATGTCTTTGTCCAAGAGGTGGCTAGAAGCACGTAAAACGTGTTTAACAAAGTAGTGTTGGGTGGAAACTACAGTAGTGACAGAAACAAAAGTCACAGTGGGTTGTCACAGTCTATGTAAACCAAACTAAGCAAAATGGGAAGTTTGGGAATCCCTGTTCTTACACGATTGATGTCACCAAGGCCAAAGGAGGGGCGCTGGCTTGAAGGCAGTTCATGCGGGTCCAGGAGGTCAGAGTGGTCGTGAGCTAACAACTCTCATTACCTGTTCCTGGAGGTTACTGATGCAGCCTTGGCTGGTGAGACTTCTTGCATCTGCACCAGTTGCAGCCCCCTGGCATTGGCGCTCAGCCCTGGTCACCTCCCTTGAAGAGCAGAGTGGTCCAGACCAGGGTTTACTTGGCCCCAGCCATAGCAAGATCTGAGGAACGTTGCTTCTTTCTGCCATTGCACCAAGGAGGAACTCCAACTGTGGAGATAAGCGTAGAGCAAACCTTCATAGCCAGTAGCTCGCCATTCACATATGAGATTTATTTTATGATTCTCTTATGTGACCAGTTTCACAAGTGTACAGGAAGAAAAAATACAGCAGGGTGGGGAGAAGAGTCTCATTTATGCAACCAAGATCCCAACATTCTGTTAAAAAGCCCTAACTATTAACTAACAAAACATTTCCCTAAGACACATTATTTACCAGATTAGCTGTGTTAATGAGGATGTTTTAGCATCAAACTTAATGCACAGCAATGAGCATTTTTATCACAAAAAGGACAGATCTTCTCCATATAATCAAGCTCTTGTTATCAGCAAACCCCTGGGAAATAATTCCTCATTCCTAAAGGGAAGCCACACACACTGCAGAATCTCTCCCTGGGGAAGGTGAGGCTTTGAAGCAGGCATTTAACATAAGACATTCCCCCTCTGTGGACTCTTCCCTTCTACCTTCCAGGGACTTCCAAGGCCCTCATTGCCAAGCTCACCCATAGGAGCCCACAACTTGAACTGACCCGCTGTGGTTACAGGATTTGGTTGCATAGAAACCTGTTCTTCAGCTGCTTCCACCTCCCAGCTGACTGTATCTCCAAGTACCACTCCATACCTGTTCTTCCTGCTCAGCAGTACAATCAGTTAGGGGGGCCTCATGTTCACTTTCAAATGTCAGATCTACCCTGAGCATCACTTTCCACTCCCCTTCATCCCCAGGGCATCGACAAGTCGTGTGTGTCTGACACCCACCTCACACTAGTGTCAGCGAGGCTTCAAAGACCCAACCCCTGGTAGGTCCCCTGCTCAGGAGTGTCACATGCAGAACCAGAAACTGGGAGGGCTGACAGGGCCCCCACCCCTCCCTTCCATACACTGTCTTTGGCACACACAGGTACACGTCCCCTAAAATACCCCACTTTGGCCTGACCCAAAGGGCTCCTTTTCTTTCCTAGTCTCTCAGTCTAGCCAAGACATTGTAAAATATTATTTTAACAAGTGACTCTTCTGCCTTTTCCTCATTTCAAAACAAAGCCTTTTGCTGGAATCATCTTTTTTTCTCCCTCATTCAAATAGGACATTACCCCACTATCAACAGAAGCTCCCTTCTTATCATTTCCCTTGAGCACTGTGGATGAGCACTTCACAGGGCCAAGAAGCAGGACAGCATATCATGAGCAGGGTGGACTGACTGTTGACCCACACGGGCCTGAGTTCCAGCCCCAGCTCTGCTACACAGTGGCTGTGAGGACTGGGCAAGTCACTCAGGTCCCAGAGCACTCAAGTCCTCACCTACAAAAGCAGGTGCATAACACGCCTGCCAGGAGAGTGCTTGAGGGCAGCGTGGAGCTGATGAATAGAAACGAGCAGCACAGGGCCTGAGACACAGTAAGTACGCAGTCATTACTGTTATTACTATTTTTATTTCTGATCATATCAGGTGAGCTGCAGGGCAGAGAGACTGGCCTCTGTGTCTCGTCCTGTGCGTGGGGATGGCTGTAAATTCAGAGACACCATGACAGTCTGTCCCCGCGATTGTCACCTGCTGCGCTCCAAGAATTTTTACAACACGTGGTAGCCGGCTATTTAGTCAGGGACAGTGATGTCTTTTTCTTTAAATTGTCAATTTTTAAAAAAAAAATGACAACAGCCAAGACTATTGTAGCCATCTGATGTGAGTGAATCAAAACTATACCTAATTTTTTTGGCAGATTGGCAAAAAAATGGTTTTTGGTGTGCCGCAGAATTTTAGTCATTCGTTTCTGGGTACCGTGAGAGGAGAAAGGTTGAAAATCTCTCTTGACTGTAATGGCACAGCATAGCTAATTTTTCAGTGTCTCACCTGGACTGCAGCCTTCTAATGTGGCTTTCATTTTTAATCTCTTCCAATTTATCATCCAACTCCTTCTTTTCAGCACGGCTACCATCGTTTCCCTTAGGGACATCTCTGATCATTTAACTCGTGCATTATGGCTGTCTCTGAGGACTTACCAAATACCATTGAATGCCCTTATCAGAACATTTTCAGTCCTGTGGCATCTAGCTTCAGACTGCTGTTAACCTCACAGCGTCCATCATGAGGCTAAAGAAACAGTATAATTTAGTCACTTCTTGTAGGGACTTGCATGTAAAGTGCTGGGCTAGTGGACACAACACATAGATTACAGCAGATACTACTCGTTGATGTCATGGAAGGAACATTAAACTTCAGAGCCTGCACACCAGTCCACGCCCTTTCTTGATTTTCAGTATGGGATGCTACAAATGTTACCTAACGTGCCTGTGCCCACGGAGATCAATGATAAGTGGGTCAAATCATCATAATTGATCTGCCTCAAAAAGTCACTTTAGAAATGAATGGAGGGAATGAGTATGGAAAATGCCTTGAAAAATAGCAAGTACTGTGTACGCGAATAAGTGTTTGCTCGTATTTTCCAGTCCCTGTCCTAATTTTTCCCATTGTAATGGCTAGCAGAAAGCAGAATATTAGGAAATGAAACAGCCAAGTCAAAAACAAATCTAGAGCAGTCCAATCAACAGCCAACTAGGACTAATGGTGGGGGTGGGGGGAAGTCACTTCTAATAAACAAAATGATTATGTGATTGTAACTGAGTAGCATAAAACTTGGCATAATTATGCCATTTCTTTTTTCAGGAAAATTTTAGATAATTTCAGCTCTATGGAAAATGCCACTGATGAACACAGTGTACTAGAAGTTGGCACACTGGACCTTCATGTAAACTTGAGAAAATGAAGTGACCATGCCTCCTTGGATGGGCCCCTTCCCTCTGCAGGGGTCTGGTTTACCTGGAGAAGGAAAGGGCTGCAGTGTCATCCCTTAAACTCTCCCTGTCTTAATACTTCCGGGGTGGAAAATAGGAGGAAAAGCCCACCCCTCCTTGTCTGGGACCTGGGCCATCTGTTTCAGGCAGACCTGGGCAATTTGGCCATCCAGGCAGACTGGGTTTTGCCCATCCCTTTGCGTGTGGGCTGAGATATATCCTCCACTGTTTGGGGGTTGCTGGAGGGCAGGCCCTGGGGCCTGTGATGGAGTCAGGGCAGGCCTACGATCTCTAAATGTTTCTTCAGTCAGAACAATAAGATGCAGCAGGCCTGGCCAGGTAGCTCAGTTGGCAAGAGCATCATTCTATACGCCATGGTTTCAGGTTCGATCTCTGGTTGGGGCACATACAGGAAGCAACCGATGAATAAGTAAATAATTAGAACAACACATTGATGTTTCTCTCACTCCCTAAAAGAAAAAAAAGTACAACAATTTCCTCTTGCTGACTCAGCAACATCCCCATCATCCCAACCCCCCAAACCCCGTGCGTATGAGGGTGAGAAGCAGGTAAACCCCATGTGGTCCTAGCAGTACATGTTGGTGTCCTGTAGCAGGAATTTCAAGCTCTGGCCTCATAGGAGGTGACCTTTTTATCCATCACCAGAGCATCAGACAAGGCAAAACACAACAAATGCCAGGGATTTGGAATAACTGGGTGCAGTGACAGGGTCTGAACTCGGGGACAGCCTAGACAGGAAAGCTTGGTAAGACCTTTGTCCAAAGAAAGCTAAGAGTGATGAGTTACAAGGGACCCGAAAAACAGGGTAATGATGAGCAGGTGTGTGCTCTGTAATTATTTCCTATTCCCTGCGTAACTGTGGGACTATTTCTAATTCAGTAACCAATATAGCTAGATGGGTGTGGGCCTGCAATGGGTCAGGCAGACTATTATGTTGATGGTAATGTCACATTATTTTTAGTCTCTGTTTGGGGCCAAAAAAATAAAACAGCACCATTTGACACAGCAAGATCATATACTCCTCTAGCACAAGAGTCCTAGGCAGCCCATGTGATCTTCATTTTCCTACTGCAGGCAAAGGCGGATGGTTGGATGTCTTCCATTTGGACTCTGGCGAGGGCCTTTCTCCCGGATTTCCCCGTGGTGGCGTAACCTGCAGTGTCCTGGAGTTTTGATTATTCATTCTAAGTGGCCCATGAAGGTCAGCTTCAATTGAGGATCTGAAAACTGGGACAAGATCTGAAGGAAGTGTCAGGGTATTGGACACAGCCCAGTTTTACAGTCCAGCATACCCAGGGTTCAAGTCCAAGCATAGCCAATTTTTATGTGAAAAATTGACCAGTCACTCACACCAGCAGGATCTTGCTGGGATCCAAATGCCATCTGAGTAGTTAAGTGGAAGGAAGCTAATTCAGGATTGACACACATCATAAGGGGACTGAGTAGGAGGAGGTAGGCAACCTAGACGTTAGCCATCACAGGGAGCCACCTCTCCTAGACCAGGGAGGCAGAGGGGAGAGTGCTAGTGAAGGCTGTGGCTCAGAGGCTGGGAGCACCTCCCAGGAGCTAGTATCATGGTAGGCCTCCTTGTCGGGAGCTGAAACCGTGTGAGGTGGGACATGTATGTGTGTATGCGTGCATATGACTGTGTGTGTGAGCCAAAGAGATATGAGCTCTGTGGTTCCCTTTGTGTAAATGTCTGGAAAATCCAGATTCATCCAGGTAACAGCAAGTGTATCAGCAACTGCCCCGATGGGGGGAGGTACAAGTGGGAGGGGATACAAAGATGCTGGAGGCATCTTCTCAGGTCAAGGTTATGTTCACTACCTTGACTGTGGAGATTGTTCAGCATGGCCAGAGATGGGCTGTAGAAAAGTCCAGATTGGAGGCAAAAGGAGTTTATTTATTCCTAAGAATACCCGTGTGTGTGGGTGTGCGCGCGAGTGCGTGCACATGCACATTCTCCGTACAGGTGATCTGTGCCTCCCTTTTCAGTTCCTCTTCATCTCTCACTACAGTCAGCAAACCAAACTCTAAAAATTACCGTTTCTCCAAATGCTTATATCCTAAACATGCCCCTATGTGATGCCTGAGTCTTTCTCATTTTGGAGCACCCTCAGACCCTCTGAGGTCACCATCGCATGCTGATGAGGATCAACACACTCACTGGGTTCCTCATGTAATAAGCTAATCCCATGGATATTTGTGGAAGATGGTCTCTTTATAATGCATTTGCCACTGAGGCAGCTAAATCAGGGTGATTTTGCCTTGCCTGCTGGCCTTCAGTTCCCAGTGGAAAGAAGACCTTTAGAGTTGAGAATCCTTGAGGGTCGTAAATCCTAAATGCTATCATTTTCGCCTAACCTTGGGCTGATCAGAATCTCTTTTTGAGCTGCAGGCTTCTTCTACCCAAAAGGGGCTAATAGTGTGGGCCTCACAGGGTTTGCTGAGTGTAACAGGTGTCAACATCAACATAGGTAAAGCTGCTGGCAGTGAACACCATGCCCGATTCAGGTTCATCCCCTCTGGTCTGCATTCTCTCTCCGCATCCTCCTGTCTCCAGAGTATTCCCACCAGATGATAAGGCCAGAACATCACATGTTGTTCCTCAGTTACGAGGGTGCAAATTCAGATCCGTTTGGAAGAAATATCACTTATAAAACAGAACTCAACGCCCCCAGTAGGAAGGAGGTCATTATGAGAAAGGCAGACTCAGCCCTGGCCTGGATTTCAGTCGACGCAGCCAGCATCCCAGTCAGGGCCAGCTTCTTGTGATCTGAGGCACAAATTTACGGACTCACTGAAGCAGATTTATAGACTGATAACAGGTAATATAACCACGTAGACCTGGTCACACAACAGCCAGAGGACAAAATTGAAGTTTTATTAAAATGACCTCAGTCATTGTATGTCCTACCTATGCCAGACAGACAGCCCCTTGAGTAGGGTCCACGAGAGCTCCCACCCCCATTCCTAATGCATGTGGTCCCAGGGTTGGAAGTATGTCATCCCAGGAAATGGGGCTCCTAGCAAAATGAGCAGAGAAAACTTTTATTACATGCATACTGCATGCCAGGCACTGGTATACACAGACATCCAAAGCACATTCCTTCCTGGGGACCCACAATATGATGGGGTGGTAAATATGTCAACCAACAGAGGAGCTGCTGTCTGGCGGACCGAGACTGCCACAGAGGAGCAGGTCAGGGGGGGGCTTTGTGTACCCTCCAGAAACAAGTAAATTTCCTGACCTCAAGGTGACCTGAAGAATAAATATTTGAGATGCACAAGTATTTCTTCAGCCACTCACCCAGCAGACAGAGTTTCAGGGACACACGAAGCACAGTGCTATGCCTGATTACTTTTTTCTTATCAAATTGACCCATTGCAGGTTTACTTTCATTTTTTTCCCCTAACTAAAACCAAGTTCCTGGAGGACATTGACTCTCTCTGTTTTCCCAGCAATAAAACACTTGTTATTTATTGTTCAATATACTGAATGTTCAATGTACTGAAATGATACAAGATCAGTTCTTGCAAACTAACTTGGTAGGAGAGGAGGAGAGAGTAAAGAATGGAAATGAAGAAAAAACCTTGATTTCATTTTTTTCCACTGGGGTCCTTGAGTCTCCCCGTCATTCTCTCCTTATAGAGGTGCGCATGTTCTTCATTGCTTGTGCTCTCCTGTGAGGAAAGTGATTCTGGCTTACCTTCCACGTGTGGCCTTCCGTAGGGATTGCATTATACTGTAGACCGCTTTGGGGGGTGTGGGCATTGTACCACTGTTCATGCTTCCCATCCATGAACATGGCAGATGCTTTTTCCACTTATTTGTAGCTTTTCATTTTTTTCTCAGCATCTTATATTGTAGTTTTCTGAGTACAGGTTTTTACCTCCTTGGTTAAATTTATTACTGGGTATTTTCATCTTCTTCAATTGCAAATGAGATTGTTTTCCTAATTTCTATTTCGGATGACATTGTTGGTGTATAAAAATGCAGCTGATTTCTGAATGTTAATCTTGTACCCTGCTAACATACTGAATTCATTTATTGGTAGTGATAGTGTTTGTGGTAGATTTTTTTAGGGTTCTCTCTATATAGCACCATGTCGTCAGCAAATAGTGACAGTTTTACTAGATTTTATCAGGGTGATCACTTCAGAAGGCATATAAATGTCTAATCACTGTGCCATACACCTGAGACTACTGTAATATTGTATGTCAACTGTAGTGGAAAAATAAGGTTTTACAAAAAGGACATGCTCCCTGGAGAGAAAGAGGGAAGGAAAAGTGAAGGAAGTGAGGAAGTTACAGAAGGTGCTTCGTGGGTGCCCACCCGTGGTAGGTGCTTGGTGGCTCTGAGGTTCTGGCTCAGATCTTCCTGCATGCATGGCAGCTGCAGAAGCAGCTCACGTTCACTTCATCCGAAGGGACGTTCACATACATTCATTTACATATATTAATAAGACGGGGGTTCTAACTTTTTTTTTGCAATTCCTAGGGCATGGTGACCTTTTAAAACTGTAACCTGCACAGGCACAAAAAAATGCTCCTAACTTTTCAACCTCAAGTAAGAGAAATGGGTGAAAAGTAATTGTCTCTGGCTTGCTACATCTCAGAAATAAATCTCTGAAGCTGGGTTTGCTTTGAAATCTCTATGTTTGGCCATTTTAGAAAATAGTTTGTTTGTACTTTTCAAGAGGAAGCTGGTCTGGATGGGCACCATTTGGGGTTCAGGACACTCTGGGAGGTGTAAGTTTTCAGTAGGGCTTACCTTGTGCAACAGAAACCCATTCACCTCTCTGTGTCACCAGCCCAGATGAGCTCAGACCACCCAGAACCCTGGAGTGTGGGTTTGGATGCTGTGAGGGCACCATCTGCATGTCCCCCCAAACTGTCTGGCTCACTGCCTCTTTCTCTTCCCAGCTCAGCCTTTTCAGATCTTTCTGTCTTCTCTCAGGGATCCAGTTTGCACAGATGCTAAGGATCATCTGGGTCTTAGACGAGAACTATATGAACAAGCCAGCCTTTGAACCTCACACAGTCTCCACTCAGTGTCCAGCTTCCTTCTGACCTCTGTCCTTCAAGCCCCTACTCCGGTCGTCTGCCCTGGCCCCTGCCCCTGCCGTCTTGTCTGTGTCCTTGATTCTCCTCTGTCTGCCCCTCTGCCTGGACAGGCTCACCTTCTCCCTGCCGTCCCTTCCCCACATCCCCCTTCCTTAGCTCACAATTCATTGGTCTTATGCCAGGAGGCAGCATTCAGTTTTACAGAACCTGCGGCTTGCAGTAGAATGGAGATTTCAGCTGCTTTTAGCAAGTCCTTCACTCACCTGCCAAAATGAACATTGGTTGAATGAAGGAGCCCATGATTCAATGAGTGCCCCCCACCAATGATCTGATCCCCTCACCTGAGCCTCCGAGTCCAATTCCAGATGTTGCCCGGGGGCCTGGGAGCCGTGCCCATTGGGAGCCGTTGGGAGTGAGTCTGCTCTGCATTGTGAGAACTGTGATCGTCTGTGTTTCCTGTATTTGTGAAGTCTGGGCTTCCAAATGTAGCCTTAGAGGATGAGAAACCACTTTTCCTTTTTCTTTTTTTTCTTCTTCTTCTTCCTTTTTTTGGGGAGGGGCTGGCAGCAAGAAGGCCCCTCAACCCCAGGAAAGGAAGAATGTAATGTTTCTAGACCCATAAATCTGCCCTCATTCTACTGGAATCCCCAAAACCTGATTCAGATGGATTTTGTGAACCTGCTGCTGGCTGCTCCTCTGGCTCCTAAGCCATCAGTAGAGACCACCCCCCGACCTGAGCTCACAGGAGAAGCCAAGAGCTCTCTCCTGGGAGAGGCTGGGGGGCCAGGAGTAGAATAAGAGGAAGCTATTGGCATCCTGCCAGCCTGGGTCGGAGTCCTGGTTCTACCTCCATTTAGGTATATGAGGTAGGGGAGAAGTTATCCCGTGGTTGAGCACTCCATGTGGCAACACCAATTCCTTGCCCCTGGCTGTGCAGAGCGAGGAGTCAGTGGCCTGGCGGGAGGGAATGTCTCTCGCATAATTCCCCATGTTCAACCCATGTACTCGGTCACTCCTCCCACAGCTGCAGCCACCTGCAAATAGCCGTGGGTCAGACTTCAGACACTGGGCTTTCTTTCCTCTGATTCCCTAAAGCCCACATGTGGAAATCCTGAAGTCCAGCTTCTGGCCTGCTCACTGCCCTCTCCGTGGTTCCTGTGGCTATATACTTTTTCAGTTATGACAGAAGTCTGCTTCGAAAATCCCAGTGCCTCTGGCAGTTCATGTTTACTTTAAAAACTTGAGATTTGAAGTTTGAAATGACTCAGAGAGCTCCAAGGAACTTGGCTTATAGGAAGAGTTCATTTCTATTGCAAGCTCTGCCAAACCCTTCCATCCAAAATAGCCTGATCCTAAATTTCATATGTGAGGGTTATAATGACCCCATCTATCAAATTAGGATTCCAGTTCCTGCCAAGACAGTGCATCGTGGTCTGTTTGCTCAGATAGGTAGAAAAAATGGCTCTCTGGTGGCGTCCGCCAGCCGCCAGAGTTCTCAGAAAGGAAATCTTAGGATGCTGTGTATTCATTACTCTCTTGTTTTCTCAGATACCAATTTCCATTTTCACAATAGTTTTATGAGGTTTTAAAGAAACTTTTGGAGTATATTTTGATGTTTTCCTTCATTTAATATGTAGAATTCACTTATCCTTTTTTTAACTTTCCCCCTATTTTGCCAATGCGTACTCCCCACCCCACACTGCCAGTGATCACCGGTTCGTATCTGTGGAGTTCTTTGTTTGTTGAAATTCTACATGTGAGAGAGATTATACAGTATTTGTTTTTCTTTTACTTACTGCATTCAGCCGCCTCAAGTTTCATCCATGGTGTTTCAAAGGCAGGACTCCCATACACATGGAAAATGTCTGTGAAGAAATAGACATGTAACCACACTTTATCTGCTCATCCGTCCACAGACACAGAGGTCATTTCCACATCTTGGCCATTGTAAGTAGGGCTGCAGTGCACGTGATTGGCGAGAGTGACTTCTTCATCTTTGGTTAGATAAGTACACAGAAGTGGAATCAGTGTGCCATTTTGTAATAATTGGAAGAAACTCCGTACTATTTTTTGTAGTGGCTGAATCCATTTTCATTCCTCTCTGCTCAAGGGTTCTCTCTGCTCCACATCCTCACCAGCAGTTGCTATCTGTCTGTCTTTTTGATGGTAGTCCCTCTAACAGGTGTGAGGTGCTAGCTCGCTGTGATTGTGGTTTGCATCTCCCTGCTGATGATGCTGAGCATCTTTTCCTGTGCCTGTTGTCACCTGTATGTGTTCTGTGAAAAAACGTGTATTCAGATTTTTGCTGCTTTTTAATTGGATTGATTTTTCTCTTGAGATGTATGAGTTCTTTGTTTATTTAGGACATTAACCCCTTCTCAGGTACATAATTTGCAAATAGTTTCTTCCCTTCTGGAGGGTATCTTTTTATTCTATGGATGGGTTTCCTTTGCTGTCCAGAAGCTTTGTAGTTTGATGTTGCTGGACTTGTTTCTTTTTGCTGTTGTTGCCTTTGCTTTCAATGTGAAATGCAAACAATCAGGATGAGATCAGTGGGTAGAAGCTTTCATCTTATGTCTTCTTTGAGGAGTTTTATGATTTCAGGTCTTATGTTCACATCTTTAATCCATGTCTTAGTTGATTTTTTGTGTATGGTATAAGATAGTGGCCTGTTTTCATTCTTTTCCATGTGTCTGTCCAGATACCAGAAAAATGCTATTTTTCCAATAGCATATATTGGAGAGACTATCCCCAGACTCTTGCCTCCTCTGTCATAGATTAATTGACCACGTAGGCATGGGTTTATTTCTGGGCTCTCTGCACTGTTCCATTGATCTGTAGGTCGGTTTTTATGCTGTGGAGAAGTTTGAAATCAGGACGTGTGATGCCTCACCTCTTTCCTTCTCAAAATCAATTTGGTTGTTTGGGGTTTGTTGTGGTTTCATGCAAATTTTTGGATCATTTGTTCTACTTCTGTAAAATATACCATTGGAAGTTCGATAGGGCTTGCATGGAATCTGTAGATTGTTTGGGTAGTGTGAACATTCAACAATAATTAAATCTCATCTGTAAACAGAGAATTTCTATCTTTCCACTTACTTGTTTTTCCATCTGTGTCTTACAGTGTTCAGTGTTCAGGCCTGTCCCCCCCTTAGTTAAATGTATTCCCAGGTACTTTAATCTTTTTGATGAAGGATCTATTTAATTTTAATTCCTTTTTGTAATCATGGTAACCTTTGAGGCTATGAATTTATCTCTGTCTATAGCTGTAATTAAAGTCTACAAATTCTGATTTTTTTCAGACACACAAACCATTCTGCGTAAGAAAAATATTGTGAAAATGTGAATTATGGAAATGTTTGGGGAAACCTCTATTGGCATTCTTTCACATGTGAACTGTAAGACTTTAGAGAATTTCTTGTATTCTTGTCTACTTGTCTAGTGACATCCTTTGAATAGCCTGTGACATGCTGTCCTCACTATGTATTTTGTCAGGATTGTGTTATAGTTATAATGGTACAAATGGGTTTGTCAGTGCCATAGTTGTAATGGTATGAATGAGTTTGGTTATCTTTGTCTATGTCAGTATTTCATGTCATATGAAAAGAGCATGTTTAACTATCTGCCAGTGTGCTCAAACAACTCGCCTCTTTTCATTAGTTAATCGGATGACTATGCCATCCTAGCACCCGCCTTTTTATGAAGCGCAGTTGACAGGCAGTGTCATGTCATCAGTTTCAGATGTGCAGCGTCGTGACCTGACACTCACATACTTCACAGACTGATCACCGCTTCATGTGATCTGTCACTGCACAGAGCGACTAGGATATGACCGTGTTCCCTGTGCTGTGCATCCTGTCCCATGACTGTCTGACTCTGTCACTGCAAGTCCACACCTCTTCCCCGCTTCACCACAGTCCCCCTTTGTCCCCACCCCTTCTGGCAACCTTCTCATCCCCTTCTAGCTCTGCACGTCTGGTGATCCACAGACCAGCCTCTGGCCCCTTCACATCGGACCCTGTTCATCATTGTCCACCACCCACATCAGTGTCGAGTGCCTTGGAGTGTATTACAGTGTGATCCTTCTCTCTAACCCCACCAATCTGTGCTCCAGGCCTGGAGGAGTCACATGGGGAGCAGGGGCGGGAGTCCTCAAAGCTGTGTCTATGCCGAGCTGCCTATTGAACAGCTAACTGTAGACATGACCACAAACAACAGAAAAAAAATTGCTCCGTAAACCCAGTCTAACCTTAGCTACACACCCACAGTGCCTGCCTACCCAGGGCAATCCAACAGGGAGAAAGATACTGGGGAAAATGGGCGTTAAAGTGGAGTGAGGTCATGTTTGAATGCAATATGTTAGAATAGCTCGCCTCTGCAAATTTGGAAAATGAGACATAACCGAGGTAAGAAAGTGCAGATTCCCTCTCAGAGTCTTGGAAGAAGCCACTTAAGCGAGGCAACCAGATGCTTATACTTCATTGAAATCGTAGCTGTGCCAAGGCAGTAGGATTTGGGGGTTCTGGAAAACAGGGGGACCTCTCCTTTGTGGCTCTTGGGCCATTTCCACACCCAGAAATTAGAAGCATCGTTTGGACTCTAACTGCTGTGAGATTTCAGGACACACCTGGAGCAAGGGCACTGCATATCAACATCCATGATGCTCTGGCAGCCTCCGTCAAGTGGCCGGCATGACTTCTGAAGCATCTACGCAGTGATCTTCGGATGCTGTGTCATTGTGTGGGTGGACGTGCCACCCTAGGTGCAGAGGGCATCATGCCCTGGCTTTGACAGTGGCCCTGAGTCCTTTTTGTGAAAGCAAGAGAATTTCTTTCTTTTTCAATCTCCAAAGATGAGGTTTTTCTTGTCTAAATCTCCCTGATATCCCCTTATTTTCCTTTTAGATCCTGAATCATGTTCCTAGGGACAGAGTGACTTACATCTGAGACCCTGAAAATTAATGAAAGACCTTAGATCAAGGTGAATAATGGGGGATTTGAAGGAGCCTTTTCCTAGGTCAGAGCAGGTCGAGTGCCAAGAAAGACTGATGCCGATTTGGCTGGTGAGGAGAAATTGTGGATTAGGTTTTCAATGGGAGACATAAAATGATGGCACTTGGGGAATCGACTCGGGCCTCGTCAATGTGCCTTGCTAGTTCCTGGCCTTCTCCGCTGAGGAAGCTTATCGGTGCAGCTACCCACACCCTGGCTGCATCCTTGTGAGGTGGTGGAGGAAAGTTTATCTGAACTTAGAAGGTTTAGCACCAGATGAGGGTGGCTCACAGCTTTCGAGGGCAACTGAGTTCCTGGCAGATGTGTAAGGCAAATGAGTGTGTATATTTTTTTATACTCTTACAAGATTCCCATAGTTGGTGCATGATGATCAAAGTGTTCATCGATGCATCAGTTGTATGAGTGACTCTGTAGGAACAGCAGCCGCAGAAAACAGTGCCCCGGCTGGACAGCAGCGCCTGCCCAGAATACATTGGTCTCCTTGACCACAAGACTGGGTGGTGGTGTGAAGAGGGTGGTGGTACCTCTCTGAGGGGAACCCGCGGAGTCCCGGGCATGTCAGCAGCTCATTGGAGTGGCAGGCTCCCTCAGAGTCAGCAACAGCAAATGCTGAGTCTGGGTGCCTCACTTTCTCAAAAGGGAGATTGTGAGAAACCAAATCATTTTTTGAGATCTCGATGTCAATTCTAGGAGTCAGTTTTTCATCTGGCAAAGGCCTGGGTGATAGAAATCTCTTTGTAAATCTTTTAAACCCTGTTTCACTCTGGGGTGTTTTAGCCCCTAAAGAATTCGTGTTCTTCACTCCTTGTTCGGTGCAATTGCCTTTGTTGCATTCAAAGAAAGCTGCTCTTTGCCGGAGAGGCACCAGGTACTGCTGCTCAGCCAGGGGCCATCTACAGAGGGAAAGAATAACCTGGGAATGTAGTTTAATGAGAAAGATGCACATGGTTATAAGCAGAACTCAGCTGACCTTTATTTGATAACCTCTAATAGGTAGCAAGTGCCTTTGACTTCGATGCAAGCCCTTCACGTGGTCACTTGATGCCCAGCCGATAGAGAGCTGTGTACAAGATCAAACAGCAATGTAGTCTCAGAGTAAAGAAAGGAAAAGAGCTTGGGCTGGCTAACAACTTTCAGCGTGTGAAATTTTCAAATCTTATGAAACCTCAAGACCTTTTGCACAAAAATAGCCCGTTTTTTTGTTTTTTTTTTTTTTTTTTTTTTTTTTTTTTTTTTTTTTTTTTTTTCTAGCTGTCCTTCACAGCCGCCAGAGGAAAGGAGGAAGGTCCCATGTTGCTTTAGGAGAACATCTGAAGGCTAGTTAATTCTGTCATTTTTTCAACCATTCATTATTTGCTTCCCTGATAACTCCTGAAGTGAATGGGAAGATGGACACGTTCTAAGAGTGGCTGGTGTAGCAGAGGCTGGGAGGATGAGTAGCCAGACAAGCAGACAGCAGTCTTGTGAGCCCCTCCTATGCACCCCTTGTTCTTGACCTCCTGTCCTGGATGAAATCTCACTCCCAAGGAAGCACATTCTGAAAGGCTTCCTTTCCTCCTCTCCCTGCTGTGCATCCAAGCCCTGGACTTCTATGGCATCAAGATCAGAGAGTCATTGTGTATGTTAAAATGGGCCGGGGGGGGGGTGTCTTTGGAGAGAAATGTGAAGGCTTTCCTGTTGTACAGTTTGGAAACTCAGTTCTCAGTCTTTTGCTATTTGTGCCATAGAAAGGATCAAGTATCCTTACAGTTTCCAGTTCTTTCCAGAAGATGTGGCATCATCTCCCATCCTCAGAAAAATGCAATGGTTTCCATGGCAACTGCTTCCTCAAATCCATCACATTTCATGACAGTCTTGTTTCATTTGGTCCCTGGGATCACACTGATGTTTCACCAAAAAATACTAATAAGACTCTCAAAAAATGAAGTTAGGAAAATATCAGAGGACAAAACTAAAATAAATGTAATCCCAACAAATACCCTGAGCACAGTAAGCCAGGGAGCAGAAAACATTCCCGGGTGACAGTGTGTTCAGGGTGTTCGTGAAGGTGTCACCTGAAGAGTGGCATTCTAGAAGAGACTGGAGTGTGAGGGCAGCAGAGAGCCAGTCGCAGAGAGCGAGGGCTGCGCCCTGGCTCGGGGGCAGCCAGCTCTTCTCCTGGCTTCCTTTGTCTTCTCTGACAAGCAAGCATGCATTGGCAGGCATGGCAATGGAAGGAAAGGAAACCTGCCAAGGAGGTTTCTGCTAGGGAGAGCTGTTCAGAGCATAGCCGTTTGGGGTGGTTGTACCAGAGGGACAGGCATCCCCATCGTCCCATCGCTCACAGCCCACAGGTAGCCAGCAGGCAGGTCAGGGCATCCAGGTGTAACAGCGAAAGTCAGCATTTGAGGGGGCTTGGACAGAATCCACCTGTCTCATTCCATGGTGACACCTGTTCCCATCTAACTGTAGCTGGTCCTGATGGTGACAAATGCCCATGTCCCCTCTCTAGCCTTGGCAAAACGAAGGTCTGTGTCTCCTCTTGAGTCCCTGTTCCACTGCAGTGAGGACTCCCTCATTTCCTGGATAAGATTGTTTGTGTTATATTTGTGATCCTCGGTCCCACTGTACTATGAACCGTCTGGAGGTGAGGGAGGTGAGTGCTCCCATCCCCATCACCTGTCTTGTAACTCTGATGTCACCCTGGGGACTCCCAGGGCCTGTGGGCATGTGCTACGCACACAGGGCAGTGATGGGTTTTAGTGTTGAGATGAGGTCCAGCCACCAGGGGTCAGGAGGTGCAGCAGGAGGAGGAGCCAACAGGTCCTGAGTCTGTCTCCAAGCAGGATTTGTTCGCTCTGAACCCAGGAACTTGTAAAGAGAGAGGATTGGTTTCCTGGGGAAAACATTCTTCCCCGAGGCACTGCAAGGGCGGGGGGGGGGGGGGGGGGGGGGGGGGGGGGGGGGGACGGGACACGTTTTCATATGGAAATGATGGGTTTTCTTTTTTCCTTTTTTTTACAAGTGTACATGTTCTTTTTTATTTTAATTGTTCAAGTACAGTTTTCTGCCTTTGACTCCCATCCCAGCCCATCCCCAAGCCCTCCCCACCTCCCTCCCATTCCCACCCCCCCTTGTCCCCACTTGTTTTTGTCCATGTGTCCTTTATACTTATTTCTGCAAACCCTTCCCTTTTTCCCCTGAAATTCTCTTTCCTCTCCCCTCTGGTCACTGTTAGCCTGTTCTCTATTTCAGTGTCTTGGGTTATATGTGGCTTGTTTGTTTGTTTCATCGATGAAGTTCCTGGTAAAGGTGAGATCACATGGTATTTGTCTTTCACCACCTGGCTTATTTCGCTGAGTATCATGCTCTCCAGCTCCATCCATGCTGTCCCAAAGGGTAGGAGCTCCTTCTTTCTTTCTGCTGCATAGAATTCCATTGTGTAAATGTACCATAGTTTCTTGATCCATTCATTTACTGATGGGCACCTAGGTTGCTTCCAGCACTTGGCTATTGTCAATTGTGCCACTATGAATGTTGGGGTGCATAGGTTCTTTTAGATTGGTGTTTCAGGGTTCTTAGGATACAATCCTAGCAGTGGAATTGCCAGGTCCAAAGGCAGATCTGTTTTTAGTTTTCTGAGAAACTTCCATACTGTTTTCTATAATGGTTGTACCAGTCTGCAATCCCACCAACAGAGCACTAGGGTTCTCTTTTCTCCACCTTCTGTTCCACACTTGTTGTTTGTTGCTTTGTTTATGATGGCCATTCTGACCATCAGAATGGTCATCAGTGTGAAGGGATATCTCCTTGTGAATTTAATGTGCATCTCTCTGAGAGCTGAAATGATGGGTTTTCTTCGAGAAGTAAATGGATTCCTCATTAAAGTCCAGTGGGAGAAAGAGAGGGCTATGGGAGAAAGAAATAGAATCTCCGGGCACAACTGAGGCTGTGTTGAAAGTCTGATGAGTGATCCCCAGAGTGGAGTCAGTGCACACAGGTGAGATGGTACCACGTGTACACGCCACCACCATGTGCGGCTTGAGGCAGCATTCATTTTCTGTCATGCTGGGGGCTCAGCTCTGCATCTGCCTGATGCCAGACTGAGGTGGACGGTGCAGCCTCCATCTGGAACCCTAAGGGTAGCTGTGGTGGAGAGCAGAGAATGCTCTGCAGGGCTGGAGCTCCAAGCTGGATGGCACCCTCCCTCCTGGTCATAGCTCACTGGCCGGAAGCAACCACATGATCCCTTCAGACCCCAGCAGGTCTGGGAAGAGCCTTCTTTCTTTCCAGATGCCTGAGAGGTGGCAAGCTAGGAATTTGTGGTGGATGAAACTGGTGACTGTGACAGGGGGAATACGTCCAAGGACACTGTGAATTCATGGTTTTATAGTAGATGATTTCAGAATTAGCCTCTACAAGGAAATAAAACAGGCCAATAACATGGTTTCTGGCTACCCTCATCGGAGCCCATTCCCGAGCAATGCGTCTCAGTGCTTGGAGCACAGGAGAGAGCTGCCCGCTCCCACCTCTTTCGCTCCTTTCTCTGCTTGAGTTGCAGGTTTCTGTGCTGGGTCCTGTGTCAGGCAGTGGGGATGCCCAGGTGTGCAGTTCCCGTGTGAGCCCACAGCCCTCCTCGGTGGGTGATGGTCCCATTATCACAACCCACCCTTTGCCTCCAGAGAAAAAGCTCTGAGGCGTCAGTTCTGGCTGAGATTATACTTCATGACCAAACCTCCGGAGATGTGGAACCTTGATATTAGGTATGTTTAGTTATTTCCACTATTATATTATCTTTTTCAGGGGCAAGCATGAACACAGTGCCCCACTGCCACAAACTCTGCAATCGAGTTTCCCACAGTGGGGAAAGTCACGGGGGTCAGCACCCCCTGAACACCGTGGATGAGACTTGCCCTGGGAAAACCGCCTTCACGATCGTGGGTGTCCCCTGCCAGGTGCGTATATGATTGCTTATCATTACTGCTCACGTAATCATCAGTAAGTTAAGTTCTCCCTGGAGAGACAGGAGATCGCTGTTCCTCAAACTGACACAAATGTGTATGAGGGGGTGGGGGGGGGGACTTTCTTCTTTGTGATGTAATTGGGGCCATTTATGAGTTTGGCAATAATACTCGCTGGCATATGGCACGGTGGTTCATTCAGGGCCAGAATTCACCTGGCCATGACACCGAGGTTCAGGTTGTACAGCAGGGATTTCCACCGCTGGGCCGGTGCTTGGCAGGCTGGTGCCCCAGATCAGCTGGCTTCCCAGCCCCCTCGGCCAGCTGCCTCTGCTGCCCTGTAGGTGCCAGGGAAGGCCTGGGCCCCACCTCGCTGGTGGATTTATGAGCTCTGGCCCATCCCTAACCAGCCTGCCTTGTCTCTCTTCGTGCTGACATTTGGAATTGGGTAATGTTTGTTAGAAAAGCACATGCCACACAGCAGACTCTTTCTCTGAAGGCACCTTCAGCGCTGGGCCTATTCCTACAATGGCCACTGCCTCAGATCAGAGCTCAGGATGGAGTCCATTTTGCATCTGGACTGGAAGCCCGTGGTAGGAGAGTCCCCGGGGAGGACAACCCTGCACTGTGGCCTGCGGATGGTGGCTGTGGGGGAGCAGCTGCAGTATCCGCACACATGTCCTCCAGGTGGGAGGGACGGCTGCCATGGCTAAGATATCTCCTTTGTCTCCCAGTGTCAGGCTGGTGCGGTTGTAGGGAGCCATGGCTTGTGGGAGCCCTATGGGCCCTTCCCCCCGACAATGGGCAAAAACCCACCAGGTGGTCTAGTCCCTCCCTTGTTCTCAGGGCCCCAGACATGGGACGTGATGGGTGTGGGGATGTCTCCGCTCCAGCATCACTGGGGCCACAGGCCTTCTTTTGGGCATTGCAGTTTTCTGCTTCTACACACAGGGGACTGTCCACTTCCTGAAGAGCACAGGGATCTGGCATAGTTCCTGCTGTTTCCGACCCTTGTGCTCCTAGTAGGCGTGGCAGCTAATTTTCATGTGACCATGTCCCCTGGGATGTCCTATAGTGTACTTCAGCGTGCTACTGTTGTACATCATGGCATGCTTGTCATTTTGTCATACAAGATAGGCGTTATTTATTTGTGGCAGACCTTGAATGGGACATGTCTATCAATGGGTGGGTAGGAGAGAGAATGGGTTCACAAATGGGTGTATCTGGCGATGGTGAGGGGATTTTCTGTCAGGCCACCAGCTTAGTGACATGGTCCCTGGTGTGTGCCATGTGTTCAGCTGTGCTTGGGAAAAGCAGCCGCTTGCACACTGATTGATATGTCCATCCCTCTGGCCATGCTGGCCCCAGGGTGGCTGTAGTGCATGTTCAGCCATGTGAGGTCCAGTTGGGTGGCCTTATGGGTGCAGAGATGCAGACATTAGTTGGAATCAAGTTTGGACTCCTCTAACTCAGGGACAGGTGGATACGTAGGTAGGTAGGTAGGTAGGTAGTCAGGCAGCAAGTGGTGCAATCTTAGAGGGAACATCCAGAGGTCCTTGGTGTCCCTGTGTTGCTCTGGAAAGGGAGGCATTGCAGGAATGGCATTTTCGAGGACAAGTGCCAGGGACTTTCCTTTATGTGTCAGGGAGTCCACTTTTCATACAGGTGACATGCAGTGGTATTTATTTTGGAGTGGTGTCAGGTGTTTAGCCTAGTGGGGAAGATCCTGCACCCCCATCTGTAGAGTTGAGTGGAATCTCCCATTCTTTCTCGTGTGGCAATTATAGCTGCCTCTTTGCTAATTCTGTCTGGAAAGGAGTGGCTAAGGGCACAGGCTCCGTGTGTGTTGTGGCAAGGATGAGCAAGCAGCGGCCGTGGCCGGGCTGGTGGCCAGCCATTGGGGACGGAGGGGCGGTGCGCCCCCCAGCACTGTGCAGGAGTCTGTGTGGTACACTGACTCCCACTCACTGACTCCCACTCAGTGCTGGGGGCCCACCTCCCCTCCATCCCCGCCGGCCAGCCACCGGCCTGGCCACGGCTGCCACTCGTCCTCACCACAATATACATGGAGCCAGTGGTCACCGTCTGCCCGGGTCACTGCTCTGGGCCGGTCCCTAGGATGCAGAGAGGCAGCACACAGGCAAGCTACATCTCTCAATCACTCACCAGAGACTCACTCCCCATTGCCTTCAGCTGTGCTCACTTGGCTCAGAACACAGCTGAATCCAACAGCGGATGTGTTGCCTTCACTCCACAACTGTTGTCACCCCACTTGGAACCCAACCAAGGAAAAACAGACCTTCCAAGCAGGCCCAAACTTTACCTGGCTAAGAACTCTTGCAGTTTCTCTCCACTCACAATGTAGGAGTGGCAGACGTCATGGCAGGGAGGGCCCCCCACTTCATGGACAACCCCTCCCCCTGCCACATGCCCTGCTCTGGAAAAACGAAGTCACCATTCACAGGACACATGAACACCATTTGCACACTCTTTATTGAATCATACACACAACCACCACCAACGATGAGGACACAAACATGAACTCACAAACTCATCACAAACTCTTTCTGAAACCTGCTCATTAAATGAAAAGGACGTGTCTGACCTAGACCTCATCACCATCAAACCCACCCCCCCCACTGCACAGGTGTAACCCCCCCCCCACAAACCCAACACATCACACACAATGCCGCGGTCACACTGCACCTCCATGCCAGAGCTCTCTCCTGCCCACATCGCACACCGCCGCACCGTGCTGGTGCACACGGTGCCCACCACCGCACACCACCACCACACTCCCACACACACAACTGCACAGCACCACAGGGACGGACCTCCATACCTACTCCACACACTCCACAAACTCACTGGGAATGATCATCCCCATACATTCGACAACCGGGTCATCCACATTCCTCTCATAACATGTTCACTGAAGACGAATATCCCTCTGTGTTCCAGCTAGACTTCACTTCACACGTCCAACACCAAATCTCCCTTCCTACCTCTGCTCCTCACATCTCATGCCCACCCACGATGACAAATACCTGTCCAGGATGACCTCCCACACCCCACTTGCCTGCAACTCCACACACGCCCCACACAATGCCATCTTCCTGAAATTCACCAACACACGGCATACTAAGAGCGACAAACTTCGTCCAAGGAGAGGATTCTGCCACCACTTCCTCCCAATAATCATCTTCCTTCTTCACTGCACCTCCTCCAATCTTCAGGATTCACACCGCAGAACCTGAAAACCAGAGGAGACAATTAATGACTTTCACACCCACACAAAACAAAACACACCGCCAAACCTACCACACACTTGCAAAACAACAGGACTCACGCGACTCTCCCTCACACTACCAGGTACACTGTGAGCAGGGCCCTCGCATGGGTCATGCATGAGACTGCCCCGCACCCCGCTGGTATGCGAGGGTCCCCTGCCAGGAGATCCTGGTGCCCCAGGACAGGTCAGCAGCCCTGCCCTCTCCTTGGTGCGCTTTAGCACAGGCCCATATGTGGGGGCTTCTGTGGGCCCAGTTGAGTGGAGTGGTGTATTAAATTATCTGGTTTTAATTAAACTATCGTAACGTAGACAAGTTGTTTAAAAAGATTTTTTCTTCCCCAAGAGCTGCAGACTGAAGATAATACCAACAAGGCAAATAAAACTGAGTAACTCAAACCAGGCAAGGCTGCCAGGTCCCCTAGTCCTGCAGCGGTAGCTGCTCCCCAGCCATGGGAGGAAGCAAGAATGACCACCATGCAATCGCTTCCAACAAGACAGTAGCAAAAACTACTCCCAAGTATCAAGAAGACTTTGAAATGTGTACATCTGCTATTGGTAAGAATACACTTTGTCCCAAGTACGTATTTTCTCATAAAGCTGTTAGCTAATAGTACAAATTCAGCCAGGTTAAGAAGATGTAATAAAATACTATTAATTTCACTAATTTCATATTTGTTACATACTATATTATTGTGCAAAAGAGTAGTTTACTATGCTAATTATCACTCTCCGAAATTCTCAGATGGGCCTTGTGGGTGTAGCTGTACATACAAACATTGCAGGCATTCCGTATTCAATAGGAAACATTGGAAAACCTGTTTTAATAAAAGGTTTTTAAGTAGGGGGACAACCTTGAAATCCAGTTTTTAATCAGGTAACTAGGGGGCCGTGTTGCTGAGTAAGTGGAGGAAACACAGTGAGAGCGGCCAGTCCCCAGGCAGACAGCGGGGCTGGTGTTGCGGATGAGAGTGAGCGCCAGCCTCCCGCAGCCTTTCCGGTCCTACACCGCAGGCCCAAGCAGAGGGTTCTGTCCACTGGGAACCGTCTTTTAAGGAATAAGATAACCCAGAGGAAAAGCCATAATAGGGTCTAAAAAAACACAACAACGAGGGGAAAAAATCTCCTACAAAGGCAGACAGACCAATCGCTCCCAGTCCCAGTTGGCCGCTTCAAGCAAAGCCTAGGATGAGAAAGGGGCCCCCACCCCTGCCTTCCAAAATGGAAATTGGTCTGGTTAGATCAAGTGGGTATTTCTAATATATAACTCCATGTAAACTTAGTTCTTTTTAAAGACAGCATCATTACTCATCACTGATTACTAACCTGTACAAAACCTGTTAAGTGAAAATAAATAGCAATTTTCAAATAAAAGGAGAGACCCTCAAACAAAGGCGGCGTGTCCTTAGCTAGGTTGCACTGAAACGGTGCGAACTGCTGCAGAACCCAGCTTCTGCATGTTCTTTTGGCTGCCTTCCCATTCCATTCTGGGGAATCCAGAATCTGTTTGTGACATGATGTCAGCAGCTCTGATGTGTCAGACGCAGATCCACCAACACAGGAGCATCCTCCTTCCCTAACTTCCAAATGGTCCACAAGAGAAGTGTGAGGACGGTAGCTTCTCTTACAGGCACTATTGCATCAAAAGAACCACGTGGGCAAAGTGAACCCTTTATGCACCGGCTACGGAAGGATGGTGATGATCCTGTTCTGAGTGTGCACGGCCTGTGTCTCCCTTGGGAAGTGCCACTGGTCACAAAAGCTGGGACTGCGGTGAGGGGCCGGGTGTCGGGCCTCTCACCCCTGGGAGCCAGTGCTCTGTGTCCCCTGTGGTGGCCAGGAGTAACCGAGCACTGCCCTTGTAGCAGTAAGAGGGCATCATCAGCTTCTGCTGAAAAAGGCTGGCCAGACACGCCTTTTATTTCCATTAAAAATGCCACCCCTAGCCCCATTGTCCCTGCTCACTGTGACCCCTGGGAATCCTTCGGGACCTATTCTCTTCCCTACTATGCGCTGAGATGCCCCCTTGGTTTTATTTCTCATGGTGTTTCAGTGCGAGAACTTTGTAGCATCCATAGCTTCTTACATGTCACAGCCTGCCTGCCTGTAGACAGCAGCTGTCCAGGCTCCTACTGCACAGCTGTGTGTCTGTCTGCCTGTCTGTCACTTCTGTGGGCTGCAGGGACAGATCAGGGAGCACCACAAAGGACCCATCTGTTGGCCATTTGGAGCCAAGAGTTCCCGGGAACTCTTTCAGCATGAGGACAGGGCCCTGGGTTCTCTGAACACAGAGGAAATAGTGCTCAGGACTTGGAAAGAGGTGTTCTAGTGGTTCGAGTCAGGGCTCCTAAATTTTTTACCGGCCCAGCAGAGTGGCAAGAACTGAATGGGAACAAACAGAAGGAGTCTGAACGAAAATGGGCTTGCCAACAGCCGAGGCCTCACTGGCACATCCGCAGCCCCCGGCTCCCTGCCGGACCCCTGACACCGCAGCAGCTTCCAGACGGCCGGGCCAAGCACACATGGAAAGTGCATCAGCAGTTGTTGAAATGATGACAAGCTACATTTCGAATACTCTGTTAGAATGGCTTTTCCGTTCTTCTCTCCTGTTCTCTCCCTTTGCAAGTGGCCATTTACGTTCCCAAAGAGTGTTCTGAAATTTTAATCTCATTTTGTTTGTGAGACATTGTGACCTACCGAAAGGAGAGATCCACGAGCGGATTACACATGTTTGCTTTTTTCGCCTGGCCCCTTAGGAAATCTGCTGTCAAAGCCATTGGAAGGCGCAGTTTGATTAGGTTACGTCCCCAGTGTGTACGGAACTTTCCAGATACTGTCTCCTGGGGCCTCTAAGGCTTATGTTCGGTGCTCTCCAAGGTGCTCATCTCTGAGCGCAACCCTTTCTTCCACTTCAACCTCATTCTCTCCCTTCCTTTGGCTGTGCCCAGCACTCTGTCATGTCAGAATTCTGGGCCCTGTTCTACTTCCACCCCACAGTCCGTAGGAACCCTGTCCACACTGGCCTGGCCCCACCCTCCTTCCTCCCCGTCATGGGCTGCAGTCACCCTGCCTTTGCTTTCCATAGCAGGTCAAACCCCTCCCCCGACCCTGGCCAGCAGGGTTCACGCTTAACCTCTGCATACGTCTCCCTGTCTCTCTCTAAGGCTTTTGCAGCTGTCCATGCAAACCCCCAGCACCCTGAGCCTCTCCTTTAGAGCAGCCATCAAAACCATAATTTTAGATGCACGTGCAACTTCCTTTCAATCTTGTGTAACATGTTTCTAACACCACACTAGGACATACATGTGCAACAAATGCACAGTGCCTAAAACTTAGGAGGCTGCTAAAATAGTTTCTGAGTTCCACAAATACACGGCAGAGGTTTAGACGAACTAGGACAAGTGCATACTCCAGGATCCACCTGGCTCGTGTTCACGCAGTTACATATTACAGAACCCTGAAGGACCAGTGGCCTCGTTTTCCTGACTTGCCCTTTGTACAATACTGGTGTTTCACCCCTGCTGTGACCTAAGTTCACCGTGTGTGGTTTGGATATCAAACAACCTCTCCAATCTATCCAAAAACCTTACAGTTTTGGATAGATTAATACAGTTTATCCAAAAACCTTAGAGACCTGAGTATATTCCCTGGCCTCAGCACCTCTAGGGAAGTCACACAAGCCCCGGAGCCATGCTTTCTTCATCTGAGAACAGGATGATAAACATACCGCTGTCACACACAAGCCAGCTGGGGCATGAATGGCAGGCCACCTGGGCACAGAGCTCCAGACCAGTCCTGGAACCTACCACCGCCCCTCACAGATGCCACTTCTTCTCCTCCCTCTACAGGTGTGCCCTAGTTGAGGTCAAGTGTGAGCATGCTCCGTCCATGCAAGACCACCCTCAGGGTCCACAGTTTGCTACCATGACTCAGAGAACTCACTGAAGCTGCGTCACTTAGGGTCACACACAGTTTCACAGTGAAAAGACACAGATTAAAATCAGCCGAGAGAAGAGGCACAGAAAGCAGAGTCCAGAAGGCCCTGGGCATTCTGTCCCTGTGAATTCCAAGCAGCATCCATCCCGCCCAGATGCAGGCCATGACTGTGGCAACTCTGCACTGGGACTCCCTCACACTGATGGGATGGAGGGCCCACAGGGTTGATGTCCATCTCAAAGTCTGACTGACCAACCCTGTGGGACCCCAAACCCCCACATTAAGGAGGCTCACACCTGTTCCCACCAGGTATGGCCAAGGTCCCGCCCAAAGTCATACTGTTCTGCACCCCAGGCAAACAGACGTTCCTATCAGGCATGCCCTGGAGGACTTGGAAGTTACCTTCTAGAAGGCAGAGACTGGCCTTCTGTCAGGGGAGGTAAATTATATACCACGCAAATTCTCGCCTTATGTGAACTCCCACTTTTCATAGCCATTTTCCTCACCAACTCAAAGTCCCATCTCAACCTCCCTGGAAAATTCATTTTTCTTGATTCCTTCTCTTTAGCCTTGGGAATTGACTCCTCTAGAGCTAGTTTTTGGCTCCCCTTCCCTACTTTTATTTTGGTAGAGGATTTTACCACCAAGCAGTCAACACACACTGTATCTTCTCTTCTCTCTCTCTCTGCTCCTAGTTTCCCCTTAGCCTACAGACAAAAGCACAGCCCTCACAAATTATGTCATGTGAGATGTTTCTTGAGAATATTACCCTCTATAGGCCCAGCTGGAGAGGGTGTTTCAGAAGCTGGGAGGACTCGTTTTCACAGCAGAGGTGTCCACTGTGATCTGCAGACAGGCTGCAGGGAGATGGTGCATTGGGATCTTGGGGCATCCCCACCCCCCAGCACACCTTCCTCCCTGTTTCATCACAAGCTAGTGCCAGAAACAGTCAACAGAGTTCACCAGGTTTAGGATATCAACTGCCAATACCTCCAGGAACAACCTTGTCGACAAACAGGACTCCAGCGCTACTGCACATTCTTAACTGGTCTGATAAAAGGTAGATTACGGGTTCCGCCTGCGGTTCACATCCGTATTGATTTTTTGTCTTAAGGCAAAACAGGACCCATCTGCCAACTCTGGGGCAGTGACACGCTCTCTTTTTTCCTTCTCCGCTTATTTCAAGGGATCGGGGAAGCAGCTGCCTAAGACACATGCTTCCATGTCATATGATCAAAATAAAGGCCGTCGTCCTTGCCATGCCGGAATACCTGTACCAGTCACGTGTTCAAGTTGTCCACGCACATGCCTATATCCACCATTCAACACAGCCATGTTCTCAGACCCCACTCAGCTCCTTGCAGGGTGGAGAGCAACCTGCTGGGATAATTCTTTCACAATTCCAGGGGTTCCTGGTGAGCCCTTAGCTATAAAGAGTGAAGCTACACTCTAAGCCAGGAAGCCCAAAATTCAGCATCTCCACGAATCTTGTCCACAGTCTAGAGTTTACCTTTTTTGGTTTTGCTTTTTAATTTTTTTAAGAGAGAGGGGAAGGGAGGGAGAAAGAGAAGGAGAGAAACATCAATGTGTAGTTGCCTCCCACCTGCCCCTAACTGGGGACCTGGCCCACAACCCAGGCATGTGCCCTGACTGGGAATCAAACTGGCAACCCTTTGGTTCACAGGTCCACACTCAATCCACTGAGCCACACCAGCCAGGGCTAGAGTTTACTATTTTAATCACAATGGAGAACACAAAATGCCGAAGAATTACAGATGGGTTATGGGAGTACACTATGCAGAGAAAACATACACAGAAACAAAACCGACTTCATAGCTGGAACTTTTAAGTATCTGGGAAAACAAATATTTATATTTAAAGACCTCACAGGCCTCTGGGGACAAAACTCCTGCTGTCAAAGTGAGAAAAGTCTCCACTTAGCATGAACTGGCATCATCACTCCTGCCCCCCCCCCCCATGCATGAACAACACCGGCAGGGCAGACACATGCTTGGCAAGGGGCTTGAAAGTGAATTTGCGAGGGTTCCTAAGGATCACACAGTTGGCTTTTAAATACCAGCTGAGAAGAGATTTAGTTTACTGTCTCTGATATCCATCACATTCTTTTTGAAAATGTACTCACTCTAGTAATTAAATGCTTTCCATTCATTTGCCCAGGATATCATGCAAAGAATCAGTAGCAGGCATCCTGAAAGGTGTTTGTGATGGAACTCCTGCCTGGTGATCGGCCTGAGATCTGAAGGGGTTTGCAGGTGAGCATCAGCCTACTCCAGCAGAGCAGGTGGGGCACTCGCCCACGCAGCTGAATCCTGCGGGCCAAGGTGACTCCGCACTTGCCTCGCGCTCTTCTTTTGAGTGGGGAGGGTCTCTTGCCTTATCACTAACAGGGCTCGGGTGAGTGGGCTATGTGAGGTACAACGGTACCCTTTTCATGGTTGTTAGGACAGACAGCAATCCCGACTGGGACCATGTCACTGTTATTTTTTCCTGTAGAAACTATGTGTATAGATTCAGATAGGTAGATCTAGAAATAGAGATGGATATATTTGTAACTACAGCAAATAACACCAAGGAAAGCCCCAGACTTCTTCCTCCTAAACATGCTTTCTTTTCAAGTTCAATTCGGTGTGTAAGCCATTTTTGTAAAACCTGGTTAATAGTAACCTTAACTCAATCCTGTTTTGAGCTAAAGATACAGGAGGCTATAGGGAGCTTAAACTTTCCTTTTTTCAAATTATGTAAGATGGACGAAAGCTCTTTCAGATCAACTACCCTGGTGAGGCTAACTGCCCCAACCCTCTCCCTCTAAATGAAAAAAGACCTGGGTGACTGGAAGGAGCAGGGGTGTCCAACCTGCAGCCCGCAGACCACATGCAGCCCAGGATGGCTGTGAATGCGGCCCAACACAAAATTGATCGTAACTTGACTTAAAACATGATGAGATTTTTGTCATGATTACATGTTGCAAAGTATTTAATGTGTGGCCCAAGACAACTCTTCTTCTTCCACTGTGGCCCAGAGATGCCAGCAGGTTGGACACCCCCGGAGAGAATTCACTGGCTGGGATGAGGGCATCTGGTGGTTCTGGGTCTCCAAGTTCAAGAGAAGCTGCCCCATTTCTTTTCGAGCCTGAATGAATCCAGCTTTCCTGTGGAACACAGAGCCATCTTTGGCTTTAAGGCATCATTCTGCATTTAAGACTGACACTATCTTTACTAAAATAAAAGTTAATGTTTACTTATCACTTCTGCTACAATAACAAATACAGCACACAAGCTAAAGCTTAATTAGCATGTTTTCTACAATTACGTGATGCTTCATGAAAGAGCCCGCATTAGTGCACATATAAATTGGCATAACTCTTAGACCCTTGAAGTTGTTTATAGGCTTTGGCTCAGGAATAGCATTCCTGGGAATTCATCCTAAAAACAAACTCGCAGATGTGAAAACAAACAAACAAACGCAGCACTTGTAGAACGTTCGCTGTGAATCATGTAAAAGCTACAAGAAGCTGCACAAACTTCTGATTACACACTGACAGTGACAGAGATCTGTGCCCTTTAACTGTTAGGGAGACATGAAAACTACAATGGTTGAGAAAACACAGGAAACCAAAATACTTTATAATGTAGCGTTAATCTCCGTCTATGTTTTCAGCTGAGCATCACCAAACAGGAACAGGCAAAGTGGGCTCACTGGAGGCCAACCCACTCAGCACCTTCAAGGGAAGGAAAGAAAGAACAGGCAAAGGAAAAGAGCCAGGCTGCCCTGTTCGGCAAAACCACAGGACAAGGCTACATGGAGGATGGCAGAAACACAAGCAAAACAAAGAAACAAACAAAACCCCCCAAAACTGAGAACACTGCATGCATTAGCTATTCCTAACAATACTCCTGAAAACTTCATGACTTAATAATATCTTATTTCTCACCAGACCACAGGCAGGCAAATCCCTGCAGCCAAGCTGGCTCCCCAGGCTCGCACATGCATCTGTGCTCAGCAGCAGGTCAGCACATGGCTTGGCTGATCTCGGCTGGGCCAAGTTCACAGAAAGTGACAGTCTATTCTACAGGGAGGGGCAAAGGTATGTTTACAGCCGTTCATATGGAAAATAACACAATAATTGATAAACAGTAACACAAGAATGAGCTGTGTTTCATGCACTCACGCTTATAAGCCCACTTCTGCCCTGCCCTGTACTGGTTCATCCCCTCCTCTGAGGAGGGTGGTGCTCACAGCTAATAGTTATTGGCCACAGTTCTTAGCTCGGTGCATGCACAACAGCGGAACAACTCTGCACCACCGCCTCTGCTCTCCCCATGTGGCTATGCTCCCAAATTCCAACTGCTTCTGGGTCTTTTCTGTGTCAATTATTTTTTCCAGCATTTCCAACTTAGTCTGATAAGCTATCTGTTCTTCCATCTCAGGCTACCTCCTTCCTCAGCACCATCACATCCCCAGGGTCACCCAGACCCCCGATCACACTAGAGTCACCTTCTAGTTCTGCTCTCCCTTTGCCTCCTGCCCTGCGGTCACCAGTTTCCCTCTGTGCACACATGGGAATGGGTCTCTTCTCCTTCATGTCATTTCAGGTATAAGAAAGGCAAATATGAGAGGTGGGGAATGCCGTCTTACCTCCATGGGAGGGGGGATCCTTTTTACAATGTCCGCCTGTGCCAAACCATCACTTCGTACACTTTAAATGTATTCCAAAGTTGTCAATAAAGCCGGAAAATAAATAAAATCCGACCTCAGACCATTTCTCCTATATTCTCAATACCATGCTTTCTACGTTATGAAAATAAAACCCCCTCTCCTTTCCTAACACCTGTCTTTCCACCTCCCTTCCCCGCATTACATTGACTGTGCTATTTCCCTGGGAGGTGCTCACCTCTTTCTTCTCTTTGAGCCATCTACCTGGTACTATGTGATGCTCAGCAGGCATTCGGGAGCTCCCCATTGAATTGAATGGATTTTCCTAACAGATCATAATGCTTTGGAGAGAGACTCTTCTGCGTGAGAACAAATTTTAACGCTTAGTAGGAACTTCATAAATATTCGTTGCTTGATTAGAACTGACTGGCCTGGTTCCATTGTTCAGGCAAAACAAAACACAGAAAATCAACATCCATGTCTGGATGGCATCCCCTCCTGGAACAGAGTGGAGGCAAGCCAGCCCATGCAGTTCTGTAAGGTGAGCGCCTGGCCAGGCTTCCACAGAGAGGATGAGATTCTTACAACAGTTTCAGGCTAACGATGTCAGATGTTATTGTCAGGACCGTGGAAAGGTTGAGAAGTAGAGAAAAACAAGCAATATGAGGAAATAGAAAATTTTAAATCCCAGGTGTAAGCCCGGGAAGCCTTCCCGCCCATATTTGTCTATAAACAACCAATAAGGTATAGAGGCGCCAATCCCCTGAGCCAATAGCTAACTGCCACATCCTGCTTCTGTGCAAACGCTTGCTTGCTCTGCTATTATAAAAACCCATAGCCTGTAAGCTCAGGCGCGGCTCTCATTTGGTTGCTCTGCGGAGCACAGTGACTCCGGTCACATTTGGGAGAGTCCGCCCCTGTGCAGGTAAAAACTTTGTTTGGCCAATAAAACATTTTAAGAGTCTATCGGTTCCTAGTTTCTTCACTCTCGCTTTCGAATATAACAGTTATTAGTAACACGAGTAAGGACTCACCATTAAGATAGGCTACCCGCTTTGTCTTGATGTATTGATACACTGAGTGGGATGAATGGTTCCTTTCCATCAAGGATTTGGAAATGAAGGACAGAAACTCAGACCAGGAATGAGTGGGTTTCTCCAAGAAGCCCCAGGAGGAAGGCACTGGCATTCCCGCCACGTGAGCTTCGGGGCAGAGTTTGCCTGGTGGAAGAAAGGACTTAGGAATAAGAAAGCTACTTTTTACGTATAAATACACAAATAGTATGCAGCAATCAAGTAAGAGAACATAAAGAAAATCCAAAACCCACAAGTGTCCAGTTAAGGAGATTTGAGGAGAAAAGTAAGATAATTGTTTTAAACTTTGCTTCTTTGCTTCAGTACAACCTGGCCGCCTGAACACATTCCTCATGAGGAGCGAACAGAGGTGACAGAGATTCAACCGATCTCTGCCCAGATTTACTAAATATTACGTAGATTTTATAAACTCACTGGAGAGTCGAGATTCATTTTTGCGAAATCAGTAAATCTTCCTTCATGCTTGCTGGCACTCCATCATTTCACGAGGAGCTGGGTGTAACCGACAGTCAGATTTAATATTTACAGTTTTATTGAGGGGAAAAAACAAGCGAAAGATTTATTCAACATGCTTGACACTGAACAAACACTGCCTCGACATGGGGAAGTAAATATGGAATGAAAATAGCCCTAATTGCTTGCTCTGAGGCAAGTGCTCAATTTGCCAATTTTTAAAATGTATTTAATAAATAGATTATTAAATCAAGTGTGACGCTCATTAAAGATTGCAGCAATTTAAAGCACTCATCTGAGCTATGATTTACCCAGCCTGACACTCTGGTGATTAAACGTTCCTTAGATCTCCACCGTCCACTTCAGGTCTGACAGGTATCCAGTGGGTTCAGAAAGGCTTTCCACAGGCGTGAACACCTGTGAGCAAGGGACTGATTTGCACACGCAGTGAGTGAGGCTGGGAAACACGTATGGAGTGTGCTTAAAAGCATTTCAGAGAGAAAATTCAGCCATACGTAAGCTGCTGAAGTGCCTCTAAGTGGGAGAGATGGGAGCCAATGGGGAGGGTGTCAGACAGGAGAGTCCTGCAGTGCAGACCTGGGCATGGACTTCCTGGGGTGCCAGTCTAACGGCCGGGGTGCCACCCCTGGAAATCCTGTGAACTCGGGTCATGAACCTATTTGGGGGTTCCCACAATGCAGTTCACTTTTCTACTCATGACACTCCCGGGGCATCTGTGTGGAACCCATTTTTCCTCGGTAAAGGGCCATCTGATGGCATATCATTATTCCAAGCTGTGATACCTGCAGGTGTCACTGTGTTTGGTGTGACGATGGAGCCGCAGGACAGAAGTATAAGGTGGGCTCCATTCCAAAACATCATCTCAGCTGCCACATCCACAGTGTGACTCTATGTAGGAGCAGAAGATAACACTTCTTACCTACCTGTTACACCAAAGCCCCTGGGAATGAGAGCTCAGACACAATCCTTTCATTGGCCTTTTCAAGACTAGGAGATAATACGTTAGCTTCAATTTCTTCAGATGCTACTACACACTGGATATTATGTCTTTTATTATTGAAAAAAATCCTCAAAGTAGGACTAAGTATCTGTACATTACAGAATAATAATCTGAAATTTGGTAATTTAATAAGATGCCCTAATTCACATAGCTAACATGTGACAGACATGAGAATTGAAATCATAACTATCTCACTGCAAAACCTATGCTATTCCACAGCTTCCGTTGACTCTCCAGGACAGAGTCCATTACAATCACAAAGTGCGTAGTGGCCATATTTTTCCTGTCACTGTGCTAAGCACCAAGGCTACAGAGATGACATGACAAGCCTGTCTGCAAGTAAATAACTATCTTCCTGTGTGACCGTCAGATGTAGAGAAAATCAGCACACAGTCAGACAGGAGTCCTGGAAGGTGCTGGATGACACTGCAAAGCAGCACTGAGCCACACAATGTGGGAAAATCACGGGAGGTTTCTAAGACTATGAAGCTCTGTTTTGGGTCGCACTGAAGGAAAAGAAAAAATGGCGCTGCAGCTGCAGAGACCGCAGGTGCAAAGGCAGGGGGTGAGGGTCCACGACCTCTGCAGTACTCGTGACATCACCACACGCCTCTGAAAACCCGCGGAGCCCCAGTCGCATCACCCCCAAGGCAAGGGAGGACGTATTCTGGCACCGAGGCAAATGCCGTGAGTGCGGTGAGGGCATCCTCACAAATGGTGTTGGGACAAATAATGCCCAAAGGAATGAGATAATCCGTGACCTCAAATTCAGTTTGGACACGAAAATTAATCTGAGATGGAACAGAGGCCTAACTGGAAAAATCAGGCCCACAAAGTTTCTAAAGGAAACATAGGAAAATATCTTCACAGATTTGCATCATGCAAACATTTCTTAAATGGAACACAAGAATCACCGGTGACAAAAGAAAAATATGATGGTAGGACGTTGTCAAAATTAAAAGTGTACGCTCATCAAATGTCATTGAGAAAACATTGCTAAGTTACAGACAAGAAAATGTTTCTGATAGATAGTATTGGACAAGGAAATAGAATCCAGAATATATAAAGTTTTCTACAAACCAACAACAAAATCACCATCTAGTTTTCCGATGGGTAAGAGGCTCAGAGAAATTACCAAGGAGAACATATGAGTGGACAATACGCTTATAATAAGGTACTCAATTAGTCATTGGGGAAATGCTCATTAAAACCACAATGGAAAGCCATTTAATATCTTTTGGAATGTCTAAACATAAAAAGACTGAACATTTCAAATATAGTGGAGGAAATAAAGCAGACAAGATGAGTGTGGCTTCTATATACTCTGTAATTATTTTTATGAAATTAAGCTTACAGACAGCCTACTCCCCAACAATTCTAATCCTAGTCTGTACCCAAGAGAAATAAAAATATGTATCCACATGAGACTTTGGCAAGTCTCCCTTTTTTACAGCCTCACACCAAAACGAGCCCTGGAGAGGTATGTGGATGCTGTGTATTTGAAAGTTGCTGAGATGGCGCCATCTGAAATGTTCAGAAACCAAAGAGGTACATGAATAAGCACATTGAGGCATATTTATACAGTGGGATATTCCTCAACCACAAAAATGAATCAACTACTGATACATATAATGACATGGATAAATCTCAAAACCGTGATGCTACTCACATGCAAAAGAAATTAGGCAACAAGCAATACATCCACCTTCAGAAAGCAATGACCTCTCTGAGGTTTGGGGTGCAGTTTAACTAGAAAGAGTCATGAGGAAACATTCTGGGATTCAAAACTAATTCACTTAAGGTCTTCACATCATAATTTCAAAAACTACACCTCAAGCGCCAACAGGTACTTGCCAGAAGCCGTAAAAAGAGCCCCTGTAAGCCTTCTCATGCGGTTGCAGCACACCAATGAGGAGGAAGAAAGGCCAGCTTCAAATTCTTCAGGCTGGGAGAGTGTCTCACCGACAGGCCTCCCCACTGGAAAGCTGAACACATTCTACACCTGACTCAGTGCTGGGATCCACAGGAGGAAGAGGGCCAGCCATGCATTTCACTTTCCTGAAATCACCGTTAGAAGCTGCAGGTCAAAACCATCGAATGTGCAGAAAACACAGGAGGCAGTAGAGGCTCTGGGCGTGTGAGTATGAAGCCGGCACTGGTATGTGTGGCTTGAAGCGGGTCCACAGCCAGTCCATTCTGGGGCTCGGTCTTCCACTGTGGTCACACGTGTGTGCATGTGGGGCGGTGTGGGGCAGGCGTCGCAACATCCGGTGATGAACAAACATTTTGTGGTGAATATAACAGGACAGGTGAGCACAAAGAAGACAGTGTATGAGCAAAAGCCCAGCGAGACAGAAACAGACCTCCTTGGACGCTCAGATGTGCTAGGGACAGAAGAGCCCAAGGACACTGCCCACATGCTCTGAAATCAAGGATCTCCAATGAAGTGCCCGGGACAGGGGCCAACCGCACGGGCCTGAGATGCAATGCTGCGCCGTTGGTCAGAGAAGGTGCCCGGGTGAGGAAAGCGGGAAAGCAAACCCTCTCTGAGCACCCTAACGTTTACAGTCAGGCTGACCGATTTGGAAACACTGATCTGCATACTGAATGTGCATATGTTTCGTGTGACACATGCATGCATTCTAAATATGTGCTCCATTATCTGTGCCTGAAAGGTGGGGTCAGAACAGGCTGGTTTCTGCTGCTGGAGGCTCACAGCTGCACTTGGCACCAGAGGTCAAACATCCAAGGACATCCATCGCCCTAAAAATCACGGGAGGGTACCATTTTACTCATCAGTGAGCTTTGATTTTTACACTTGTTAAGAGTAATGCCTGGGCCCTTATATAAATCATGACTGGCCTGTGTCTATGAAATGGTGAATTTCAATACCTCCCCCTTGCAGGAGATCCCAGGAGTCTCAGCAGCATTTTGCTTTGGGAATATCCTTCATCAGGAAACGGAACATACAATTTTGGATGTGTCACAAGTCCCCTCAACTAGCAGTTTCTCACTGTTCTCCATATGTACTGAGGACGGTATTTCACAGTGCTGACTTGGCCCACAGTCCACTGAGGGTCACAGGTGCATAGAGGTGTCACCACCCCCCAAGCATCCATGGTTTTCTGCAGAACAATGAAGGAGCTACCGTGTTCGGCTGCTAAGGGAATTCAACACAAACACTTGAGTGTGCGAAGCTTCGCAAAGACCTGCTAATTGAGTGGGTCATGAGACCCTCCCCATAACTCCTGTTCCCCCCATTTGAAAGATAAGGAGGCGGAGGCTCAGAGGCTTGGTGACTGGACCAGGTAGATACAGCTACTAACAGGCATGATAGGAACTTGACCTTGGACTTCTGCTTCAGATCGTAAAGGACTTTCCACAGCCCCCAATGGTCTCTCTGACGTCCACCTGGCTTCTAGAATCTTCACTACTTTTTGCTACAAAAGCCACAGAGCTTATCTTTCACATAAGAAGCAACCATGACTCACATCCTTGACTGCAAGCTGCTGCCCTTCAATGGGAAAGGGAACAGGACTTGAGAATGTAAGACAAAGAGACCTGGAGGCAAAGGAGTCTGAATACACATGAGCTTAGTCATCCCTCACTGATGCTCTTTAAAATTGGTCAGCTGAAGGAGTTTCTGGGGGAGGGGGAGGAGGAACCATCACTCAGATGAGATAATAATCTTAATTGAAATCAGAAAACCTTCACACCTCTTTGTGTATAAATGTAGGTGCTATAAGAGCAAACATTTAGAATCCTTTTGGGATTTTTGAAATTTTGGACAGTGTTTTATCATTTTTTTTTTCCAGCTGGAAAGGGTAGGGAGGAGGAAGTTGTGGGGACCGTCCTCGCTGCCTGGCTGGAGGCAGGCTCACGTGGGAATGAGTGACAGGGAGCTCCAGCTAAGGGTATGAGCTGTGGCTGCAGCTGGCCAGGGACTCCATGGGCCGTGGGAGTGGAGTTAAAAATCTTTCTCTCAACACAGTGGATATAAAGACGAAGGTGGGAGGGGCACTGACCACTATGACGGAGTCCAGCATCCTCTGGACAATTACAAAATGCAAATCTAATGGTGGCAGCCTTTAAAATATTTTTTCATTTGTTGGGTTTTTTTTTGTTTTTTTTGTTTGTTTGTTTTTTTTTATAGAAAGAGAGAGAAGGAGGAAGGAAGGGGGGCAGAGAGAGAGAGACATGGATGTGTTGTTCCACTCATTCATGCACTCATTGGTTGCTTGTTGTATGTGCCCTGACCAGGGATGAAACCCCCAACCCTGGCGTATTGGGAAGATGCTGTAGCCAATGGAGCTACCCGGCCAGGGCTGACAGCAGCTTCCTGGAACAGAGCCCATCCATGGAGCTTCCTACTCTCTTTTGTTCTCAAGCATCAGGTTAAAAAGAGGTATCTCCAGGGAAAACCACGTTTGAAAAGCTGTCAACATGATTCTGAAGCGTACACACAGGAGGCTGGCCCAGCCCAGGAGAAATGGCTCCTGTCCCACCACCGGTGGTTCTTCAGAGTGAAAACTGTCCTTCTTAGCCCCTCCTGCAGAGGGTGGCAGGGTGCGGGCCCTTGGCTCTTCTAAAGAACACACAGAGGCTTCCAGCGGTAGCTCTAACAGGAAGAACTGTGAAATCTTCACTCTCACTCTCACAAGACCAATCCAGGTGACTGCAAACTGATGACTTTCTCAGACTCATGGAAGAAAGGAATTTGCATGGAGAGTAAGAGTCTCCAGCCTGCCAGAGAGGCTCATTCAAAGAGCCCCAGCCAAACCGGCTCATGTAGAGTGGAACCGCCAGAGGCAGAAACCGGCAGACACACGGGGCTAATCATTTGGATGAATTCCTGGAGGGTGAGCGTGGCCTAAACAGAGACTGAGAAGCCTGGGGTGGCTCCCACACATCTGTGGGACTTACCTCCAAGAACCTCCCACACCTTCACAGGGTGAAGGGTAGGAAGGACCCTGTGGGCCCTGGCACGGGGACACTCTGTCTCAGAGCCACGGAAGGAAATGTTCCCCTCGGACTTCCTTTCCCACCAAAGGGAGGAAGACACTCTGGAAGAAGAAACTCATCTGAAGGTCACTGAAGCGAGGCCACTAAAGGGCAGGGCCTGAAGGGGAAGCATGTGGAACACTCCCTGTCCCTGTGCCTCTTCTGCACTTCAACATGGCCCCAGAGCTGCAATAGTTTGCAGGGTGCAGCCTTCCTTGTGAGGCCCAACAGAGCATGAGCCCTTGAGAGAGAGCTAAGAGTCAAGAGCTCGATGGACCAGGTGATAACAAAAAAATCAAAAGTGGCAATAACACTATCAAAACAGGAGAGAGAGAATCCAAAGTCAGGACACATGATGGGTAAGAGTTGGAACAAGCTATTAAAGAGCAAGGAGAACGTGGGCAAAGCTACGGGGCCTCCCTGAGCACCAGCCCTTCTGTAGCAGGGGGTGTAACCACATCACCCCTGAGGATGCGGACAGATGCAGGTGGGATGATGCCCACAAGGCGCCCAGGTAGTGGGTGCTCAGCACCTACTGCTTCTTGTTACCTTTTGTCGCAACACTTTTGTAGACCTGAGGATGCATGGCCTGGATGACTGTAACAGCAGCAAGGACTGAGACCAAGGAAGAATAAACTTAGGCTGGAACAACACATTTATCCCGTGGGCACACATGAGGTCCAGAAAAGGGCCATCCCTGCAGCTCCTGGGCTGGCTGTGTAGCCCAGTCGTCCCCCTACCCCAAGGACCCTCCTTGCAGAACATAACATGCTTTAACTTAGGGTTAGAGAACCAGGCTCTACATGAGGACACACCAGAGAGGGGGGCAGAATTGGCCTCCCTTCCCAAAGGAGCTGGGTGACTCCCAGGTGCCGAGAGCGCGCTCAGGGCCTCGCTCTGAGCAGGCTCTGCAGTGAGCTCTGACTGCCGCCCGTTCTGTGCATGTTTGTGGTGTGGTCACTGTGACTTTGCTAGTCTCTCTCCAGATACCCGGACATTGCTATTCAGCACATCCTCTCCAGCATATCTGTAGCTGCTTTTCACCAAGTACCAGGAAAGGCTGGATTACAGTGTAAGAAAACTGTACTTGTGAAAATACACACAGACACACAGACAGACAGACAACATGGCTGTCTTTGGGATGGCTAGCATGAGAGACAGAAAGACCAGAAGGAAACTCGTGGGCTGAGGAGCAGAAATCCATTGGGGCTCATTGTCTAGCCCACTGGTCATCGACAAACACTCAACTACCACGTCGCTCCAGAGTCAAAGGAACTCAGAAAAACCCAATCTCATCAGAGTGAAAAAGAAAGGCTATTATCCTGTAGAGTAAAATTAACAACGTGCCATTCCTCGAAATTCCTTTTTTTTCTTGACTTTTACTTCACCATTTCTGTCCTGCTTCAGGACCCACCAAAGTAACTGGAATATTCAGCGCAAAAAGACCATCCGACAAGCTGTTTGGTTGGGACTGTATCAAGCTGCCTCAGTTTCCCTGCTATATCAAACCTCTCCAAAAGGCACACTGTGGGGAGGGGGGGTAAGGAGCATTTGGATGTCTCTCCGGGACAATGACCAACCTGCTGCTAAATACGATGCCACCGAGTCCTTTACAAAATGGCAGTGCCGCTCCTGGCTCCTGGAAACACTGTAAAAGTTCCATCAGTCATATTTCACCCCCCTCTTTGGAGCCTATATTTTTAAAAAATCTTTTCAACGCAAGCCTTCCTTCCTCTGCCCCGGCACTGCCCTCCTCATTGGCAAAGGCACGCTGACGCGCTAAGGCCAGCCGACCTGAGTGGGAACACTTCTCATCCATCCCAGGAGTGAGTCTCTCCGGTTATTAATACGCTCTCAGAAATCTCACTCCCCGATCCCAGCAACTCATTTTTTTAATTTTTAACGGGTCACTTCACATTTAGCCACAGCCACGTTGTTGAGGCTGCAGTAAGCAAACACGACCTCAGTTTTTTCATCAGGGTTCTTCATCATTATTTTAACATTTTACCTTGGGTTGTGTTTCTTAGAAGGATGACAGCAAAACGCCCACAGAATCTTAAGAAAAGGAAAGACCAGACCCAGAGGGGACCCTGAGCCTCCTTGGGTGGCCTGGGGGTGGGGCCACCCCAGCCAGCCAAGGACCAGGCTGCTGCAGCTCCCTGGTAAACATGGAAGCAGTGAGCAGCACGGTAGACAAAGCCAATTACCCCAAAACAGCAGGAAATGATTAGTCATGTTAATTTCGTCCTCACTCCTAAAAAGGTCAGACTGTCAGCTCTTGGGAAAATTGAGCCTGCATGCCTTTTGGCTTGATTTCCTATTCAAAGCCTCATTAGTCACCATTTGTTGTTTAAAGCGGTCATTTTTTGTGACGGTGTTGCCTTCATTATCGTGGCAGCGTTATCCTGAATACAGTCACCGGGGTGCTTCCCACTCTTCTGAGCTGAGGAGCTAAGGAGCAGGCAGTTCCTGGAGCACCACTGATTGGATCCAGGAATTCACGGAAGGCCACTGCTTCCAGGTCAGGGCTGCGTGTCACTTACACTGTGTGACGGTGACTGACCCACCTCCCCTCTCATATCACAGCATCCCCCCCCATTTTAACCCAGAGCTAAGCATGCCTACACCTCACTAGTCATCAGAAAAAAAAAAAAATAGCATTGAGCATCTAATGCTTCGCCCAAGGCCTGCCCTTCGAAAACTTCTCCAGCACTGTCAGTGACAGGAAGCCCATTTGGGAGACAGTGACTATATCTGTGCTTTACTCACGCAGGGTCTGAATGAGAACATTCAAAAAACCTACACTGAGATATTTAAAATTTACAGCATTCTTTTACACAAAATGCATCCCTTGAACTTCCTGCTGGTTGATGAGCTACAGCACCTCAGGGACATAAAGTGGCTTGCACAAAGTTACACAAGGAGCAAACAACCAAGCCAGGCCACAGATCCTAATTGTTTGAACCAAACCAGTTTTTAAAAAGATGTGAGCTCCCTCTGCCACACACAACCCCTGGGCAGTGTTGGTTACCCATGGCAATGGGCCACAGGCGGAGCACCCACCCAGTAAAACACTCAGGTAACCTGGAAGCTGAGTAACGCAGTGTGTAATCCCAGCCCTCAGCGGAATTCTGGGGGGCTTCCTCTCACTACCTTTTAACCTGGAACTGCTCCCATCTGGGGTCCAACAGGACAGGAGAAAGGAACCGAATCTACATCCGATGAGAACACCCTCTGGCCGTGCTTGGTGGGTATTGATGTGATCACCCTGTGTAAATGCACACCCTCGCCCCTAATGCAAACCTTAAAAAAAAAATAAAATAAAAATAAAAAAAATAAAGGCATATGAAAGAGCACAGTTTTGATTCAACACAAAAGGCAGCATGTCTTAATAGCACCCATCAGCAGAGAAAGCCCATTCAATAATGCCTGTCAGAGGAGAAACTGTTCAGGAAAACAACAGAGTGGAGCATTAAAAAGGCTTTTTGTCAAATATAAAGGTCACCGAGGCAGTAAACTCCTTAAGGGGAAAGATGGTGCATTTCATGCTTGAGACACTCGGCCTGAAACAGGACGTGTTGACCATACAAATGGGTGACCCTGCCCAGATGGACACAGACTCGGAGATACCATGTGCAGACCTCATGGTATAAAAAGGCACCAGCAGAGAGAACGGGCACACTTGTGGCTGACCCACCTCCAGGCAAGTGTCCCTAAGAATCTCCACAAGTGGAAAAGACTCTTCTGGAAGATCTTGCCAGTGGCCATGACCTGAATCTTGGGGCTTCTAGTGGCATGTACAGGTGAAAGGCTCCCAGGCCAGGAGCTTCCCTGAGTCACACGGAAAACTGTCCCCTTCCACAAGAGGAACAGCAATGCTGGGACAAGCCCTCCTGCTGGATGGGCCGCCCTCCCCTCTGGTCTCCAATCTCACTGATGAGAAAAAGCAGAGTAGATGGGGGTGCTCATGCTAAACACCAGCCATCATGGGGTGCTGTGCAGGCCAGCAACTTGGAGCAACTTGCCAGTCTATTCATTGCTCTCCCCAGGCACCCTCCACCCCATGTGCCAAGTCATCAGACCAACTATACACGCTGATCACGCCAGTGGACTAAGGGAACAGGGCTCCTGAAGGAAAACTGGTCACTTCGAAACTGCGGGCAGAGGGTCCCGGGACCTGATTTTCCTCCCCTGTGCTGTTACAGTAACACCATCATAATCCTCGAGCTTGCAGCTGCCCAGTGGTGTTCACGCAACCTGTGAACACAGTACCTAAACCTACAGACACACGAGCAGAGGGCCACCATGTTCTGTACAGTTGTAGCCGAGTTTATACTTAGAAAGGGCCACGAGCCTGATGGAGGGACACAGAAGGAACAGAAAAACAAGCTATGCACATGCAGGCAGAGGGAAGCTGATTCATATCCGGGTCTTTGCACACTACCCCCCTCCATGGATGTGCAAGGACAATTTGGGATGAGGGTGTCATTTCATCCTAAGAACTAGCTTTCTACCCCTAGGGGGAAGGGTATCTATTTCCCTGGCTCAGGAGTTGAGCTCCACAATGCCACAGGTTCCCCTGGCCACCTGCTCACCTATAAATGATGAACAAGTGCCTGGCCTCAAGTTGGCCTGGCTCCATGTTAATAATGTGAAAATTCTTCTCCATCTTCTCCAAACCACAGGTCCCCAAAGTAGGTAGGTTATGGGTCTTTCCAGGAAGAGATTTCTCTCAATGACATTTACGTGACCATGTAGAGAAGCCTGTGTTTCTGTGTATGATTACATGCATTCTCTAAAAATAGCTCCAGCAAGAACATTCCATGGTCTAGGTCTACTCTGAATAAACTCGGGCAACAGAATGGCCAAGAAAAGAGAAGCAAAATTCACGCTCGCCGCCCGTGTAAAGTTGGCATCATCTTGCAAGTCACCTTCTAACAGAACGATGCCGAAAAGGGTTTGGAGAGCTTGTGGAGACAAAGGAACCCTCGTTCGCTGCTGGTGGGAATGTAACCTGGGGCAGTCTCCAGGCAAAACAGTATGGACATTCTCAAAAAATCAAGAGTAGAGCTACCTAGCAAACCCCCTTCTGGGTATCCGCCCCCCAAATTTGAAAAGCCCAATAGTCACTGCAGTGTTATTCACGGTGGCCAAGGCCTGGAAGTAACTGAGGTGCCCTTCCATAGGGGAGTGGATAAAGAAGATGTGGCGCATTTACACAATGAACTGCTGCTTGGCCATGAGGAAAGATGAAAGGCCGCCATTTGCAGCAACATGGATGCATCTTGAGACTACCATGCTAAGCAAAATAAGTCCAGCAGAAAAAGTTAAGAACCATATGATTTCAGTCATATGGGGGAGATAAACCTGAAAGCAACAAATGGACAAACAACTCACAGACACAGACCACAGTATGGTGGTCACCATGGGAGCGGGGTGGGGGATAAGAAAGGATAAAGGGGGTCCAATATCTGGTGATGAATACAGTTCAACCTGGGGGGGGGTGAGCGTGCAATGCGGTGTGAAGATCACGCATCATAGAAATGTACACCTGAAACCTATGTGGTCTTCTTAACCAATGTCACCCCAGTAAGTGTAATAGAGAGACAGAATAAAAAGGGATTCTTTGCTGTTGCCCCAGAATCTTTTCCCTTCAAGCCTCTCCTGTCCTGGTCAGGGAAATGACTGTGGCTCTCCCTCCCACTGTAAAGTACAGAAGACAGAGCACCCACAGCACCCACACAACCGGTCCATTTTCTTTCTTTTTTATTTTATTTTAACTGTTGTTCTTGTACACTTTTGTCTTTTACCCCCATCCCAGCCCAACACCCCAGCCTTCCCCACGTCCCTCCCATTTCCACCCCCCCCTAGTTTTTGTCCATGTATCCTTTATACTTGTTTCTGTAAAAGCTTCCCCTTTTGCCCTGAAATTCCCTCCCCTCTCCCCTCTGGTGATTGTCACCCTGTTCTCTATCTCAGTGTCTTGGGTTATATTTTGCTTGTTTGTTTGTTCTATTGTTTCGGTTCCTGTTAAAGGTGAGATCACATGGTATTTGTCTTTCACCACCTGGCTTATTTCGCTGAGCATCATGCTCTCCAGTTCCATCCATGCTGTCCCAAAGGGTAGGAGCTCCTTCTTTCTTTCTGCTGCATAGAATTCCATTGTGTAAATGTACCATAGTTTCTTGATCCATTCATTTACTGATGGGCACCTAGGTTGCTTCCAGCACTTGGCTATTGTCAATTGTGCCACTATGAATGTTGGGGTGCATAGGTTCTTTTGGATTGGTGTTTCAGGGTTCTTAGGATATAATCCTAGCAGTGGAATGCTTGGTCAAAAGGCAGATCCATTTTTAGTTTTCTGAGAAAATTCCATACTGTTTTCCATTTTCCCTGACTGAAAACACCAACCACACCTCAAACACTTGCAACCACATTAAGGAATCAAAACAGAACCAGCTCTGGTGGACAATCAGTCTACCATTCCATCCCAGTTTTCTGTCTGTTTGAAGAGTTTCATGTGACACTTGTTTATAATCCCATTAAAAATAAAGTGCTCAAAAATAAAAGGCTGTTTGGTCTTTTTGAGCTAACTGTTCTTTGTTCAAGGCACATTAAGGGAGCAATTTTTAAATAATGACTTAATTTTTTTCCATGTGAAAGATGCTTTGTGCAATCAAAAATGGGTTCTTTATTTTCTAGCCTGGCACTCACATTTATTAGGACTACTTGCATCCAAGGAGTAGAGGTTTATTTGTTCAGCTGGAAATGGGACATTAGCATTTTAAGATGATGCACACGCTTCTGGAGATCACATTCTCCCTGCCCTGCTTTGTTGACACTGTCTTAGAAAATGCAAAATACAACGTATTTCTCCCCTAAGAAAATGATGAGTTTATAATAAACACTTATAATAAACAAAGGGCATACACAATCTTTTTGCAACCTCCCCCTTTCCAAATATCAAAATTCAGGGAACAATGGAAAGGTCTGCAAATATGGCAGAGATGCCTGGATTTAAGGGCACCTCAAGCCCGGATCAACGACACAGCTCCCTGTGTAAATCCATTTCCCCAACAAGCGCACCAACAGCTCTGCGTTGCACAGTGGCCAGACTGGCCAGACGGTGGCAAGCGGGGCAGCCACCAGGATGGCCGAGTCCTCCAGCTTCTCAGCTATTTCCTCCCTCAGTCCCCTGCCACCAGTGTCCTGGGTCAGCACACAGACAAGCTCCCTTGTCACAGTGTAACCTTGCCTCACCCACCGGGCCCCGTCACTTTCCCCACCCAGCTGTTGCATCCTATCCTGCTTTCGGACCAGCCAGATGCCCCTGGTGTTGTTCACGCATGCTGTCTCCATCTCAGCCCACCCTCCTCCAGCTTCAGTCCCTACCACTCGTTAAAATTTGCCCTTGCCAAGTCAACAAAAACTGCTGTTTTGGCAAATCTTTTTTTAATTAAAAAATTATTTATTTATGTTAGAGAGGGGGAGGGAGGGAGAAAGAGAGGGAGAGAAACATCAATATGTGGTTGCCTCTTGCACACCCCCCTACTGGGGACCTGGCCTGCAACCCAGGCATGTGACCTGACCCTTTGGTTGGCAGGCCCATGCTCAATCCACTGAGCCACACCAGCCGGGACTATTTTGGCAAATCTTGCTGATGTCACTCCTTTTTCATTTTATTCCACTTGGCTGGAACAACAAAAGGAACCACTCTTCCATACTGGTAACAGGCACAGAGCTGGTGAGGACTCCCTGAGGCTCTCCGCCCTTCTGGACCTTTCTCTACCCCTTCCCCACTCCTCCCGCAAGTCCCTGGATTTGAGTCTCTTGACATCAGATTCCATGAAGAACAACTCCTCCCAGGCTGGTCCTTTCCAGACTCCCACCTCAGTCCCTCCCTATAGTTATGTGACAAGTGGTATCGGTAGTTAGAGCCCACCAACATTCACAGTGACAGGCCACGTCAGTTTGAACTCCCGCCAAGTCTTCCTCCTTAAATGAAGCAACTCACTTGTGCAGGAGGCCAGCTCGAGGAAGTGGGTGGTTTGCCCTTATTAAAACTGAAATAAAATCCAGTTATTAACTGCCTCCTGAAAGACCTGCCCTATGCAGTATGCTTTCAGACAATAAAACACAAGGCTCGGGTCTGGGAACTGATCTTCCCGGGCCTGCCGGTGCCCGAGAGAGCAGCCCCAGACCGGTCTCGCACTGTCTCCGGCCCTTATGCTCTCTGTTGGAGAGATGAGACTAACGGAGCCCATCACACACCAACTGAAAGAGAGTGTCAACTTAATAGATGCAGTTACCAGGGGTGTCCAACCTTTCGTCATCGCTGCACCACACAGAAAGAAGAAGCGTTGTCTTGGGCCGCACATTAAACACATCGCAACACATAATCACAAAAACATTTCATAATGTTTTGAGTACATTTATGATTTTGTGTTGGGCCGTATTCATAGCCATCGGGGCTGCATGCAGCCCATGGGCTGCAGGTTGGGCACCCCTGCGAAGTTTCCAGCACAGTGCCTGGGAAGTCCTTGCATTCAGTAATCACAAGCAGTTATTATTCATCACACACCTGGCCAGGAGTGAGGTAGAGCACTCTGGCTCAAAGAAGTCGAGGCTTTTGCTCAGGGTCACTTGGGAGCTGGGAGTCAGCTCTCCACTGGCCTGGGGACTCCTGGGGACCACGCTACGCAGTTGTCCACTGTGTTAGTAACAATGTGTTAGCGACAATGCCAAGGATGATCTCTCTTACGTGTTTGCAAATTACTATGTGCCAAGCTTCTCCTGCAGCTTTACACCTACTAACCCATTTACACTTCACAGCAACCTCAGGAAGTGCACCCTGACCTTGACCCCCTTTTACAGATGGCAGGAAAGACGTATGATGAGAGCAGTGTGTGGCCAAGTTTCTGTAGCGAGGACAGGGCAAAGCTGGGGGCTGAACCAGGCAGTTTGTCCTCAAAGCCCACACATCCCACAGTCCCAAGAAATTTAACCCTTCGATACAGAGTGGCGATTCCAACTTTTCCTGCTCATAAACTCTTGCAATAATGAAACCTGGACTTTCCCATTTTTAGGTCCAATCATCAGACGAGCTCTCTGAACAGCAGTAATAATAGGAATGACGTCTGGTCCTGTCCTGGAAAATCTGACAGCAGCTAAAGCAGCCAACCTAAATAATTGATATGAATTACATGGGGCTTTTAGGAATAACCTGCTGGAAACCATTCTGAAATGGGTGGACTGAAAGGCAGAGATAACACTCCGCAGCTGCTGAAAGGCCTTAAGCAGAGGCTCCCAGTCGGGGTGCGCCTTGCCTCCAGGCACCAAGCCTGCCTCCTATAGCCAGGCCCACCAGCCAAGCCCTTTCCTGGTGATTGAACAGTTCATTTTGCCCGGGCATGCTCCCTCCTGTTTCCAGAGTCTAGCACCCTCATAATCTCAGTATTTCCACTTTCTTTCCCTGTGGCCAACCTTCACTTTATAGTCATGGACCACGGGTCCCTGGTTGTATTAGTTTGTGAGGGCAGCTTCCACACAGCCCCACACCTGGGTGGCCTAACCAACAGAAATGTATTTTCTCCCCATTCAGGTTTCTTTGGAGGTCTCTCTTCATGGCTGGTTTGATGGTGGGCTTGTCCCCATGCCACCATGGGGCTTTCCCTCTGTGCTGTGCTGCTCTGTCCTAATCCCCTCTTGCTGGAAGGACCCTGGTTATGCAGGATGGAGCCCACCCTAACACACAACTGTTACTTAACTGCTTCTCTCAAGGCCCTATCTCCCAAGTCAGTCACCTTCTGAGGTCTTAGGGCTAGGGCTTCAACATGTGGCTTCTGGCCCATAACTCTGGTGGACCTCACTGTCCTAAAGTGAAATCCGTGCCATTACCCCCACACTCAGCATCTCCTCCGCTGTCCCAGAAGTCTTTAGGGGGAACAGGGGGGCATCTGCACAAATGAACAGTCACCATGTAGGACATCTTCATTTCTATTCCCACAAGGGCTGGCACATCAAGCCACAGATGTCCCCATCCCTCATCAGCCATGCCACTTTTTGGAAGAGAAGAAGAAAAGGATTCACTTCAACAGAGTACCTGCGAAGACTGGGAACAATGGGAGACTATGTCTTTGACAATCTGTGCTTCATTTAAAACTCTCAACAGCCTTACAAGATGGGTATTATTATCCCAGTTTTAGGGGGAAGAAAAGAAGAAGAAGAAGAATCTGAGGGTTTTACAAGCTTGTCAAAAACAGTCGCACAATTAATAATGGCAGAACCAGTGGGTTTGAATTGAAGCCCGGTGGGAGGGAGCAAGGGAGGAGGGGGGCGAGGCAGGAAGGAAAAGAATCAGTGTGGGGGTGTAAAGGTTGGAAAAAGAAGGAGCAATGGAATTATGTTTTAAAAAGAAAACCCACTAGGACGACTGACTAGTTTAAACTCACATTTCCCCCTCCAAACGAGCCATTTTACAGCACAATAAAACACTGCAGCATGTGATACGATCTACCACCACCCATTTGTTGAATCATTCTGTGCTCCCGGCCTCCCCAGTCACCCATCCCCCAGGCCCCAGAATAGGGCCCATCACTGGCCTTTCACATGACACCTCCCCACAGCCAGCTGGGAGCAGGGATGGGCACCCGCTCGCCTGGTCTGGGCTGAAGTACTTAGAGGCCTGAACATGTTGGAGCAATTCGTTCTGAGTGGATATAAAGACAATGACCTAGGAGTCTGCTGGAAGGGAGTAACCAGCAGATGGAATAGCTAACACCAGAGCTTCTTGGGGTGTACAGAGGGTGTACAGACCAAGGTGAGGAGAGCAATGGCCCGTGCCTGAGGTCACAACTCTGTCAGCCTGCTGCAGACAAGATGCTCTCTTGTCGGAAGTAGCTGACCACATTTGCTAATGGGCAGGAGGGCTACGAGGAAGGCAGTTCTTAGGAATTTTGCTAACTGCCTGCTTCTGTAGGCTGCTCCATGTTTCCCTGGGTATACAGGCATCTCTGACGGATAGACACACAGAATGACTATCTCCCCCTGCCAGCAAGTCCAGAGTCTCTGCATTATGCCTGCTCAGCATATGTGGATAGGACATGGGTACACAAGACTGAAAGACAGATGAGTGGGTAATTTTGGACATTTCCAGGAGCAGAAGTTAGTCTGATATTCTTAAGCTGAGCTTGTATTGAAGGCCAATATTGAAAAGCCTCAGAGGGTTTAATACACAAAATGGATGGGCCGAAGCTTGGGCCATGATGGGATGTGGATGTGGGTCCTGGAGGCCTCTGGTGAAGATGGGCACCCATTTCAGAGAAAAGCATCCCCTGGAAGGAAGGAAGGAAGGAAGGAAGGAAGGAAGGAAGGAAGGAAGGAAGGAAGGAAGGAGAGGGGAGGGGAAAGAAAGGAAAAGGAAAGAAAGGAAAGGAAGAAAGAAAAGGAAAGAAGGAAGGAAAGAAAGAAAAGGAAAAGAAAAGAAAAGAGAAAAAAAGAAAAGAAAGGAGAAGAGAAGAGAAAAAAGAAAGAAAAGAAGCTCCATCTTTCTTGAGTACCAAGACCCAACCAAGACCCCGGTTTCTTACTCTGGTCTGTTTAGTTTTGCTTTTCCAAGTGAAGAAGGGGAGACAGAGGACAGAATTATATAGCCACAAGCCCTGAGAACTCAATCTGGGACATGTGGCCTGGCCTAAATGCAACAGTTTTTATAGACGGATGTAAAAAATATACATTTTTTTTGGAATCTCCTCCAGATGATGACTTTGTAACCCCTACATCTGAATTCTGGCCAACCTATTCTGCTGTGAACTTTATTCTATGCACTGGGGAGGGGGGCAGAGAGGGGCCAGGGAGTTGGAGTGCTCAGATATTACGTGCAATAACGAGGTCATAAAAATCAGTGTAAAATTTAATGCAAAGGGCTGTGGGAGCCCAACTATCCAAGTCAGGAGATAACGCAGATGACAGAAAGGAGGGTGCAGCTTCCGGAAAGCAGGGTACCTTCCCTGACTTTACGGAAAGGTACACAAGGGCTTCCTGGGCTCCAGCCCATGTGGGAGTGAGTGATGTTCTCAGTCACATGTGGAAACCACTGGCCACACTGTCATGGTGAAAGCAAAATCAGCTCTTGTGGAACTTCTTTATGAGGGAGGCATGGTGCCAGGCCACTATAGTATCTGCAAATTCTCACAACAATCCCGAATGTTTTATTATTTCCAACCCACAGAGGAGTGTTCGCAGAGGCCAAGATCCTATCCCAGGTCACACATCAAACTCATGACTGTTTCCACTCCAAAAAGCCACAGTCTTTCCAAAACGCATCCAGACCCGGTCTCTACACACACAGCACTGTGCTGGGAACTTCTGCTTGTTGCCTGGACAGCAACTGTGAGGAGGGGAGCCTGGAATCTTCTGTGAAACCCTGCCGTAAACTCACAGTCCTGCCATCAGCAAAATGGGCTTTTCTGCGGCTACAATGAGGCAGTTTCCCTGAACACCTGGCTCCTCCTCACCTGAGCCCCAAAGTGGTGAGAAATCATGTGTCTACACATTGGAGAAACCAACCCAAACCAATTACATGGGGGAAATGGGTAAATTTTTTTAATTATTTGAGGGACAGCTAGAACAGTAATAGATGGGCCAGTTCCCATAGCTGCATTGTCTAGCTTTGAAGCTCATTTTGCCATTTCTTGCTGTGTGACCTTGGGCAAATCCCTTACTTTCTCTGCAACACATTTTGTTCATTTTTGTCTACAACAGGCCCTGTCTGGGCAAGGTGGCTGTGAAGGTTACATGAGACAATGCTTACAATGGTCCAGGGTGTCTAGCAGGTGCTTCATATTTACAGCTATTATTACTCTTATTATTATCATCAGAGTTATTACCTCTCTTCACTTTAATTGTTCTGTTCATTAGGTGCCCGGAAGACGAACCCATGCTGGCTGGCGGGAGGAAGGCCAGCTGTGGGCTGCGTGGCTCGGGACGCTGGCAGCCTAGGTAGCCTGGGTTTGACCCTGGGTCTCTATGTGACAGAGTTTTGTCACCTGGACTTTCCTAGATCCCTAAAACACTGTATGTTACAAATTAAAGACAGACCATGACACCGTGACAGTCAGTTGATTTTTGGCAAGGGCGCCAAGCTGATTCAGTGGGGTCTTTTTGATAAGAAAAGTCTGGGAAAGCTAGATATTCACACCTAAGGGGACAAACCTGGAATCAAATCTCACACCACATACAAAATTTATACCTCACGCCATACGCCACAGCTGGCAAATGCAAGGCCCACGGGCCAAATCCAGCCCTCCACCTTGTTTCTACCCGGCGGCAGTGCCGAGCTCTCACTTAACTGTTCAGGAGTAGTTACATTTATGCAGTCTGAAAATCACACTCAGCCCTTTGAAGGCAAGCGCGAGGCTGATATGGCCCCCAGTGAAAATGAGTTTGATACCCCTGCCATATGGAAAACATAATTCAAAATGAATGGTAGATGGAAATCTAAGAACTAAAACCATAAAACTCTTAGGAGAAAAGTAAATATGAGTCCATTTTAGGACTTAGTATAAGTCAAGGCCTTGTTAGATATGACACCAGAAAGGCAAGCGATGAAATAAAAAAACAGAGAATTTGGACTTCTCTAGCATTAAAATGTTTTGTGTTCGAAATGAGACCATCAAGCAAGTGAAAGACCCATGCATAAAAATGTTGGCAAAGCATATATCCGTCTCCAGGATATATAACAAACTTCTACAACCCCACAATAATAAAATGAACACAATTAAAAATGCATACAGATCTGAGCAGACGTTTCCCAGAGAGGACACACATGGACAACAAGCATGTGAAAACATGCTCACGACCATCAGCCATCAGGGAAATGAGCAGAAAACCACAGAGAGACCCCTTCACCCCTGCGAAGACGGCTACAGCCAGCAAACAACCAACAAGACAGGTCATCGCAGATGCTGGGAGAAGACAGAGCGGTTGGAACCCTCCTCGGTGCTGATGGCAACATAAAGCAGCGCATCGTGTTTGGAAAGCAATCCACTGTCCCTCAGAGTCTACACACAGAGTTACTGGGAGACCCAACATTCCTAAGTACATACCCAAGAAAAATAAAAACATATGTGTGCATCAGATTTGCACACACAGTTTAATAGCAGCTTTGTTCACACTACTCAATGAGGGAAAACAATCCAAATGACAATCAGCTGATGACTGAATAAGTTGAAGAGCAATACGTGTAGCGAATACTATTTGGCCAGAATAAGAAATGAAGTGCCGTTACATGCCACCACATGAATAAACCTAGAAAACATTATGCGAAGTGGAAGAAGCCAGTCACAAAAGACCATGTATAGTGTGTGATTCCACCTGTGAGTGGGACATTCAGAGCAGGCAAAGCCACAGAGCCAGGATTACTGGGTCAGTGTTGGCCTAGGGCTGGGAGGGTTGGGGCAAGTGACTGCTGGCCTTTACGAAGCTTTTACAGAGGTGATGAGAAGGCCCTAAAATTCATTGTGATACGACAATTACTTGAGTCTGTGCGTATACTAAAAGTCATTGAATTGGAAAAAAATGGAAATTGTGGCTTTAAAAGAATGAATGGGGAAAATGACACGAACCAAGTCACCTCATCATGAAGGAGAGTCGGAAGACATTAGCGAGGCTCTGGTCAGGATGGAGAAAGGGTTTCCAAAGTAGTGACCCGAGAAATAGATGTGGTTCAGTTCATGTTTACAATTAGAAATCAATATCATCCTTAAATCTTTATAGAGAAATAAATCCTGCCAGGACCCTTCCTTGTCTTCCAGGTGGTGGTAGGGGATGACCCCATGGACAGAGTAAGTGCCCTGTCACAGCACTTTAACACCTGGGATGGGACACAAGCCGCCGGCCCACCCCAAAAATAAGGAAACTGCAGGGCCATTGCATTACTGCCGTCAAACACCCTGGGATAATTTTCTTCCTTGACCTAATTCACAACCTGTGAGACAGCCAAGGCCTGTCACCTCTTCAGTCATGGTTCTTGGGCTCATCTGTCCTCACCGTGCCTGCATCTTATTACCTCATACCTGTGTGATGGCCATAGCTGCCCAAACACACCCTGATTTATAGAAGTTTCTTTTTTTCAATCCATTCAATATGCTGCTGTCGAATCATCCTATACAAGGTTATTGTCATTTATGAAAACTAGCAAGAAATAGTCAAACTGTCATTCCATCTCCACAAAAAACGCTCCAGTTGTTTAGTTGAGGAAAAAGTTATTTTTAGGATTCAAGGACCTCCTTCCTCATGCACCTAGCTACTTCTCCAAACTTTGCCTCGCATTCTCCTCCCTGAGTTTCTCTTATGGGCCATCTGACAGCATCCCCCTCTGCACCCTGCCTGCCACCCAGCATGCTCACAGTCTACCAACCTTTAAAGGGGCAGTGTCTTCTTACTCGTTCCTTAATGCTAAGACGAAACTCTCCACTGGGTGAAGTTTGACCTTTCCCGAGAAGCAGTTCCTGCCCTCTCTAGGCTACCACGGTTTCCAACTCACCCCTTGAGATGTGCTCCTTGGCTTGACTGGGTGTCCGTCAAGCCTGCCTGTCAACTCAAGCAAATTTCAGGCATTTCCAAAGTGTCAGTCACTTAAACTTTTCAGATACTCTTCCACAGACGGAGTGCTCCATAAAAATACATTTCTGCATGAATAAATAAAGAGAAGTGGCATTAACAGAACTCAGTCACAAGGCTTACAGAAGAACAAAAACGATGCTGGGACGGGCCTTCGTGTCACCTAGCCTAATCATCTGGCTGCACAGCTGGGGACATGGAGGTCTAGAGATGGGGAGAGATGGACACAAGACCTAACATCTGTTTGATGGCAGAGCCAAGACTTGACGCTGGTTTCTTTACTCCTACCCCCTTTTCCCACCAGCACATGGTACCTGAACCCCAGTGTTTCCAACCGTACGGCCCTGTGTAAGTGAGGACAGGATTCCGTTGGCCCCCCGGTGGACAGGCCGGCACAGAGCAGGCTGGGTGCCCTCCCTCACCCTGCAGACAGTCGGTCAGAGGAGAGGCTCAGGGGAGTGGGTGCGGCGCAGGACCGTGGCGCTAGCAGCTTCCTGAGAAGGAAGCTTGTCCCACAATGGTGAGACCTTGTGTGCTCTGGGAGGCCTGGAGGGGCTGACAACTTCCTTTAAACAGCTGGGATGGATTCAGAGCCGGGGACGATCCCAGACACCATCTCATGTGGACACTCTGCTCTGGCTTTCCTTGCATTCAAATTGCTCTGTGACTTGCAGGCAGCCAGGATGCTCCAGGAGCAGCTGGCCAGTCACCTGCTTAGGCATTCTCCCCTACTGCTGCCCGGCCTGGGACCAAAGCAGGCATACTGCAGATGAAAGCACTGTCGGGCTCAGACATGCCCAGGGAAACATCCTTCCCACAGGCTCCTGTGTCCTGGGGGCCGCTCTGAAGCAGGAGAGGACACAGCTGATGCTGGTTGCCGGCGGGGGCTTTGGGGGGGCGCAGAGGAAGGGACTCGAAGGTGCCAGATTTAGGAAGGTATCTCCATGAGCCACTGTCTCTTCATTATCACTCCTACTCATGACAACAGCATTTTGTGCGGAATCTGCTGTCAACCAACCGTGTGACCTTCAGCATCTCTCCTAAGCTCTCTCTGAATTATTAAGTCAAAAACAAAGATAGAAGGACATATGAATAATGAGGCTCCTTCTGATTCTAAAATTGTATAGTTTCAATACTTACCATGTACACAGCACTACGGAGTTTATGAGTTTGGAAAGGCCTTCCCCAGAGGCTCAGGCCACTGGTACCACCTGCGACCAGGAGCGCAGCTGACATGACTGATGAGGTCACGGAGAAGCAAAGGCCACAACCGAGCGAGCACAGAACTGAAACCCAAGTCGTCTGGAGACGGAGTCAGCAAACTACAGCCCAAAGGCCAAGCCTGGCTTGCTGCCTGTTTCCTTAAATCAAGTTTCCCTGGAGCAGAGCCGCATGCATTGAGGGGTGGGTTGTGCTTCTGCGTAACCGACCACAGCACTGCTGAGTAGGAGCAGCAAAGATCGCCACGCTTGGTCTTCACAGAAACTACTCGTCAATCCCCACTCTAGAGCACAGATTTGTGCTTTCCCACCATAATATCTAGCTCCTTCCTCTGCAACATCACGCCAACCTTTTCCTGACATCATTATAATCAGATGTCTCTCCCTCTTCCATGGCCCCTACCTCCCAAGTCATAAGTGGGCTGAAAAACCACTTGCAGAATAGAATTAAATCCACCTGATTCAGAGATCAGCATGTACAGTATTCATTTCTATTTTGAATGTATGGGTGAAAAATCAAAAAAAGAAAAAGAGAGAAATCTTTAATCGCTCACACACCTGCTTGAGAAAAGAGACATGCTACCGTGTAAATATGCTGATTGCTTCATTATTGTTGGGTGGCTGAGTACGAGTCTCAATAAAAAGCATACAGCCACAATCACTAGCCAGAAGCCTTTCCATAAGAGCAAAGCACACAGCTTAAACACAGATGCAGGCACGAGGAACGCTGGTGGACACCCTAGGGTGTGATGGCCTCTCAGAGGTAAGCCCCGACTAAGGAAGCTCCCTCAGTGTCACCAAACAATCGCAGAAATGCGCAGTGACTGGGTATTCCGGGGTTTTCTGATTCGGTGCACATATATGTGATGATACTTCAATTGTTACAACTCCATTGCTTCTGTAACTGTTTTTAATTACTCATGAGACTATTTCTCCCAACGAGCTGAGCATATGGGCACTTTGCATTTTTAAAATCCTACTTTTGGAGTTATTCATGGGCTGCAAAACCACTTTTTTTCCGAGCGTAAGCAAGGTGTTTTAGAAGCCTTCAAACCAGCAACAGGAGGGAGCCAGCCTGCTGGGTCCCTACTGGGTCCCTGTCATGGGATCCCCACTCTGGAGAACTTCCCCTACAATGCCATGCTCCTGGTTGGGGAAGTGGCTCCATCGCTTACTTAACAAAGTTGTGTTGGAGGACCACCATGAGTGGGGTACAGGGTGAAGACAGGGCAAATGAAAGAGGATCCTTGTCTGAACAATATCTGTGCATTGTAGGCAACTATTAAATTATTCATCCACTTTGCAACAGTATATGGAGGACCTACTACAGGGAAAGTACTATGCCAGATGCTGCAGAAAGGATAGTTTAAAATATATGCATATGTGTGTATACATATGTAGCAGGTCTGTCTGGGAAAAGCCCAGCCACTGTTAATATAACAAGAATGGTTTGCGCAACATCAGTGTAACCTGGCTGCTAAGGAGAGTGGGCTGGAATGCACGTGCGTAAACAATGACAACTTCACTGTACTAGTCAGCGGGAGCAGTAGGCGCTGCTGAGTAAGCATGTGTACTGTGTGGCCATCACACTCAAAATAACTAAGCAAGTAGAGCAATGAATCTGTATTGAATTTTGCATTAAGCTTGAACATTCCCTGAAGAAACTATTCAGATGATTCAGAAGGCCACAGTTAAGGGCAACTGATGATTGGCATCTTCATCCGTGCCTTCTCATGTATCATGTCTCATCCAGAGATTTTTAGCAAAAACCCAATCACCCAGGTGCCCATAGCTAAAATCCAGAAATTCCTAAGTGCTGACAGGGATCGGAGCAATTGAAACCTCAGTTCTCAGCGGGCAGCAGTGCTGATTGGTAAATGCACCTTGGAAAACTCTTTGGTGGTATCAGGTAGAAGACACCCATGAGCTAGTATTTTCTATGTGCAGTTACATTCACAGCAGCGTGATTTGTAATAATTCCAAATTGAAAACTGCATTCATATACCCTTCAGCAACATGATGGATAGAATGTAGGGTGTTCATTCAGAGGACTATCATATAGCAAAGACAGCAAATGATCTACAGGGTTATGGAACAATATCAGTGAATGTCAAGAACAAAATGTTCAATCCTAAGACAACAGGCGGAAAAGGTTGATGACTGTAACTCTGCTTACTTCAGATACAAAAACAAATGAATCAGTGGCGTTGGAAGTCAGGAAGGAGGTCCCCATCAGGGTGGGTATAAGGAGGTTGTCACATAAAGATGGAAGCAGCAGAGGGCTCCTGGTGGGCTGCTATTGCCCCCTTTACCTGCGTGCTGGTTCTGGGAGTACGTTTACCTTATGAAAACCTATTAATTTCTATGCACACGAGTTTCCTTTAAACTGAATGGAAGACATTTCACAACACTGCATCAAAATCAATTCAGCAGCGAGCTCATGGGAGCCGGCTAGCTCTTCCCTACAAGAGGCATAGCCTCCAGGGTGGTGTTGGGGATAAGCTCTCAGAGGGGAATGGTACCAACCCACAGAGAGTGCGGGAGGAGCGAAAGGTTCTTTGTGGAAGGGTAGACATAGGAAAGTGTGGAGCGATGCACGGCCCATGAGATTTCTGTGGGAAAGAGAAATGCAGCTGGAAAGGGAGGCCTGTGCCAGGGTGGGGGGGAGTTGTGATGGAGGCACTCAGCTTCTGTGAAGTGGGCGGTGGGGAGCCATCGGTGGATTCGGAGCAGGGCAGAGATGATCACAACTGTGTTCAGGGGAGATTAACTTGGCAGTTACACCATGGAATGAATGGGAAAGCACAGAAACTGGGGGAAGGGAGACCAATTTGGATGTAATTGCGATTGTCTGAGTGATACATAATTAGGCTTAAATTAGGGTGGTAGTGAGAGTTGAAAAGAGGAAATGTGTGGAGGAGGCATTACAGGAGACAAAGCAACTTATTGGATTTTTCTGTCCAGGGAGAGAGAAGGGTCCAAGGAGGCCAGTCTGGGTGATTGGAAGATAAATCATGCCATTAACTGAAAGAGATGAATTGGGATCTCTTTGTTCAGAGCAATGGCTGAGGCACCAGTGTTCTTTGTTTTTGTTTTTGTTTTTAAATCTCAGACACCAGAGCTGTCCCCTGAATACAGCAGCTCCACATGGCATCTCAGGCCCCTCAGGAAGATGTCATGCCATTTTGCTAGCCATCTATATATGAAATACGGTAGATCTGACTTTCTGATAGAATGGAAGCTGCCTAGCTAAAAAGCACATTTACCAATTTCTTTGCACATGAGGCTGGCTGGCAATAGGAGAGGGTTGCAAGAAGTAAACTATCTAATTTTGAGTCTGTACCTTAAAGGTACCTTAAAGTAATACAATGCTGCTCCTCTTCTTTCCCCCATCCTGCGGGCTGAAATGCAGATGTGATGGCAGGAGCTACAGCAGCCCTCAAGGACCATGAGGGGCAGCTATAGGACAAGAGTGTTAGAGCAACAAGATCAAGGCAGCCAGAGTTCTTGACAACTGTAGAAACACTTCAGCAGCCCAGGAATCTCCCTGGACCTTTATGTGGCAGAGAAACAAATTCTTGCTTGTTTATGTACCGTTAACTGGACTCTCTCTCTCTGTTACTGTAGCTAAACTGACATCCTAAATCAGATCCCATGTTTGTGGTTTTGATCCCTGAGATATTTTTCCTTATATTAAAATAGCATGTTCTGTACAATTATTAGGTACTTGGGACTATACCAGGTGTGAGAGAGAAAGTAATTCAATGCTGGGCATAGTCTCCAAACACCTAGGAACCTTTCTGAAAACATGTAGCAATGTCTCAAAGAGAGCTTGACCATAACAAAAATTGCCACTTATGGAGCACTTTAAAATGCAAACACTGAGTTTATATAAGCAAATCAAGAACGTTGTAAGCCACATCCTCTTTTTTATCCCCATTTAACAGGTGAGGAAACCAACCACCCAGCAGTTTGAAAACAGCACCTGAGGTGCTTTTTGGAACCTCCGCTAGCACCATTAGCTAGCGGGCGTTTTTCAGTCTCCAAAACCCAATATTAATGACCTGACATAAACAGCGTCCCTGAAAGAACACAGATACAAATCAGTCTGTACTTATCCCTCCCACTGGCAAACACTGAAATCTTCCCAAGTTTAGTAAATTCATTTAGGAGGACACAGGAAAAGATAGACCCTTAAATATCTATGAGAATATCCGCTGTTGCTGAGATAAGAGTGCAGCCCACAAAAGACACGTCATTTTCATGCAAATTGCTGAAAGAGCTTGTTCAAAAACCCATAATGATAACAGCAAATTTTTCCAATGCTAGTCACACAATATATTCATTCACTGTATGTCTGATAAAAGAAAATCAGTGAGTGTCCACTAGCTGAAATGTTTGTTTGTAACCACAGGTCAAGGAGCGTGCTGTGGCTGACAGAATTCTGATGGCATGACTGTGGAAAAGGACTTGGGGGTGGCTTCTGCAGCATCCGTCCACCTTTCCAGGGCACATGTTGATGCAGGTGACATTTTCACCTAACCCTACAGTGAAGGATGGAAGGTGGATGGACTTGAAGCAACTCAGAATCAGCACCAAACTGAAGAGGCAGAGAGGACCATAGTTTCAAGGACACGTAGGAAAGGGAAGAGCTGAGGAAGAGTGTCCCAAGGATGCGGAAAAGACAATTAGAAGGACGTACAGTGGTTGCTGCTCCCCCCATCTGCAGTTTTGCTTTCCATGGTCTCAGTTATCCTTGACCGTAGTCCAAATATATTAAATGGGAAATTCCAGAAATAAACAACATACAAGTTTTTAACCGCGTGCCATTCCAGATAGCATGATGAATTCACACACTGTCCCAACTCCTCCCTCCCAGGCTACAGATCATCCCTCGGTCCAGCATCTCCGTGCTGTCAGCTGCGGCCCACCTGTGAGTCACTCGGTGGCCCTCCCGGGGACCGGTTCCTGGTGTGGCATCGCAGGGCTGGTGTTCGCGTGGCCCTGGATTTCCTTCATGAGGCCGCATTCCCGTAGCTCCTATTACAGCCTGCTGTTCAATTTTGTTATTAGTTATTGTTAACCTCTTACTGTGCCTAACTTATAAATTAAACTTGATCATAAGTAGGGGTGAATAGCGGAAAACACGAGGCATGAGGTCTGCCCAGAAAAAGCTCAGCCTTTGTTAATGTAATGGGAACGGCCAGCCCAGCAGCGACATGACCCAGCCGCCACGGTGCACAGACTGGAATGTGCACGGGTGAACGACACCGCCTTCACAACCAGACCTCTCTCAGTGTCCCTTAAAGCACATCATCCAACTTCATCGAAATTAAGGATGATTTTCAGGTGAGTGAATAAAATAAATGCTGGTCCTCATTTTCCTTGTTAAAAAAAAAAAAAGTACATTTGGGCATTTTGCCCCCTAGCCAGGAATATAATTCCAGGTTCTTATTGTATCCATGGAAAATCCAGTTGAAATAAAAGCTTGGTTTTCTTTCACATAATTAGCCACAAATGTCTATGTGCCTATATCTTAGTAATATCTGTGATCTAACCTGAGAAAAAATATACAAGTCAATAGATGGTATATGTAACAGCAAAGGGCTTAAAATTTTATGTACAGTCTCAGGATCCTGGAGAAATGACAACAGAAAAGGGTGCAGGCCAAACCTTGTGAAGGTAAGCAGAGACAGCGTGCTCAATTCCCCCGCCCAACTGCTCAGGACTCAACAGCTTCAGCAGCTAAAGAACGCCGCCTGTATACACACACGATACAACACATATCCCCTAAGCAAGTCACCACCCACGCAATCTGGAAAACAGGGTGCAATTAAGTGTTAGGAGAGCTGAAATACAAGCAGCATTAGATGATTGTAAAGACAACGCTGCCTTCTGTCCGTCCAGCGCCTTGCTCCAGCCATGTTCACGATGCAGCCCTATCTTATTGTGAATTCGATTAATACATTATGCTCCGAGTTATCTTTCATGCTCAGATCATTACCAGAGCTCCTTCCCACACAGCTCCAGAATGGGGCTGCCTAAAACTAATCTTGTTTCAGAAGCCGAGGTTCTCAATATGAAACACTATGGCCATGCAATGCCACGCATCACAAGGGAAATAAAAAGTAGGTCCCTTCTTGCATTATATCACAGTCCTGCAAATTCTATGACTGTGCACTTAGGACAAGGGGTCCGAAGGTTCCCACTGCTCCAACTCCAGGATGCTAATGATTCTATCCCAACAGAAAACCTATTCCACCCATGCACCGGGTGAGATACCAGAAGGGCCTGCTGGGAAGTCAAGGGGTCTTGCATACCAGCTGAGCATTCTTAAAGAGAGCGCGGAGATTCCTGCTTCACTAGGTCATGAAAATGATTGGCAATAGGCAACTTGCGGTCACTAGAACCTCTTACTGTTATAAAAAAAAAAAAATGAGACTCTGAACAACAAAGAGGAACACTTGAACTCTTTCTGTGGTTTAGGAAAGGGATAGATTTTACTGTGGAGACAGAACGGTACATGAAAAGTCTCCTGTCATTATCACAATTCGAGTGTTCAAGGGCAATTCTTCAAATTTACACTCTACACTCCTTCCTTCTTTTGTCCTCTCCATCAGAAGGTGCATTTTCTCATTTGATAAAAGAAATGTTCCAGACCAGAAATGACTTGGGATTTGGTGTCAAGGGGGGTTGACCTCATCTCAGCCCCAGCCCCGAATGCACTGCCTGATCACTTTACTCGCTCACTGAAGGCTAGCGGCACCTCCTCCTGCTTGGGAGGGTTTATGGAAGCTACTCCTTGTTAAAATGCCTTTCACCTCTATGTTTACGAGAGTAAATCAAACCAAACTTTATCCCCCAGTGCTGTTTGCAATACAAGACTGCAGGAGGAAGAATGTCTGTCTCACTTTCTGTCACTGAAACCAAAGACAGGTCAGCTTCTACTCCATACACGGGTGTAAGTAAACATGGCCCTCACCCACTCCCACACCCACATCAAAGTTACACCTAAACTACAGAGTGGCTGCCACTGAGAACTGATCCTATAAGGCAGGAAATAAGTAGTCCTGCCAAGATGTATAGGAGGGGCAGAGACTAGGAATGGACAGGTCCACACCTCTGTGTGGTGGCTGACAACTGGTAGAACATCTCTGCTCTGAACGTTCTCACTTGCCAAGAGTGAGGGGTCCCAGCTCCATACCAGGCCTCTCCACCCAGGGTTCCGGGGCTGAGAAGTCCCCACAAGTCCTGCCTGGGAATACCAGTGGGGATGGTGGCACAGAAAGACGGGGGCTTCTGGAGTCCCGGGTGTTCCTCTTAAAGGGCCTACAGCATGCTGAAGTACTCGGACTCACTTGCTCTGCACTCCAGCACTGGGGCAGCAACCGGAAAGACACCCAGGACACCGCGGGAGGAACTGAACTGTCTGGCTTTGGGGCAGGCGGAAGTGCTGGCAGAGGCCGCAGTTCCTCTGCCAAGATCTCTCCTGCAGGTGTGGGTGGGCGCCACATCTGAACCTCCATCGACTTGGCAAACACTGCCCACCCACCCTGGTGATGCCCCAAGACCCCGCCCAATCCAGCCGCCCCTCCATACAAACAGCCTGTCTTGGCTCACATGGAGGACTTTACTGGAATGTCTTGAAGGTTCAGAAATCCTAAACAAGCAGCATCTGCCCCCCTGTACCTCTAGCTAAGCAGCCCCAACTCCACCATTGGTGGTGGCTCAGCTCAGTTGCTCCCAGGTCCCTCCAGACCCAGCATAAACCACAGCCATCTACAGGTCACTTGGCAGCTCAAACCAGGGGCCCCTGCAGAAGGGCTCAGGCAGCAGCTGACCTTGGCCAGCACCTCCTGAGAGGCCCCAGGACCAACATACCTGGTGGACAACTTTAGACCAGGCCACCTTCTAGCCACCTCCACAAACGACACACTCAGAGGACAGACTCGGTACTCACTAGAGCCCTGCTGAGGGAGAGTGATTTAGAGGAGGGTGAGAACCAGGCACGGACAGCAGGGAGGGAAGAGTACTTGGTGGGGCCTGACCTGGAGGCTTGAGAGAACAGCAGGAGACTGGCCTTCTCCCAGGGATATAGCCAGAACAGAGGGGCCCTGACGTCTGCCTGCCTGGGGCAGCTAGCTGGTTACCCCCACTGTGTCCAGAGCCTCCCTTGCTGGCCTGGGCCCCAAGTACCTCAGCAAGGACCAGGGTGACCTGCAGAGCACAAAGCCATTCTAGAAAGTTCTGCTGCGAGTAAGGTGCGAATGAAGGCAAGTCCTGGTGTTCTCCTGGAGGAGGAGCCCCTTTGGAATTCCTTATTGAGCCAGAAGGAAGAGGCTTAAGGCCAGACTCAGTCTGACTTCCAAACACTGTTATACCATTTTGTACTCAGTTTATTGTGGAGGTGACAGCTCATGTCCTTTAAGATTCTGTGTTGGCACCCACTACGCCCAGCCCACAAAGGAGCCCGAGGATGGGCACCATCCGGATGCTAGGCAGGGGTGTGAACTCATAGGCAGGTGCACTGCATCCTAACAAAGGGGTTGCAACAGCAGGAATCAGCCATTTTGCACAGGAATCTCTGGGGGCTGTTGTTTACTGCAGTCTGCCTGAAATGGGGACAAAATTGGATGAATGAGATGAGTCTCAATTCTCGAAATGAGTCTTGTGAACTCAATTCTCCCCAATCAGAAGAAGTAATGGGAACTCACGAAGCTCTTGCAGAAAATCCAGGACTTGTCCACAAACCTTGTTAGGGAGACGGCTGATGGGGGATACGGCCCCAGGTCAGCCCTCGGAGCCAGAGGAGCTAATGAGTGGAGAAACGTGTGAGAAACACATACAGCCCACGGATGAGGGATGACAGAACCCCCTACCCAAAGTAGCCTGAAATAGCTTAATCTGGCATCGTTGGCCTTAATTAGTGGTGGACAGATGGAGGAATACCAAAGCAAAAATAAATGACAATGATACAGTTGGGAAAATATTCCCCTTAGCTTTCTAACGATTTCAGATAAATACAACATGTACCTTTTCTGCAGCATGCTGTGACCTTCAGGCTCTGGTAATGACATGCAGAATCCCTGAAATTACCTGTGGAAAGACCTATTTATAAAAATGATGCAATTCAAGGGTAATGTTATGTTAAGCCTTATATAATATTGCAACTTGCTTACATCTGCATCTGGATTGTGGTCAAAATACGTAATGATCTTTCCCCCGGAACTAACTGGCAGTGGAGGAAAGTGTTTGTTAGCCGTTACAAAGTCGGACAGCAGGCACTACATCTGAACTCGGCAATCCAGGGAGTTTGCTGGTGCTCCTTTTATACAGAGAAGCGGCAGCCTCACAGGAAAACAAGGTAGTTTAAGAATAAAACATTCAACGTCTTCATTAAAAAAAGGAAAAGACTGTGTCTCCAGCGCATTGTCCATGGTAAATATTAATTCAACAACTAAATGAGGGTTCCGCTAGACTTGGTGCAGTTGAACCGCCAAGTTCCTCATCGGGAGGTACTGGGTAAACGTCCACAGTGAGTGTGACTCCTGTCATCAGCCCTGGCAGGACAGTGCCGGCCGCCACAGAGTACATCGGCCCCTGGGTTGGGGCTGCGCACCCTGCCGTGTCAGATGAAGCCCTCTGCTCCCCTCTGCAACCTACCCACTTAACAACCTGCACCCTCTGTCACACAGCCCAGTGAGACTTCCTCCTTCCTCTGTGCCGTGGCCAGGAACACTGGGTCAGAATGCAGGAGATCAGGGTGCTGGGGCTCAAAAAAAGACTCATTTTTACCAATAACTTCACTGATTTGGGTATTTTTGAGCATTTTGGCTGCCTCCTGCTCTTTGGCTTCTAGTGAGTAGAGGCCGGGGTTCTGCTAAACATCTTCCAGTGCATGAGACAGCCCCGCAGCACAGAATTATTTGGCCAAAATGTCAACAGTGCCAAGAAGCTTCACAAACCACTTCTGACACATTTGATTAGTCACAGCACCTTCTCCATATGCTGCATGAATCTTCTTTTGCATTTCAGTTGCATTTTTACCTTTCTTGAAATAATAAAGCATAATACACCAAAAATATTGAATATCTTCTTCCATCTTCAATATTAAAAGGGCTACACAAAAATTCACCAATTTTGGTAAGTTTTTTTTTTTAAATGCACACTTGTATGACAGCTGTCCCATATAATCTAACGAAATTGTTTGGAATGAAGTTAAAGACAGCCAAGTACTACTAGAGCCATCGTACAAAAAGAACATAACAAAGTTTCTGGCCAACCCAATGGCTTACCATCGCCAGCCCAACATGGCGATTTTGTCACGGAGCCCTAACTCCACTGCATCTCCCCGTCCCTCCCCCTGCCTCCCTCTTCCTTCCCCTGCCTCCCCTGGGTGCTTACAGCATTGCTGGGAAAATGAAGGATAATGTTGGGAAAGGGTCTCAGATCTGTGAGAACTTCAAGTTCAAGCTACAATTGTGTTAAGTACTAGTAGTGCACTTGTTAAAGTCACTTCTATTCCTCCCCTCACTATTTTATTCCTTTTCTTACTTGTTGTTAGTATATAGGTGGTTCTTTTTTTTTTTTTTAAAGACTAGACATTATATAGTATAAAAAATGAGATGCAATAGGAAAGAGTGTTTTATGCAAATGCTAAGGGATGCACAAAAGTAAATGAAAACAATCTGTAATACAAAAAGTTCTAAATCACCAGGGCTTAATAATTAAAAAAAAAAAAAAAGCTTAGACAAATATTCCCCATAAAACATTCGAGTTCATTTCGCATTCTCTTCCCTTGAAACACAGGACCTTCTCAGTCAGGTGAAGGCAATGACTTCGTAGGGTGCTGAGGGTGACTCCTCCATGCATCACCTGCATCTCTCTCCCAATTTTTTTTTCTTGATTTTAAGTTGTCTCAGCCGATCTGCACAGCCTCTGTGCGTGTGTGCGGGCAGGTGCCTGTGGGCACGTGCGCGCAGAAAACGAATTTTTCATGTAAAACAAATCTATATCCACACCCTCGCAGAGTAACTGTAGCAGTCCGATTAGGGACCCAGTGGCTAGGGCGGACACCTCGCTCTTTTATTTCTCTCTCATCAGGTGTTTCCCAAGGTCAAGCACCATCAGCACCACCTTCCTGTGGCACCTGAATCGACTATTGCTCATCGCCGCCGCCCCTCTCCCCCCCCTCCACATCACATCACACTGCTGGAATGTGACAAAGAGGTCTCCCTGCCTTCGTGCCTGCTCCTTCATGGACTGAACTCTGTAAGGCAAACAGAGCCATATGGATAAATCTTGGATCAGAAAGGATTGGTTTTTTTTCTGTTATTGCGTACATAATTCTTTTTTAAGGCTAGAGATTATATTATAAAGAATGAATGGCAACAGGAAAGAATCTAAGATGTAGAGAGCTGCAAAGAACATCACTTCCACCAAAAAAAAAAAAAAAAAGGACGAGTCAGCTAAACTGTATCTTTGTCTGCTCCTCTCTGATTGTGGAGGTCACAGAAAACCCAGAGAACTCAAAACGGTGGAACTGCTCCTCTCCTCACAAGCATGGGGGGAGATGCGGGTGCAATACAGGCAGGAAGAAGATGTGAGTTACAATGCCAGGGAATTGCTCATGGCCAAAGTGGGCCGGCATGTGGGTCCCACACTCCCAGGAGCTGCAGAAAGACAGAGTTGGCATCCATCCCCAGCCTCTTTTTTGTGGGCCTCCACAGGAAAAGAACGTCTGAAGTCAGGGCAGGAAACTGCAGGGAACCTAGCAAAATGGTGTGGAACTGGAAAGGACAGGTAGCCACAGCAGCCAAGCCACAGAGCCCTGGCTCCCACTCGGACCCTTCTGCCACATGGGGCAAAGAGCTGTGCGCAAGAGATGGAATTGCAGCAGGCTGTCTTCCCCAGAGCACAGAAGAGGAGCCATTGCTATTGGGAAGGAAAGAAAAGAAAACAGCATCTTTCCCTGAGGAGGAGTCCCAGGCTGTTCTGAGCCCCGATTGGTGCTTATAGGGGTCTCCTACACTGGGGGCTGGGCAGGAAACTCTCTCCCACAGGAGATCTACCACAGACAGAAGGTAGCTTTGCTACCTGCCAAGGAGAAGGCAGGAGAAATGCTGAAGATCTCTACCTTTACATTCAGGAGCACAGAGCCTACCTAAGTAAGAAATGATCAAATCAAAACAGACCCTTTTTGATCAATACAATAACCCTAGTGAGCTAAGGTTATAAGCAAACACAGCATCCAGCTCAGACTGGGGAAAAGAGGGGGCTACCCACTCCGCGGCTCAGACAGACAGTGACAGCTGAACGCTAAGGGTGGGCATAGGCATTGAGAAAAGCCCCAGGCTCCACTTTAAGAAAACAAATCAGAGGAATGTGAAGACTATGGTGCCTCTGAAGTAACCATAACAACAACAGCAAGCCAATCTCAGCTCTTGAGGAGGCTGACTGGGTCTTCACACAGACCGCCTGAGGAGAGGGGCCCACTTCTGCATGGAGATGCTGTGGACCTCATCCCTTCCGTTCCACACGAGCTGCCACGTGGTGCCACAGTATACATGCCACATAGATCATCAAGGGGAAGAGCACTGCTCTAAAGAAACAAAGCTGTCAGCACAATCAGACCTCAAGATTCCACAGGTGCTGGGACTGTGTGTAAAATCTCCGTGATTAGTGTGTTATAGTAAAGGATCTAGGAAAACATAAACAGCATGTGGGAACAGATGGAAGATTTAAGCGGGGAAATGGAAACTATAAAAATGTCAAATGGAAATGTCGCAATACATATTTAGAAAGTATTATATCAAAGATGAAGAATTACTTGAATGGGCTTATCAGCTGTCTCAAATGAGCCAAGAAAACATGCAATAAATGTGAGGATAAGTCAATAGAAATTTCCCAAACAAAAAGCACAAAGAGGAAAAATAAATAAAAGAGACTTTAAGGCTGTATGACAATACCAGTTCATCTACAATGTGTGTGATTATATTCCCACGCACAGAGAAGAGAAAAATTTGAAGTGAGGAAATATGTGAACAAACAAAAACCAAAACTCTTCCCCAAAAATCACAAAAAATATCAAACTATAGATCCAAGAAGTATAAGAACCTTCAAGAGTGATTTTTTCCATTTCAAAAAACAGACTAATTAAACATGAAAACATATTTTTCAAACTGATCAAAACCAATGATAAAGAGAAAATCTTGAAGGATGCCAGTGGGAAAAGGACACATTATATACAAAGGAAAAAAATGTAAGAATCATAATGTATTTCTCAGCAGAAAAATGAAACCGAGAAGAAGAATGTAGTGACATCTTTAAAATTCTGAAAACAATCAACCCACATTTTTTAAAGATTTTATTTATTTATTTTTAGACAGAGGGGAAGAGAAGGAGAAAGAGAAGGAGAGAAATATCAGTGTGTGGTTGCCTGTCCCATGCCCCCCACCAGGAGCCTGACCTGCAACCCAGGCATGTGCCCTGATCAGGAATCAAACTAGCGACCTTTTAGTTTGCAGGCCAGAGCTCAATCCACTAAGCCACACTAGCCTAGGCTCAACTGACATGTTTATACCCAGCAAAGAAACATTTTAAAGCTTAACATGAAATAGATATATTTTCAGAAAACAAACACAACAAGCAATCAAAAACTGGGATGTCTTGCCCTAGCTAGTGTAGCTCAGTGGACTGAGTGCCGGTCTGCAAACCAAAAGGTCACCGGTTTGATTCCCAATCAGGGCACATGCCTGGGTACATGAGAGGCAACCACACATTAGTGTTTCTCTCCCTTTTTCCCTCCCTTCCCCTCTCTCTAAAAATAAATAAATAAAATCTTTAAAAAAACACTTGGGTGTCTCTATGGTCAGTAGACTTATAGGAAATATTGAAGGAGGTTTTTCACCCAGAAGCAATATGATACCAAATCTAAATTACATTGTGCACAAAATACAATGAAGTCTGGAAATGTGTAAAATTACAGTAAATATAAAAAAACTATTTTCATCATAATTGCTCTAAAAGATAACCGACTAAAGGAGAAAACAGTAACTATTAATTTGGAGTTTATAATAATGTCTGATGGCAATTCGAAAAAAAGTAGAGAGAGAAGAACTGGCAAGATGTTGTTTCAATGTTCTACACCCTCCATGAGCTTAAGTAATATCATTTGAAGGGAGACTGTGATCATTTAATGTAACTAAACATCTCAACTAAAAGATATATCACATTGGAATACAAAGTAAAGCCCAATTACAGGCTGCTTTTAAGAAACACACTTTAAGTATGAAGTGTATTTACAAAGTAACAGGGTGGAAAAGTAACCAGAGGAAGCTGGAGTGGCTTTCCTTTCTCTGGCACATTCCACCGTAACGAGAGAGCAGAGCAGTCCGAGCAGAGACTGGCGACCCGAATAGTCAGAAATGTCAACTATATGGCCCAGGATACAAAAAGCTTGCTGGGGATTTCACTGCAGATCCTACAGACACTGATGAGATAATAAATATACTTTTAAAACTTACGCCAATAATCTGAGAAATTAGGTGAAATACACAAATTTCATGGAAGACACAAACTACCAAAATGAAGACATGAATAACCTCAATGGTTGTATAGAAACATTAATGAAATTGACATTGTGGTTAAAATCTTTCCCACAGAGAGAACGTCAGACCCAAATGGCTTCACTGGGCAATTCTACAGAGTATTTAAAGAAGAAACAATGCCGTTTCTATACAAGCTTTTCCAGAGAACAAGAGAGGAAGAAACATTTCCCCAAGATGTGTTATGAAGCTAGAATTTCCCTGAGATACAAATGGGAAAATGTGGCAAGAACAGAAATCTGGAGGGATTGGAAGATGGCGGCATGGTAAGAGGACGTACATCTCTGCCTCCCACACATAGGTCTTAAACCGGGACATTTTTCAAAGCAGCACAGCAAACAGACACCAGAAACACAGCATATTTGAAAACAGATTATCGAAAAGTGCAGTGGACATTGAAAAACCGGACGGTAAGGAGAGCACTCCGGCGGTGCGGAGACCAGGGCGGGGCCGAGAAACTGGGCCAGGGCTGGCCGTAAGTCTCAGGGGAGGGAGCTGGGACATCGCTCCCTGGGCAGCTCCCTGGCACGCCAGCATAAACCTGGTCGCTTGAAATCTCAGTCAGGAGTTAAGACCTCATAGCCCCGGGGGGAACGAACGCGGGAGCTGGAGCGAGCGCCTTGGTCTGCGCCCCGGCGACATTGTAAAACCAGCCGCTCCCTGATCAGCCAAGCAGGGACCCGGCAGCTTGGAGACCGGGGTCGGGGCTGAGAAACCAGGCCAGGGCTGGCCGAAAGACGCAGGGGAGGAAGCAGGAACATTCGCTCCCGGGGCAGCCAAGCAGCGACCCGCCACGCCAGCATAAACCTGGTCGCTT